>JAUMJL010001246.1:10000-393839 GCA_033558185.1 Dromococcyx pavoninus | reverse complement strand
GTTCCTCGCCCATTTTTGGGTTCCTCAGGCCATTTTTGGGTTCCTCCGCCCATTTTTGGGTTCCTCCGCCAATTTTTGGTTTCCTCGGCCCATTTTTGGGGTTCCTCCGCCAATTTTTGGGTTCCTCCGCTCATTTTTTGGTCCCTCGGCCCATTTTTGGGTTCCTCGGCCCATTTTTGGGTTCCTCCGCCCATTTTTGGGTCCCTCAGGCCATTTTTGGGTTCCTCCGCCCATTTTTGGGTTCCTCTCCGCCCATTTTTGGGTTCCTCAGGCCATTTTGTGGGTTCCTCCGCCATTTTTGGGTTCCTCCGCCCATTTTTTGGTCCCTCGGCCCATTTTTGGGTTCCTCTGGCCATTTTTGGGTTCCTCCGCCCATTTTTGGGTTTCTCCGCTCATTTTTTGGTCACTCGGCCCATTTTTGGGTTTATTCGGCCCGTTTTTGGGTCCCTCGGCCCATTTTTGGGTTCCTCAGGCCATTTTTTGGGTTCCTCCGCCCATTTTTGGGTTCCTCAGCCCATTTTTGGGTTCTTCAGCCCATTTTTTGGCCCCCTCAGCCCATTTTTGGGTTCCTCAGCCCATTTTTGGGTTCCTCAGCCCATTTTTTGGCCCCTCAGCCCATTTTTGGGTTCCTCAGCCCATTTTTTGGCCCCTCAGCCCATTTTTGGATTCCTCAGCCCATTTTTGGGTTCTTCAGCCCATTTTTTGGCCCCTCAGCCCATTTTTGGGGTTCCTCAGCCGATTTTTTGGGTTCCTCAGCCCATTTTTGGGTTCCTCAGCCCATTTTTTGGCCCCTCAGCCTATTTTTGGGTTCCTCAGCCTATTTTTTGGCCCCCTCAGCCCATTTTTGGGTTCCTCAGCCCATTTTTTGGGTTCCTCAGCCCATTTTTTGGCCCCTCCGCCCATTTTTTGCGTTCCTCAGTCCATTTTTTGGTCCCTCAGCTGATTTTTTGATTCCTCAGCCCATTTTTGGGTCCCTCGGCCCATTTTTTGGTCCCTCGGCCCATTTTTGGGTTCCTCAGGCCATTTTTGGTTTCATCCACCCATTTTTGCGTTCATCGGCCCATTTTTGCGTTCCTCCGCCCATTTTTGGGTTCCTCGGCCCATTTTTGGGTTCCTCAGGCCATTTTTGGGTTCCTCCGCCACTTTTTGGGTTCCTCCGCTCATTTTTTGGTCTCTCGGCCCATTTTTGAGTTCCTCAGGCCATTGTTGGGTTCCTCTACCCATTTTTGGGTTCCTTGGCTCATTTTTGCGTTCCTCAGCCCATTTTTTGGCCCCTCAGCCCATTTTTGGGTTCCTCAGCCCATTTTTTGGCCCCTCAGCCCATTTTTGGGTTCCTCAGCCCATTTTTGGGTTCTTCAGCCCATTTTTTGGCCCCCTCAGCCCATTTTTGGGTTCCTCAGCCCATTTTTGGGGTTCTTCAGCCCATTTTTTGGCCCCTCAGCCCATTTTTGGGTTCCTCAGCCCATTTTTTGGCCCCTCAGCCCAATTTTTGGGTTCCTCAGCCCATTTTTGGGTTCTTCAGCCCATTTTTTGGCCCCTCAGCCCATTTTTGGGTTCCTCAGCCCATTTTTGGGTTCCTCAGCCCATTTTTTGGCCCCTCAGCCCATTTTTGGGGTTCCTCAGCCTATTTTTTGGCCCCTCAGCCCATTTTTCGGTTCCTCAGCCCATTTTTGGGTTCCTCAGCCCATTTTTTGGCCCCTCAGCCCATTTTTGGGTTCCTCAGCCCATTTTTTGGTTCCTCAGCCCATTTTTGGGTTCCTCAGCCCATTTTTGGGTTCCTCAGCCCATTTTTGGGTTCCTCAGCCTATTTTTTGGCCCCTCAGCCCATTTTTGGGTTCCTCAGCCCATTTTTGGGTTCCTCAGCCCATTTTTTGGCCCCTCAGCCCATTTTTGTGTTCCTCAGCCCATTTTTTGGCCCCTCAGCCCATTTTTGGGTTCCTCAGCCCATTTTTGGGTTCTTCAGCCCATTTTTTGGCCCCTCAGCCCATTTTTGGGTTCCTCAGCCCATTTTTGGGTTCCTCAGCCCATTTTTTTGGCCCCTCAGCCCATTTTTGGGTTCCTCAGCCCATTTTTTGGCCCCCTCAGCCCATTTTTGGGTTCCTCAGCCCATTTTTTGGGTTCTTCAGCCCATTTTTTGGCCCCTCAGCCCATTTTTTGGGTTCCTCAGCCCATTTTTGGGTTCCTCAGCCCATTTTTTGGCCCCTCAGCCCATTTTTCCGGTTCCTCAGCCTATTTTTTGGCCCCTCAGCCCATTTTTTGGTTCCTCAGCCCATTTTTGGGTTCTTCAGCCCATTTTTTGTCCCCCTCAGACCATTTTTGGGTTCCTCAGCCCATTTTTGGGTTCCTCAGCCCATTTTTTGGCCCCTCAGCCCATTTTTGGGTTCCTCAGCCCATTTTTTGGCCCCTCAGCCCATTTTTGGGTTCCTCAGCCCATTTTTGGGTTCTTCAGCCCATTTTTTGGCCCCTCAGCCCATTTTTGGGTTCCTCAGCCCATTTTTGGGTTCCTCAGCCCATTTTTTGGCCCCCTCAGCCCATTTTTGGGTTCCTCAGCCCATTTTTTGGCCCCTCAGCCCATTTTTGGGTTCCTCAGCCCATTTTTGGGTTCCTCAGCCCATTTTTTGGCCCCTCAGCCCATTTTTTGGGTTCCTCAGCCCATTTTTTGGGTTCCTCAGCCCATTTTTTGGCCCCTCAGCCCATTTTTGGGTTCTTCAGCCCATTTTTTGGCCCCTCAGCCCATTTTTTGGTTCCTCAGCCCATTTTTGGGTTCCTCAGCCCATTTTTGGGTTCTTCAGCCCATTTTTTGGCCCCTCAGCCCATTTTTGGGTTCCTCAGCCCATTTTTTGGCCCCTCAGCCCATTTTCTGGCCCCTCAGCCCATTTTTCGGTTCCTCAGCCTATTTTTTGGCCCCTCAGGCCATTTTTGGGTTCCTCCGCCCATTTTTGGGTTTCCTCCACCCATTTTGTGGTCCCTCAGCTGATTTTTTGATTCCTCTGCGCATTTTTGGGTCTCTCGGCCCATTTTTTGGTCCCTTGGCCCATTTTTGGGTTTCTCGGCCCATTTTTGGGTCCCCTAGGCCCATTTTTGGGTTCCTCAGGCCATTTTTGGGTTCCTCCGCCCATTTTTTGGTCCCTCGGCCCATTTTTGAGCTCCTCAGGCCATTTTTGGGTTCCTCGGCCCTTTTTTGGTCCATCGGCCCATTTTTTGAGTTCCTCAGCCCATGTTTGGGTTCCTCCGCCCATTTTTTGGTCCCTCGGTCGATTTTTGAGTTCCTCAGGCCATTTTTGGGTTCCTCAGCCCATGTTTGGTTTCCTCCGCCCATTTTTTGGTCCCTCGGTCCATTTTTGAGTTCCTCAGGCCATTTTTGGGTTCCTCGGCCCATTTTTTGGTCCCTTGGGCCCATTTTTGGGTTCCTCGGCCCATTTTTGGTTTCCTCGGCCCATTTTTGGGTTCGTCCGCCCATTTTTTGGTCCCTCGGCCCATTTTTGGGTTCTTCAGGCCATTTTTGGGGTTCCTCCGCCTATTTTTGGGTTCCTCCGCTCATTTTTTGGTCCCTCGGCCCATTATTGGGTTACTCGGGGCCATTTTTGGGTCCCTCGGCCCATTTTTGGGTTCCTCGGCCGATTTTTGGGTTCCTCCGCCCATTTTTTGGTCTCTCACGTGATTTTTTGATTCCTCGGCCCATTTTTTGGTCCCTCGGCCCATTTTTGGTTTCCTTGGCCCATTTTTGGGTTCCTCAGGCCATTTTTGGTTTCCTCGGCCCATTTTTTGGTCCCTTGGCCCATTTTTGGGTTCCTCGGCCCTTTTTTGGGTTCCTCCGCCCATTTTTGGTTTCCTCGGCCCATTTTTGGGTTCCTCGGCCTATTTTTGGGTTCCTCAGCCCATTTTTGGGTTCCTCCGCCCATTTTTGGGTCCCTTGGCCCATTTTTGGGTTCCTCAGTCCATTTTTTGGTCCCTCAGCTGATTTTTTGATTCCCTCGGCCCATTTTTGGGTCCCTCGGCCCATTTTTGGGTTCCTCAGGCCATTTTTGGGTTCATCCGCCCATTTTTGGGTTCCTCCGACCATTTTTGGGTTCCTCAGGCCATTTTTGGTTTTCTCAGCTGATTTTTTGATCCCTTGGCCCATTTTTGGGTTCCTCCGCCCATTTTTTGGTCCCTTGGCTTATTTTTGGTTTCCTCCGCCCATTTTTGCGTTCCTCAGTCCATTTTTTGGTCCCTCAGCTGATTTTTTGATTCCTCAGCCCATTTTTGGGTCCCTCGGCCCATTTTTTGGTCCCTCGGCCCATTTTTGGGTTCCTCAGGCCATTTTTGGTTTCATCCACCCATTTTTGTGTTCATCGGCCCATTTTTGCGTTCCTCCGCCCATTTTTGGGTTCCTCGGCCCATTTTTGGGTTCCTCAGGCCATTTTTGGTTTCCTCCGCCACTTTTTGGGTTCCTCCGCTCATTTTTTGGTCTCTCGGCCCATTTTTGAGTTCCTCAGGCCATTTTTTGGTTCCTCTACCCATTTTTGGGTTCCTTGGCTCATTTTTGCGTTCCTCAGTCCATTTTTTGGTCCCTCAGCTGATTTTTTGATTCCTCGGCCCATTTTTGGGTCTCTCGGTCCATGTTTTGGTCTGTTGGCCCATTTTTGGTTTCCTCGGCCCATTTTTGGGTCCCTCGGCCTATCTTTGGGTTCCTCAGGCCATTTTTGGATTCCTCCGCCCATTTTTGGGTTCCTCCGCCCATTTTTTGGTCCCTCAGCTGATTTTTTGATTCCTCTGCGCATTTTTGGCTCTCTCGGCCCATTTTTTGGTCCCTTGGCCCATTTTTGGGTTTCTCGGCCCATTTTTGGGTTCCTCAGGCCATTTTTGGGTTCCTCCGCCCATTTTTGGGTTCCTCCGCCCATTTCTTGGTCCCTCAGCTGATTTTTTGATTCCTCGGCCCATTTTTGGGTCCCTCGGCCCATTTTTTGGTCCCTTGGCTCATTTTTGGGTTCCTCCGCCCATTTTTGGGTTCCTCCGCCCAGTTTTTGGTCCCTCGGTCCATTTTTTAGTTCCTCAGGCCATTTTTGGGTTCCTCCGCCCATTTTTGGGTTCCTTGGTTCATTTTTGCATTCCTCAGTCCCTTTTTTGGTCCCTCAGCTGATTTTTTGATTCCCTCGGCCCATTTTTGGGTCCCTCGGCCCATTTTTGGGTTCCTCAGGCCATTTTTGGCTTCATCCGCCCATTTTTGGGTTCCTCCGCCCATTTTTGGGTTCCTCAGGCCATTTTTGGTTTCCTCCGCCCATTTTTGGGTTCCTCCGCCCATTTTTTGGTCCCTCGACCCATTTTTGAGTTCCTCAGGCCATTTTTGGGTTCCTCGGCCCATTTTTTGGTCCCTTGGCCCATTTTTGGGTTCCTCGGCCCATTTTTTGATTCCTTGGCTCATTTTTGCGTTCCTCAGTCCATTTTTGGGTTTCTCAGCTGATTTTTTGATTCCTCGGCCCCTTTTTGGGCCCCTTGGCCCATTTTTTGATCCCTTGGCCCATTTTTGGGTTCCTCCGACCATTTTTGCTTTCCTCAGTCCATTTTTTGGTCCCTCAGCTGATTTTTTGATTCCTCAGCCCATTTTTGGGTCCCTCGGCCCATTTTTTGGTCCCTCGGCCCATTTTTGAGTTCCTCCGCTTATTTTTGGGTTCCTCGGCACATTTTTGGGTTCCTCGGCCCATTTTTGGGTTATTTGGCTCCTTTTTGCGTTCCTCAGTCCATTTTTTGGTCCCTCAGCTGATTTTTTGATTCCTCGGCCCATTTTTGGATCCCTCGGCCCATTTTTGAGTTCCTCAGGCCATTTTTGGGTTCCTCGGCCCATTTTTGGGTTCCTCGGCCCATTTCTTGTTCCCTTTGCCCATTTTTGGGTTCCTCGGCCCATTTTTGGGTTCCTCGGCCCATTTTTTGGTCCCTTGGCTTATTTTTGAGTTCCTCGGCCCATTTTTTGATTCCTCGGCCCCTTTTTGGGTCCCTCGGCGTGTCCGTGCACGAGGGGAATCCTTGCACAAGGACGAGGGTTGAGAGGGTTCATTCACAAGGGGGGGTCCTTGCACGAGGACGAGGGGATCCTTGCAAGAGGATGAGGGAGGTCCTTTCACGAGAACGAGGGAGCCTTGCACGAGGTCTTCCTTGCACGAGGGGGGTCCTTGCACAAGGGGTGTCCTTGCACAAGGACGAGGAGGTCCTTGCACGAGAATGAGGGGTTCTTGCACGAGGACGATGGGGCCTTGCTCGAGGACGAGGGGGCCTTGCACGAGGACAAGGGGGGACTTGCACTAGGGGTGGTCCTTGCACGAGGACTAGGGGGGTCCTTGCATGAGAATGAGGGGGCTTGCACGACGGGGTCCTTGTACGAGGAGGGTATTTGAACAAGGATGAGGCGGGTCCTTGCACGAGGGGTGTCCTCGCACGCGGAGGGTCCTTGCACGAGGATGGGGGAGGTCCTTGCACAAGAACGAGGGGGCTTTGCACGACGGGGCAATTGCAATAGGAAGATGGGTCCTTGCACGATGATGATGGGGGCCTTGCACGAGGACGAGGGGCTTGCACGAGGACGAGGGAGGGCTTGCACTAGGGGTAGTCCTTCCACGAGGACTACGGGGGTACTTGCATGAGAACGAGGGGGCCTTGCACGACGGAGTCCTTGCACGAGGAGGGTCTTTGAACAAGGATGAGGGGGTCGTTGTACGAGAACGAGGGCTGTTCTTACACTGGGGGGGCCCTTGCACGAGGGCAAGGGGGGCCTTGCACGAGGAAGAGCGGGTCCTTGCACGAGGACTAGGGGGGCCTTGCACGAGGATTAGGGGCATTGCACGAGGACATGGGGGCTTGCACGAGGACGAGGGGGGCCCTTGCACGAGGGCGAGGGGGTCCTTGCACGAGGAAGAGTGGTCCTTGCACTAGGAAGAGGGTGTCCTTGCATGAGGGGGTTCCTTGCACAAGGACGAGGGGGTCCGTGCAGGATGACAAGTGCGGTCCTTGCACGAGGAAGTCCCTTCCACGAGGACGAGGGGGGTCCTTGCACGAGGGGTGTCCTCGCACGACGAGGATCCTTGCACGAAAATGAGGGAGGTCCTTGCACAAGAACGAGGGGGTCCTTGCGCGAGGACGAGGGGGCCTTGCACGACGGGGTCCTTGCACGAAAACAATGGGGCCTTGCTTGAGGACGATGGGAGCCTTGCACCAGGACGGGGGCTTGCACTAGGGGTGGTCCTTGCACGAGGACGAGGGGGGTCCTTGCATGATAACGAGGGGTCCTTGCACGAGGGGGTCCTTGCACGAGGGGGCTCCTTGCACGAGGAGGGTCGTTCAATGAGGACGAAGTGGGTTCTTGCACGAGGGGGGACCTTGCATGAGAACGTGGGGACCTTGCACGAGGGGGTACCTTGCATGAGAACGTGGGGACCTTGCACGATGGAGTCCTTGCACGAAGGGAGATCCTTGCACGAGGATGGGGGAGGTCCTTGCACAAGAACGAGGGGGTCCTTGCACGAGGACGATGGGAGTCTTGCACGAGGACCGGGGCTTGCACTAGGGGTGGTCCTTGCACGAGGACTTGGGGGTTCCTTGCATGAGAACGATGGGCCTTGCACGAGGGGGTCCTTGCACGAGGGGTGTCCTTGCACGAGGACGAGGAGGTCCTCGCACGAGAATGAGGGGTTCTTGCACGAGGGTGTCCTTGCACGAGGGGGGTCCTTGCACGAGGACAAGTGGGGTGTTTGCACGAGGACAAGTGGGGTCCTTGCACGAGGAAGTCCCTTGCACGAGGACGAGGGGGGTCCTTGCATTAAAACGAGGGGGTCTTGCACGAGGGGGTTCTTTGCACGAGGACAAGTAGGGTCCTTGCACGAGGACAAGAGAGGTCCTTGCATGAGAACGAGGGGACCTTGCACGAGAGGGGGCCTTGCACGAGGGGTGTCCTTGCAGAAGGACTAGGTGGTCCTTGCACGAGAATGAGGGGTTCTTGCACGAGGACGATGGGGCCTTGCTCGAGGACGATGGGAGCCTTGCACGAGTACGAGGGGGGACTTGTACGAGGACGAGGGGGCCTTGCACGAGGACGAGGGGGGAATTGCACTAGGGGTGGCCCTTGCACGAAAACTAGGGGGGTCCTTGCATGAGAATGAGGGGGCTTGCACGACGCGGTCCTTGCACGAGGAGGGTATTTGAACAAGGATGAGGGGTGTCCTTGCACGAGGGGTGTCCTCGCACGCGGAGGTTCCTTGCACGAGGATGGGAGAGGTCCTTGCACAAGAACGAGGGGGCTTTGCACGACGGGGTCCTTGCACGAGGACGAGGGGGGCTCTGCACGAGGACGAGGGGCTTGCACGAGGACGAGGGGGTCCTTGCACTAGGGGTGGTCCTTGCACGAGGACTACGGGGGTCCTTTCATGAGAACGAGGGGGCCTTGCACGAGGACGATGGGAGCCTTGAACGAGGATGGGGAAGGTCCTTGCACAAGAAAGAGGGGGATCCTTGCACGAGGACGAGGAGGTCCTTGCACGAGGACAAGGGGGGTCCTTGCACGAGGGGTGTCCTCGCACGAGGAGGGTCCTCGCACGAGGATGAGGGAGGTCCTTGCAAAAGAACGAGGGGGTCCTTGCACGAGGACGAGGGGGGCTTACACGACGGGGTCCTTGCACGATGTCGATGGGGTCCTTGCACGAGGACGAGGGGGGTCCTTGCACGGGGACGAGGTGGCCCTTGCACGAGGGCAAGGGGGGTCCTTGCACGAGGAAGAGGGGTCCTTGCACTAGGAAGAGGGGGACCTTGCACGAGGGGTAGTCCTTGCACGAGGACATGGGGGGTCCTTGCATGAGAACTGGAGGGCCTTGCACGACGGGGGCCTTGCACGAGGACGAGGGGGTCCTTGCACGAGGACGAGGGGGCTCTTGGACGAGGGCAAGGGTGGTCCTTGCTCGAGGAGGGTCCTTGCACGAGGGCGAGAGGGTTCATTCACAAGGGGGGGTCCTTGCACGAGGACGAGGGGATCCTTGCACGAGGAAGAGGGAGGTCCTTTAACGAGAACGAGGGAGCCTTGCACGAGGGTGTCCTTGCACGAGGGTGTCCTTGCACGAGGAAGTCCCTTGCACGAGGACGAGGGGGGTCCTTGCATTAAAACAAGGGGGTCTTGCACGAGGGGGGTCTTTGCACGAGGACAAGTAGGGTCCTTGCACGAGGACAAGGGAGGTCCTTGCATGAGAACGAGGGGACCTTGCACGAGAGGGGACCTTGCACGAGGGGGGGCCTTGCACAAGGACGAGGAGGTCCTTGCACGAGAATGAGGGGTTCTTGCACGAGGACGATGGGGCCTTGCTCGAGGACGATGGGAGCCTTGCACGAGTACGAGGGGGGACTTGTACGAGGACGAGGGGGCCTTGCACGAGGACGAGGGGGGACTTTCACTAGGGGTGGCCCTTGCACGAAAACTAGGGGGGTCCTTGCATGAGAATGAGGGGGCTTGCACGACGGAGTCCTTGCACGAGGAGGGTCTTTGAACAAGGATGAGGGGGTCGTTGTACGAGAACGAGGGCTGTTCTTACACTGGGGGGGCCCTTGCACGAGGGCAAGGGGGGCCTTGCACGAGGAAGAGCGGGTCCTTGCACGAGGACTAGGGGGGCCTTGCACGAGGATTAGGGGCATTGCACGAGGACATGGGGGCTTGCACGAGGACGAGGGGGGCCCTTGCACGAGGGCGAGGGGGTCCTTGCACGAGGAAGAGTGGTCCTTGCACTAGGAAGAGGGTGTCCTTGCATGAGGGGGTTCCTTGCACAAGGACGAGGGGGTCCGTGCAGGATGACAAGTGCGGTCCTTGCACGAGGAAGTCCCTTCCACGAGGACGAGGGGGGTCCTTGCACGAGGGGTGTCCTCGCACGACGAGGATCCTTGCACGAAAATGAGGGAGGTCCTTGCACAAGAACGAGGGGGTCCTTGCGCGAGGACGAGGGGGCCTTGCACGACGGGGTCCTTGCACGAAAACAATGGGGCCTTGCTTGAGGACGATGGGAGCCTTGCACCAGGACGGGGGCTTGCACTAGGGGTGGTCCTTGCACGAGGACGAGGGGGGTCCTTGCATGATAACGAGGGGTCCTTGCACGAGGGGGTCCTTGCACGAGGGGGCTCCTTGCACGAGGAGGGTCGTTCAATGAGGACGAAGTGGGTTCTTGCACGAGGGGGGACCTTGCATGAGAACGTGGGGACCTTGCACGAGGGGGTACCTTGCATGAGAACGTGGGGACCTTGCACGATGGAGTCCTTGCACGAAGGGAGATCCTTGCACGAGGATGGGGGAGGTCCTTGCACAAGAACGAGGGGGTCCTTGCACGAGGACGATGGGAGTCTTGCACGAGGACCGGGGCTTGCACTAGGGGTGGTCCTTGCACGAGGACTTGGGGGTTCCTTGCATGAGAACGATGGGCCTTGCACGAGGGGGTCCTTGCACGAGGGGTGTCCTTGCACGAGGACGAGGAGGTCCTCGCACGAGAATGAGGGGTTCTTGCACGAGGGTGTCCTTGCACGAGGGGGGTCCTTGCACGAGGACAAGTGGGGTGTTTGCACGAGGACAAGTGGGGTCCTTGCACGAGGAAGTCCCTTGCACGAGGACGAGGGGGGTCCTTGCATTAAAACGAGGGGGTCTTGCACGAGGGGGTTCTTTGCACGAGGACAAGTAGGGTCCTTGCACGAGGACAAGAGAGGTCCTTGCATGAGAACGAGGGGACCTTGCACGAGAGGGGGCCTTGCACGAGGGGTGTCCTTGCAGAAGGACTAGGTGGTCCTTGCACGAGAATGAGGGGTTCTTGCACGAGGACGATGGGGCCTTGCTCGAGGACGATGGGAGCCTTGCACGAGTACGAGGGGGGACTTGTACGAGGACGAGGGGGCCTTGCACGAGGACGAGGGGGGAATTGCACTAGGGGTGGCCCTTGCACGAAAACTAGGGGGGTCCTTGCATGAGAATGAGGGGGCTTGCACGACGCGGTCCTTGCACGAGGAGGGTATTTGAACAAGGATGAGGGGTGTCCTTGCACGAGGGGTGTCCTCGCACGCGGAGGTTCCTTGCACGAGGATGGGAGAGGTCCTTGCACAAGAACGAGGGGGCTTTGCACGACGGGGTCCTTGCACGAGGACGAGGGGGGCTCTGCACGAGGACGAGGGGCTTGCACGAGGACGAGGGGGTCCTTGCACTAGGGGTGGTCCTTGCACGAGGACTACGGGGGTCCTTTCATGAGAACGAGGGGGCCTTGCACGAGGACGATGGGAGCCTTGAACGAGGATGGGGAAGGTCCTTGCACAAGAAAGAGGGGGATCCTTGCACGAGGACGAGGAGGTCCTTGCACGAGGACAAGGGGGGTCCTTGCACGAGGGGTGTCCTCGCACAAGGAGGGTCCTCGCACGAGGATGAGGGAGGTCCTTGCAAAAGAACGAGGGGGTCCTTGCACGAGGACGAGGGGGGCTTACACGACGGGGTCCTTGCACGATGTCGATGGGGTCCTTGCACGAGGACGAGGGGGGTCCTTGCACGGGGACGAGGTGGCCCTTGCACGAGGGCAAGGGGGGTCCTTGCACGAGGAAGAGGGGTCCTTGCACTAGGAAGAGGGGGACCTTGCACGAGGGGTAGTCCTTGCACGAGGACATGGGGGGTCCTTGCATGAGAACTGGAGGGCCTTGCACGACGGGGGCCTTGCACGAGGACGAGGGGGTCCTTGCACGAGGACGAGGGGGCTCTTGGACGAGGGCAAGGGTGGTCCTTGCTCGAGGAGGGTCCTTGCACGAGGGCGAGAGGGTTCATTCACAAGGGGGGGTCCTTGCACGAGGACGAGGGGATCCTTGCACGAGGAAGAGGGAGGTCCTTTAACGAGAACGAGGGAGCCTTGCACGAGGGTGTCCTTGCACGAGGGTGTCCTTGCACGAGGGGGGTCCTTGCACGAGGACAAGTGGGGTCTTTGCACGAGGACAAGTGGGGTCCTTGCACGAGGAAGTCCCTTGCACGAGGACGAGGGGGGTCCTTGCATTAAAACAAGGGGGTCTTGCACGAGGGGGGTCTTTGCACGAGGACAAGTAGGGTCCTTGCACGAGGACAAGGGAGGTCCTTGCATGAGAACGAGGGGACCTTGCACGAGAGGGGACCTTGCACGAGGGGGGGCCTTGCACAAGGACGAGGAGGTCCTTGCACGAGAATGAGGGGTTCTTGCACGAGGACGATGGGGCCTTGCTCGAGGACGATGGGAGCCTTGCACGAGTACGAGGGGGGACTTGTACGAGGACGAGGGGGCCTTGCACGAGGACGAGGGGGGACTTTCACTAGGGGTGGCCCTTGCACGAAAACTAGGGGGGTCCTTGCATGAGAATGAGGGGGCTTGCACGACGGGGTCCTTACACGAGGAGGGTATTTGAAAAAGGATGAGGGGTTCCTTGCACGAGGGGTGTCCTCGCACGCGGAGGGTCCTTGCACGAGGATGGGGAGGTCCATGCACAAGAACGAGGGGGCTTTGCACGACGGGGCCCTTGCACGAGGACGATGGGGGCCTTGCACGAGGACGAGGGGCTTGCACGAGGACGAGGGGGGGGCTTGCACTAGGGGTGGTCCTTGCACGAGGACATCGGGGGTCCTTTCATGAGAACGAAAGGGCCTTGCACGACGGGGCCCTTGCACGAGGAGGGTCTTTGAACACGGATGAGGGGGTCCTTGTACGAGAACGAGGGGTGTTCTTGCACTAGGGGGACCTTGCACGAGGATTAGGGGGGACATTGCACGAGGACATTGGGGGCTTGCACGAGGACGAGGGGGGCCCTTGCACGAGGGCAAGGGGGGTCCTTGCACGAGGAAGAGGGGTCCTTGCACTAGGAAGAGAATGTCCTTGCACGAGGGGGGTCCTTGCACAAGGACGAGGGGGTTCTTGCACGAGGACAAGTGCTGTCTTTGCACGAGGACAAGTGCGGTCCTTGCACGAGGAAGTCCCTTGCACGAGGACGAGGGGGCCATGCACGACGGGGTCCTTGCACGAGGACGATGGGGCCTTGCTCGAGGACGATGGGAGTCTTTCACGAGGATGGGGAAGGTCCTTGTACAAGAACGAGGGGGTCCTTGCACGAGGACGAGGGGTGTCATTGCACGAGGAGGGTCCTTCCATGAGGCCGAAGGGGGTTCTTACACGAGGGGGATCCTTGCATGAGGACGAGAATGTCCTTGCACGAGGACAAGGGGGGTCCTCGCACGAGGGGTGTCCTCGCACGAGGAGGGTCCTCGCACGAGGATGAGGGAGGTCCTTGCACAAGAACTAGGGGGTCCTTGCACGAGGACGAGGGGGCTTGCACGACGGGGTCCTTGCACGAGGACGATGGGGTCCTTGCACGAGGACGATAGGGCCTTGTACGAGGACGAGGGGGGTCCTTGCACGGGGAAGAGGGGTCCTTGCACTAGGAAGAGGGGGACCTTCCACGAGGGGTAGTCCTTGCACGAGGACATGGGGGGTCCTTGCATGAGAAGTGGAGGGCCTTGCACGACGGGGGCCTTGCACGAGGACGAGGGGGTCCTTGCACGAGGACGAGGGGGCTCTTGGACGAGGGCAAGGGTGGTCCTTGCTCGAGGAGGGTCCTTGCACGAGGACGAGGGGATCCTTGCACGAGGATGAGGGAGGTCCTTTAACGAGAACGAGGGAGCCTTGCACGAGGGTGTCCTTGCACGAGGGGTTACTTGCACGAGGACAAGTGGGGTCCTTGCACGAGGACGAGGGGGCCTTGCATGACTGGGTCCTTGCACGAGGACGATGGGGCCTTGCTTGAGGACGATGGGAGCCTTGCACCAGGACGGGGGCTTGCACTAGGGGTGGTCCTTGCACGAGCACGAGGGGGGTCCTTGCATGATAACGAGGGGTCCTTGCACGAGGGGGTCCTTGCACGAGGGGGGTCCTTGCACGAGGAGGGTCCTTCAATGAGGACGAAGTGGGTTCTTGCACGAGGGGGGACCTTGCATGAGAACGTGGGGACCTTGCACGATGGAGTCCTTGCACGAAGGGAGATCCTTGCACGAGGATGGGGGAGGTCCTTGCACAAGAACGAGGGGGTCCTTGCACGAGGACGATGGGAGTCTTGCACGAGGACCGGGGCTTGCACTAGGGGTGGTCCTTGCACGAGGACTTGGGGGTTTCTTGCATGAGAACGAGGGGGCCTTGCACGAGGACGAGGAGGTCCTCTCACGAGAATGAGGGGTTCTTGCACGAGGGTGTCCTTGCACGAGGGAGGTCCTTGCACGAGGACAAGTGGGGTCTTTGCACGAGGACAAGTGGGGTCCTTGCACGAGGAAGTCCCTTGCACGAGGACGAGGGGGGTCCTTGCATTAAAACGAGGGGGTCTTGCACGAGGGGGTTCTTTGCACGAGGACAAGTAGGGTCCTTTCACGAGGACAAGAGAGGTCCTTGCATGAGAACGAGGGGACCTTGCACGAGAGGGGGCCTTGCACGAGGGGTGTCCTTGCAGAAGGACTAGGTGGTCCTTGCACGAGAATGAGGGGTTCTTGCACGAGGACGATGGGGCCTTGCTCGAGGACGATGGGAGCCTTGCACGAGTACGAGGGGGGACTTGTACGAGGACGAGGGGGCCTTGCACGAGGACGAGGGGGGACTAGCACTAGGGGTGGCCCTTGCACGAAAACTAGGGGGGTCCTTGCATGAGAATGAGGGGGCTTGCACGATGGAGTCCTTGCACGAGGAGGGTATTTGAACAAGGATGAGGGGTTCCTTGCACGAGGGGTGTCCTCGCACGCGGAGGGTCCTTGCACGAGGATGGGGGAGGTCCTTGCACAAGAACGAGGGGGCTTTGCACGACGGGGTCCTTGGACGAGGACGAGGGCGGCTCTGCACGAGGACGAGGGGCTTGCACGAGGACGAGGGGGTCCTTCCACTAGGGGTGGTCTTTGCACGAAGACTACGGGGGTCCTTTCATGAGAACGAGGGGGCCTTGCACGAGGACGATGGGAGCCTTGAACGAGGATGGGGAAGGTCCTTGCACAAGAAAGAGGGGGATCCTTGCACGAGGACGAGGAGGTCCTTGCACGAGGACAAGGGGGGTCCTTGCACGAGGGGTGTCCTCGCACGAGGAGGGTCCTCGCACGAGGATGAGGGAGGTCCTTGCAAAAGAACGAGGGGGTCCTTGCACGAGGATGAGGGGGTCTTACACGACGGGGTCTTGCACGATGTCGATGGGGTCCTTGCACGAGGACGAGGGGGGTCCTTGCGCGGGGACGAGCTGGCCCTTGCACGAGGGCAAGGGGGGTCCTTGCACGAGGAAGAGGGGTCCTTGCACTAGGAAGAGGGGGACCTTGCACGAGGGGTAGTCCTTGCACGAGGACATGGGGGGTCCTTGCATGAGAACTGGAGGGCCTTGCACGACGGGGGCCTTGCACGAGGACGATGGGGTCCTTGCACGAGGACGAGGGGGCTCTCGGACGAGGGCAAGGGTGGTCCTTGCTCGAGGAGGGTCCTTGCACGAGGGCGAGAGGGTTCATTCACAAGGGGGGGTCCTTGCACGAGGACGAGGGGATCCTTGCACGAGGAAGAGGGAGGTCCTTTAACGAGAACGAGGGAGCCTTGCACGAGGGTGTCCTTGCACGAGGGTGTCCTTGCACAAGGGGGGTCCTTGCACGAGGACAAGTGGGGTCTTTGCACGAGGACAAGTGGGGTCCTTGCACGAGGAAGTCCCTTGCACGAGGACGAGGGGGGTCCTTGCATTAAAACGAGGGGGTCTTGCACGAGGGGGTTCTTTGCACGAGGACAAGTAGGGTCCTTGCACGAGGACAAGAGAGGTCCTTGCATGAGAACGAGGGGACCTTGCACGAGAGGGGGCCTTGCACGAGGGGTGTCCTTGCAGAAGGACTAGGTGGTCCTTGCACGAGAATGAGGGGTTCTTGCACGAGGACGATGGGGCCTTGCTCGAGGACGAGGGGGCCTTGCACGAGGACAAGGGGGGACTTGCACTAGGGGTGGCCCTTGCACGAGGACTAGGGGGGTCCTTGCATGAGAATGAGGGGGCTTGCACGACGGGGTCCTTGTACGAGGAGGGTATTTGAACAAGGATGAGGCGGGTCCTTGCACGAGGGGTGTCCTCGCACGCGGAGGGTCCTTGCACGAGGATGGGGGAGGTCCTTGCACAAGAACGAGGGGGCTTTGCACGACGGGGAACTTGCACGAGGAAGATGGGTCCTTGCACGATGATGATGGGGGCCTTGCACGAGGACGAGGGGCTTGCACGAGGACGAGGGAGGGCTTGCACTAGGGGTAGTCCTTCCACGAGGACTACCGGGGTACTTGCATGAGAACGAGGGGGCCTTGCACGACGGAGTCCTTGCACGAGGAGGGTCTTTGAACAAGGATGAGGGGGTCCTTGTACGAGAATGAGGGCTGTTCTTACACTAGGGGGGCCCTTGCACGAGGGCAAGGGGGGGCCTTACACGAGGAAGAGCGGGGCCTTGCACGAGGACTAGGGGGACATTGCACGAGGATTAGGGGCATTGCACGAGGACATGGGGGGGCTTGCACGAGGACGAGGGGGGCCCTTGCACGAGGGCGAGGGGGGTCCTTGCACGAGGAAGAGTGGTCCTTGCACTAGGAAGAGGGTGTCCTTGCATGAGGGGGGTCCTTGCACAAGGACGAGGGGGTCCTTGCAGGATGACAAGTGCGGTCCTTGCACGAGGAAGTCCCTTGCACGAGGACGAGGGGGGTCCTTGCACGATGGGTGTCCTCGCACGAGGAGAATCCTTGCACGAAAATGAGGGAGGTCCTTGCACAAGAACGAGGGGGTCCTTGCACGATGACGAGGGGGCCTTGCACGACGGGGTCCTTGCACGAAAACAATGGGGCCTTGCTTGAGTACGATGGGAGCCTTGCACCAGGACGAGGGCTTGCACTAGGGGTGGTCCTTGCACGAGGACGAGGGGGGTCCTTGCATGATAACGAGGGGTCCTTGCACGAGGGGGTCCTTGCACGAGGGGGGTCCTTGCACGAGGAGGGTCCTTCAATGAGGACGAAGTGGGTTCTTGCACGAGGGGGGACCTTGCATGAGAACGTGGGGAGCTTGCACGATGGAGTCCTTGCACGAAGGGAGATCCTTGCACGAGGATGGGGGAGGTCCTTGCACAAGAACGAGGGGGTCCTTGCACGAGGACGATGGGAGTCTTGCACGAGGACCGGGGCTTGCACTAGGGGTGGTCCTTGCACGAGGACTTGGGGGTTCCTTGCATGAGAACGAGGGGGCCTTGCACGAAGGGGTCCTTGCACGAGGGGTGTCCTTGCACGAGGACGAGGAGGTCCTCGCACGAGAATGAGGGGTTCTTGCACGAGGGTGTCCTTGCACGAGGGGGGTCCTTGCACGAGGACAAGTGGGGTCTTTGCACGAGGACAAGTGGGGTCCTTGCACGAGGAAGTCCCTTGCACGAGGACGAGGGGGGTCCTTGCATTAAAACGAGGGGGTCTTGCACGAGGGGGTTCTTTGCACGAGGACAAGTAGGGTCCTTGCACGAGGACAAGAGAGGTCCTTGCATGAGAACGAGGGGACCTTGCACGAGAGGGGGCCTTGCACGAGGGGTGTCCTTGCAGAAGGACTAGGTGGTCCTTGCACGAGAATGAGGGGTTCTTGCACGAGGACGATGGGGCCTTGCTCGAGGACGATGGGAGCCTTGCACGAGTACGAGGGGGGACTTGTACGAGGACGAGGGGGCCTTGCACGAGGACGAGGGGGGACTTGCACTAGGGGTGGCCCTTGCACGAAAACTAGGGGGTTCCTTGCATGAGAATGAGGGGGCGTGCACGATGGAGTCCTTGCACGAGGAGGGTATTTGAACAAGGATGAGGGGTTCCTTGCACGAGGGGTGTCCTCGCACGCGGAGGGTCCTTGCACGAGGACGGGGGAGGTCCTTGCACAAGAACGAGGGGGCTTTGCACGACGGGGTCCTTGCACGAGGACGAGGGGGGCTCTGCACGAGGACGAGGGGCTTGCACGAGGACGAGGGGGTCCTTGCACTAGGGGTGGTCCTTGCACGAGGACTACGGGGGTCCTTTCATGAGAACGAGGGGGCCTTGCACGAGGACGATGGGAGCCTTGAACGAGGATGGGGAAGCTCCTTGCACAAGAAAGAGGGGGATCCTTGCACGAGGACGAGGAGGTCCTTGCACGAGGACAAGGGGTGTCCTCGCACGAGGAGGGTCCTCGCACGAGGATGAGGGAGGTCCTTGCACAAGAATGAGGGGGTCCTTGCACGAGGACGAGGGGGGCTTACACGACGGGGTCCTTGCACGATGTCAATGGGGTCCTTGCACGAGGACGAGGGGGGTCCTTGCACGGGGACGAGGTGGCCCTTGCACGAGGGCAAGGGGGGTCCTTGCACGAGGAAGAGGGGTCCTTGCACTAGGAAGAGGGGGACCTTGCACGAGGGGTAGTCCTTGCACGAGGACATGGGGGGTCCTTGCATGAGAACTGGAGGGCCTTGCACGACTGGGTCCTTGCACGAGGACAATGGGGCCTTGCTTGAGGACGATGGGAGCCTTGCACCAGGACGGGGGCTTGCACTAGGGGTGGTCCTTGCACGAGGACGAGGGGGGTCCTTGCATGATAACGAGGGGTCCTTGCACGAGAGGGTCCTTGCACGTGGGGTGTCCTTGTACGAGGAGGGTCCTTCAATGAGGACGAAGTGGGTTCCTGTACGAGGGGGGACCTTGCATGAGAACGTGGGGACCTTCCACGATGGAGTCCTTGCACGAAGGGAGATCCTTGCACGAGGATGGGGGAGGTCCTTGCACAAGAACGAGGGGGTCCTTGCACGATGACGATGGGAGTCTTGCACGAGAACCAGGGCTTGCACTAAAGGTGGTCCTTGCACGAGGACTTGGAGGGTCCTTGCATGAGAACGAGGGGGTCCTTGCACGAGGAAGTCCCTTGCACGAGGACGAGGGGGGTCCTTGCATTAAAACAAGGGGGTCTTGCACGAGGGGGGTCTTTGCACGAGGACAATTAGGGTCCTTGCACGAGGACAAGGGAGGTCCTTGCATGAGAACGAGGGGACCTTGCACGAGGTGGTATTTGCACGAGGGGTGTCCTTGCACAAGGACGAGGAGGTCCTTGCACGAGAATGAGGGGTTCTTGCACGAGGGTGTCCTTGCACGAGGACGAGGTGTGTCATTGCACGAGGAGGGTCCTTCCATGAGGCCGAAAAGGGTTCTTGCACGAGGGGGGTCCTTGCACGAAAACGAGGAGGTCCTTGCACGAGGACAAATAGAGTTCCTTGCACGAGGGGTGTCCTCGCACGAGGAGGGTCCTCGCACGAGGATGAGGGAGGTCCTTGCACAAGAACGAGGGGGTCTTGCACTAGGAAAAGGGGGACCTTGCACGACGGGGTCCTTGCACGAGGACGATGGGGCCTTGCTCGAAGACGATGAAAGCCTTGCACGAGGATGGGGAAGGTCCTTGCACAAGAACGAGGGCGTCCTTGCACGAGGACGAGGGGGCTTGCACAACGGGGTCCTTGCACGAGGACGATAGGGCCTTGTACGAGGACAATGGGAGCCTTGCACGAGGATGGGGAAGGTCCTTGCACAAGAACGAGGGTGTCCTTGCACGAGGACGAGGGGTGTCCTCGCACGAGGAGGGTCCTTGCACGAGGACGAGGGGATCCTTGCACGAGGATGAGGGAGGTTCTTTAACGAGATCGAGGGAGCCTTGCACGAGGGTGTCCTTGCACGAGGGGGCTCCTTGCAGGAGGACAAGTGGGGTCCTTGCACGAGGAAGTCCCTTGCACGAAGACGAGGGGGGTACTTGCATTTAAACAAGGGGTCCTTGCACGAGGAAGTCCCTTGCACGAGGACAAGGGGGGTCCTTGCATGAGAATGACGGGGCTTGCACGACGCGGTCCTTGCACGAGGAGGGTCTTTGAACAAGGATGAGGGGTCCTTGTACGAGAACGAGGGGTGTTCTTGCACTAGGGGGGGGGGCCTGCACGAGGGCAAGGGGGGCCTTGCACGAGGAAGGGGGGGTCCTTGCACGAGGACTAGGGGGACCTTGAACGAGGATTAGGGGGGCATTGCACGAGGACATGGGGGGGCTTGCAGGAGGACGAGGGGGGCCCTTGCACGAGGGCAAGGGTGGTCCTTGCACGAGGAAGAGGGGTCCTTGCACTAGGAAGAGGGTGTCCTTGCACGAGGGGGGTCCTTGCACAAGGACGAGGGGGTCCTTGCACGAGGAAAAGGGGGGTCCTTGCACGAGGGGTGTCCTCGCACGCGGAGGGTACTCGCACGAGGATGAGGGAGGTCCTTGCACAAGAACGAGGGGGTCCTTGCACGAGGACGAGGGGGCTTGCACGACGGGGTCCTTGCACGAGGACGGTGGGGTCCTTGCACGAGGACGATAGGGCCTTGTACGAGGATGAGGGGGGTCATTGCACGGGGAAGATGGGTCCTTGCACTAGGAAGAGGGTGTCCTTGCACGACGGGGGTCCTTCCAAAAGGACGAGGGGGTCCTTGCACGAGGACAAGTGCGGTCATTGCACGAGGAAGTCCCTTGCACGAGGATGATGGGGGTCCTCGCACGAGGGGTGTCCTCGCACGAGGAGGGTCCTCGCACGAGGATGGGGAAGGTCCTTGCACAAGAAAGAGGGGGTCTTTGCACGAGGACGATGGGGCCTTGCACGACGGGGTCCTTGCACGAGGACGATGGGGCCTTGCTCGAGGACGATGGGAGTCTTGCACGAGGATTTGGAAGGTCCTTGCAGAACAACGAGGGGGTCCTTGCACGAGGACGAGGGGTGTCATTGCACGAGGAGGGTCCTTCCATGACACCGAAGGGGGTTCTTGCACGAGGGGGATCCTTGCACGAGGACGAGGATGTCCTTGCACGAGGACAAGGGGGGTCCTTGCACGAGGGGTGTCCTCGCACGAGGAGGGTCCTCGCACGAGGATGAGGGAGGTCCTTGAACAAGAACGAGGGGGTCCTTGCACGAGGAAGTGGGGGGCTTGCACGACGGGGTCCTTGCACGAGGACGATGGGGTCCTTGCACGAGGACGATAGGGCCTTGTACGAAAACGAGGGGGGTCCCTGCACGGAGACGAGGGGGCCTTGCACGAGGACGAGGGGGGACTTGTACGAGAACGAGGGAGTCCTTGCACGAGGACGAGGGGTGTCATTGCACGAGGAGGGTCCTTCCATGACACCGAAGGTGGTTCTTGCACGAGGGGGATCCTTGCACGAGGACGAGGATGTCCTTGGACGAGGACAAGGGGGGTCCTTGCACGAGGGGTGTCCTCTCATGAGGAGGGTCCTCGCACGAGGATGAGGGAGGTCCTTGCACAAGAACGAGGGGGTCCTTGCACGAGGACGATGGGGGCCTTGCACGACGGGGTCCTTGCACGAGGAGGGTCTTTGAACAAGGACGAGGGGTCCTTGTACGAGAACGAGGGGTGTTCTTTCACTAGGGGGGGCCCTCCACAAGGGCAAGGGGGGCCTTGCACGAGGAAGGCGGGTCCTTGCACGAGGACTAAGGGGACCTTGCACGAGGATTAGGGGGGCATTGCACGAGGACATGGGGGACTTGCAGGAGGACGAGGGGGGCCCTTGCACGAGGGCAAGGGTGATCCTTGCACGAGGAAGAGGGGTCCTTGCACTAGGAAGAGGATGTCCTTGCACGAGGGGGGTCCTTGCACAAGGACGAGGGGGTCCTTCCACGAGGAAAAGGGGGGTCCTTGCACGAGGGGTGTCCTCGCACGAGGAGGGTACTCGCACGAGGATGAGGGAGGTCCTTGCACAAGAACGAGGGGGTCCTTGCACGAGGACGAGGGGGCTTGCACGACGGGGTCCTTGCACGAGGACGGTGGGGTCCTTGCACGAGGACGATAGGGCCTTGTACGAGGACGAAGGGGGTCCTTGCACGGGGAAGATGGGTCCTTGCACTAGGAAGAGGGTGTCCTTGCACGACGGGGGTCCTTCCACAAGGACGAGGGGGTCCTTGCACGAGGACGAGGGGTGTCATTGCACGAGGAGGGTCCTTCCATGACACCGAAGGGGGCTCTTGCACGAGGGGGATCCTTGCACGAGGACGAGGATGTCCTTGCACGAGGACAAGGGGGGTCCTTGCACGAGGGGTGTCCTCGCACGAGGAGGGTCCTCGCACGAGGATGAGGGAGGTCCTTGCACAAGAACGAGGGGGTCCTTGCACGAGGAAGTGGGGGGCTTGCACGACGGGGTCCTTGCACGAGGACGATGGGGTCCTTGCACGAGGACGATAGGGCCTTGTACGAGGACGAGGGCGGTCCCTGCTCGGGGACGAGGGGGCCCTTGCACGAGGGCAAGGGGGGTCCTTGCACGAGGAAGAGGGGTCCTTGCACTAGGAAGAGGGGGACCTTGCACGAGGGGTAGTCCTTGCACGAGGACGAGGGGGTCCTTGCATGAGGACGAGGGGGCTCTTGGACGAGGGCAAGGGTGGTCCTTGCTCGAGGAGGGTCCTTGCACGAGGGCGAGAGGGTTCATTCACAAGGGGGGGTCCTTGCACGAGGACGAGGGGATCCTTGCACGAGGATGAGGGAGGTCCTTGCACGAGAACGAGGGAGCCTTGCACGAGGGTGTCCTTGCACAAGGACGAGGAGGTCCTTGCACGAGAATGAGGGGTTCTTGCACGAGGACGAGGGGGGACTTGCACTAGGGGTGGCCCTTGCACGGAAACTAGGGGGGTCCTTGCATGAGAATGAGGGGGCTTGCACGACGCGGTCCTTGCACGAGGAGGGTATTTGAACAAGGATGAGGGGTGTCCTTGCACGAGGGGTGTCCTCGCACGCGGAGGTTCCTTGCACGAGGATGGGGGAGGTCCTTGCACAAGAACGAGGGGGCTTTGCACGAAGGGGCCCTTGCACGAGGACGATGGGTCCTTGCACGAGGACGATGGGGTCCTTGCACGACGAGGTCCTTGCACGAGGAGGGTCTTTGAACAAGGCTGAGGGGTCCTTGTACGAGAACGAGGGGTGTTCTTGCACTAGGGGGGGCCCTGCACGAGGGCAAGGGAGGCCTTGCACGAGGAAGGGGGCGTCCTTGCACGAGGACTAGGGGGAACTTGCACGAGGATTAGGGGGGCATTGCACGAGGACATGGGGGGCTTGCAGCAGGACGAGGGGGTCCTTGCACGAGGACGAGGGGGCTTGCACGACGGGGTCCTTGCACGAGGACGGTGGGGTCCTTGCACGAGGACGATAGGGCCTTGTACGAGGACGAGGGGGGTCCTTGCACGCGGAAGATGGGTCCTTGCACTAGGAAGAGGGTGTCCTTGCACGACGGGGGTCCTTCCACAAGGACGAGGGGGTCCTTGCACGAGGACAAGTGCGGTCATTGCACGAGGAAGTCCCTTGCACGAGGATGATGGGGGTCCTCGCACGAGGGGTGTCCTCGCACGAGGAGGGTCCTCGCACGAGGATGGGGAAGGTCCTTGCACAAGAAAGAGGGGGTCCTTGCACGAGGACGATGGGGCCTTGCACGACGGGGTCCTTGCACGAGGAAGATGGGGCCTTGCTCGAGGACGATGGGAGTCTTGCACGAGGATTTGGAAGGTCCTTGCACAAGAACGAGGGAGTCCTTGCACGAGGACGAGGGGTGTCATTGCACGAGGAGGGTCCTTCCATGACACCGAAGGGGGTTCTTGCACGAGGGGGATCCTTGCACGAGGACGAGGATGTCCTTGCACGAGGACAAGGGGGGTCCTTGCAAGAGGGGTGTCCTCGCACGAGGAGGGTCCTCGCACGAGGATGAGGGAGGTCCTTGCACAAGAACGAGGGGGTCCTTGCACGAGGAAGTGGGGGGCTTGCACGACGTGGTCCTTGCACGAGGACGATGGGGGCCTTGCACGACGGGGTCCTTGCACGAGGAGCGTCTTTGAGCAAGGATGAGGGGTCCTTGTACGAGAACGAGGGGTGTTCTTGCACTAGGGGGGGCCCTGCACGAGGGCAAGGGGGGCCTTGCACGAGGAAGGCGGGTCCTTGCACGAGGACTAGGGGGACCTTGCACGAGGATTAGGGGGGCATTGCACGAGGACATGGGGGACTTGCAGGAGGACGAGGGGGGCAATTGCACGAGGGCAAGGGTGGTCCTTGCACGAGGAAGAGGGGTCCTTGCACTAGGAAGAGGGTGTCCTTGCACGAGGGGTTCCTTGCACAAGGACGAGGGGGTCCTTGCACGAGGAAAAGGGGGGTCCTTGCACGAGGATGAGGTAGGTCCTTGCAGAAGAACGAGGGGGTCCTTGCACGAGGAAGTGGGGGACTTGCACGACGGGGTCCTTGCACGAGGACGATGGGGTCCTTGCACGAGGACGATAGGGCCTTGTACGAGGACGAGGGGGGTCCCTGCACGGGGACGAGGGGGCCTTTGCACGAGGGCAAGGGGGGTCCTTGCACGAGGAAGAGGGGTCCTTGCACTAGGAAGAGGGGGACCTTGCACGAGGGGTAGTCCTTGCACGAAGACATGGGGGTCCTTGCATGAGAACTGGAGGGCCTTGCACGACCCGGGCCTTGCACGAGGACGAGGGGGTCCTTGCACGAGGACGAGGGGGCTCTTGGACGAGAGCAAGGGTGGTCCTTGCTCGAGGAGGGTCCTTGCACGAGGGCGAGAGGGTTCATTCACAAGGGGGGGTCCTTGCACGAGGACGAGGGGATCCTTGCACGAGGATGAGGGAGGTCCTTTCACGAGAAGGAAGGAGCCTTGCACGAGGGTGTCCTTGCACGAGGGGGGTACTTGCACGAGGACAAGTGGGGTCTTTGCACGAGGACAAGTAGGGCCCTTGCACGAGGAAGTCCCTTGCACGAGGACGAGGGGGGTCCTTGTATTAAAACAAGGGGGTCTTGCACGAGGGGGGTCTTTGCACGAGGACAAGTAGGGTCCTTGCACGAGGACAAGGGAGGTCCTTGCATGAGAACGAGGGGACCTTGCACGAGAGAAGGCCTTGCACGAGGGGTGTCCTTGCACAAGGACGAGGAGGTCCTTGCACGAGAATGAGGGGTTCTTGCACGAAGACGATGGGGCCTTGCTCGAGGACGATGGGAGCCTTGCACGAGGACGAGGGTGGACTTGTACGAGGACGAAGGGGCCTTGCACGAGGACGAGTGGGGACTTGCACTAGGGGTGGCCCTTGCACGAAAACTAGGGGGGTCCTTGCATGAGAATGAGGGGGCTGGCACGACGGGGTCCTTGCACGAGGAGGGTATTTGAACAAGGATGAGGGGTGTCCTTGCAAGAGGGGTGTCCTCGCACGCGGATTGACCTTGCACGAGGATGGGGGAGGTCCTTGCACAAGAACGATAGGGCTTTGCACGACGGGGCCCTTGCACGAGGACGATGGGGCCTTGCACGAGGACGATGGGGGCCTTGCACGACGGGGTCCTTGCACGAGAAAGGTCTTTGAACAAGGATGAGGGGTCCTTGTACGAGAACGAGGGGTGTTCTTGCACTAGGGGGGCCCTGCACGAGGGCAAGGGGGGCCTTGCACGAGGAAGGTGGGTCCTTGCACGAGGACTAGGGGGACCTTGCACGAGGATTAGGGGGGCATTGCACGAGGACATGGGGGGGCTTCCAGGAGGATGAGGGGGGCCCTTGCACGAGGGCAAGGGTGGTCCTTGCACGAGGAAGAGGGGTCCTTGCACTAGGAAGAGGGTGTCCTTGCACGAGGGGGGTCCTTGCACAAGGACGAGGGGGTCCTTGCAGGAGGACAAATGCGGTCCTTGCACGAGGAAGTCCCTTGCACGAGGACGATGGGGGTCCTTGCACGAGGACGAGGGGTGTCATTGCACGAGGGGGATCCTTCCACGAGGACGAGGATGTCCTTGCACAAGAACGAGGGGGCCCTTGCACGAGGGCAAGAGGGGTCCTTGCACGAGGAAGAGGGGTTCTTGCACTAGGAAGAGGGGGACCTTGCACGAGGGGTAGTCCTTGCACGAGGACATGGGGGGTCCTTGCATGAGAACTGGAGGGTCTTGCACGACGGGGGCCTTGCACGAGGACGAGGGGGTCCTTCCACGAGGACGAGGGGGCTCTTGGACGAGGGCAAGGGTGGTCCTTGCTCGAGGAGGGTCCTTGCACGAGGACAAGTGGGGTCCTTGCACGAGGACAAGGGGGGTCCTTGCACGAGGACGAGGGGGCCTTGTACGAGGACGATGGGAGACTTGCACGAGGATGAGGGAGGTCCTTTCACGAGAACGAGGGAGCCTTGCACGAGGGTGTCCTTGCACGAGGATGACGGGGTCCTTGCACGAGGACGATAGGGCCTTGTACGAGGACAATGGGAGCCTTGCACGAGGATGGGGAAGGTCCTTGCACAAGAACGAGGGGGTCCTTGCACGAGGACGAGGGGTGTCCCCGCACGAGGAGGGTCCTTGCATGAGGACGAGGGGATCCTTGCACGAGGATGAGGGGGGTCCTTTAACGAGAACGAGGGAACCTTGCACGAGGGTGTCCTTGCACGAGAGGGGTCCTTGCACGAGGACAAGTGGGGTCCTTGCACGAGGACAAGGGGGGTCCTTGCACGAGGACGAGGGGGGCCTTGCACGACGGGCTCCTTGCACGAGGACGATGGGGTCATTGCACGAGGACGATAGGGCCTTGTACGAGGACGATGGGAGACTTGCACGAGGATGGGGAAGGTCCTTGCACAAGAACGAGGGGGTCCTTGCACGAGGACAAGTGGGGTCCGTGCACGATGGAAGTCCCTTGCACGAGGACGATGGGGGTCCTTGCATGAGAACGAGGGGACCTTGCACGAGGGGGTCCTTGCACGAAAGGTGTCCTTGCACAAGGA
Organism: Dromococcyx pavoninus; assembly: GCA_033558185.1. Lineage (NCBI taxonomy): Eukaryota > Metazoa > Chordata > Aves > Cuculiformes > Neomorphidae > Dromococcyx > Dromococcyx pavoninus. The sequence goes on along the minus strand of JAUMJL010001246.1, from coordinate 367,033 downwards.
CGAGGAGGTCCTTGCACGAGAACGAGGGAGCCTTGTACGAGGGTGTCCTTGCACGAGGGGGGTCCTTGCACGAGGACAAGTGGGGTCCTTGCACGAGGACAAGTGGGGTCCGTGCACGAGGAAGTCCCTTGCACGAGGACGAAAGGGGTCCTTGCACGAGGAAGTCCCTTACACGAGGACGAGGGGGGTCCTTGCATTAAAACAAGGGGGTCTTGCAGGAGGGGGGTCTTTGCACGAGGACAATTAAGGTCCTTGCACGAGGACAAGGGAGGTCCTTGATTGAGAACGAGGGGACCTTGCACGAGGGCGTCCTTGCACGAGGGGTGTCCTCGCAAGAGGAGTGTCCTGGCACGAGGATGAGGGAGGTCCTTGCACAAGAACGAGGGGTTCCTTGCACTAGGAATAGGGGGACCTTGCACGACGTGGTCCTTGCACGAGGACGATGGGGTCCTTGCACGAGGACGATAGGGCCTTGTACGAAGACGATGGGAGACTTGCACGAGGATGGGGAAGGTCCTTGCACAAGAACGAGGGGGGTCCTTGCACGAGGACGAGGGGGGCCTTGCACGATGGGGTCTTTGCACGAGGACTTTGGGGCCTTGTACGAGGACGATGGGAGCCTTGCACGAGGATGGAGAAATTCCTTGCACAAGAACGAGGGGGTCCTTGCACGAGGACGAGGGGGGCTTGCACGACGGGGTCCTTGCACGAGGACGATGGGGCCTTGCTCGAGTATGATAGGAACCTTGCACGAGGATGGGGAAGGTCCTTGCACAAGAACGAGGGTGTCCTTGCACGAGGACGAGGGGGGGCTTGCAAGACGGGGTCCTTCAACGAGGACGATGGGGCCTTGCTCGATGACGATTGGAGCCTTGCACGAGGATGGGGAAGGTCCTTGCACAAGAACGGGGGTGTCCTTGCACGAGGACGAGGGGTGTCCTCGCACGAGGAGGGTCCTTGCACGAGGACGAGGGGATGCTTGCACGAGGATGAGGGAGGTCCTTTAACGAGAACGAGGGAGCATTGCACGAGGGTGTCCTTGCACGAGGGGGGTCCTTGCACGAGGACAAGTGGGGTCCTTGCACGAGGAAGTCCCTTGCACGAGGACGAGGGGGGTCCTTGCATTAAAATAAGGGGGTCTTGCACGAGGGGGGTCTTTGCACGAGGACAATTAGGGTCCTTGCACGAGGACAAGGGAGGTCCTTGCATGAGAACGAGGGGACCTTGCACGAGGTGGTCTTTGCACGAGGGGTGTCCTTGCACAAGGACGACGAGGTCCTTGCACGAGAATGAGAGGTTCTTGCACGAGGGTGTCCTTGCACGAGGACGAGGTGTGTCATTGCACGAGGAGGGTCCTTCCATGAGGTCGAAGGGGGTTCTTGCACGAGGGAGATCCTTGCACGACAACGAGGAGGTCCTTGCACGAGGACAAATGGGGTTACTTGCACGAGGGGTGTCCTCGCACGAGGAGGGTCCTCGCACGAGGATGAGGGAGGTCCTTGCACAAGAACGAGGGGGTCCTTGCACTAGGAATAGGGGGACCTTGTACGACGGGGTCCTTGCACGAGGACGATGGGGCCTTGCTCGAGGACGATGAAAGCCTTGCACGAGGATGGGGAAGGTCCTTGCACAAGAACGAGGGTGTCCTTGCACGAGGACGAGGGGTGTCCTCGCACGAGGAGGGTCCTTGCACGAGGACGAGGGGATCTTTGCACGAGGATGAGGGAGGTCCTTTACCGAGATCGAGGGAGCCTTGCACGAGGGTGTCCTTGCACGAGGGGGCTCCTTGCACGAGGACAAGTGGGGTCCTTGCACGAGGACAAGTGGGGTCCTTCCACGAGGAAGTCCCTTGCACGAGGACGAGGGGGGTACTTGCATTAAAACAAGGGGGTCTTGCACGAGGACAAGTAGGGTCCTTGCACGAGGACAAGGGAGGACCTTGCATGAGAACGAGGTGACCTTGCACGAGGGGGTCCTTGCACGAGGGGTGTCCTTGCACAAGGACGAGGAGGTCCTTGCACGAGAATGAGGGGTTCTTGCACGAGGGTGTCCTTGCACGAGGACGAGAGGTGTCATTGCACGAGGAGGGTCCTTCCATGAGGCCGAAGGGGGTTCTTGCACGAGGGGGATCCTTGCACGACAACGAGGAGGTCCTTGCACGAGGACAAGGGGGGTCCTTGCACGAGGACGAGGTGGGCTCGCACGACGGGGTCCTTGCACGAGGACGATGGGGCCTTGCTCGAGGACGATGGGAGTTTTGCACGAGGATGGGGAAGGTCCTTGCACAAGAACGAGGGGGGTCCTTGCACGAGGACGAGGAGTGTCCTCGCACGACGGGGTCCTTGCACGAGGACGATGGGGCCTTGCTCGAGGACGATGGGAGTTTTGCACGAGGATGGGGAAGGTCCTTGCACAAGAACGAGGGGGTCCTTGCACGAGGACGAGGGGGGCCTTGCACGACGGGGTCCTTCAACGAGGACGATGGGGCCTTGCTCGAGGACGATGGGAGCCTTGCACGAGGATGGGAAGGTCCTTGCACAAGAACGAGGGGGTCCTTGCACGAGGATGATGGGGCCTTGCACGAGTATGATGGGAACCTTGCACGAGGATGGGGAATGTCCTTGCACAAGAACGAGGGTGTCCATGCACGAGGACGAGGGGAGTCCTTGCACGAGGACGAGGGGGGCCTTGCACGATGGGGTCTTTGCACGAGGACTTTGGGGCCTTGTACGAGGAGGATTGGAGTCTTGCACGAGGATGGAGAAGTTCCTTGCACAAGAACGAGGGGGTCCTTGCACGAGGACGAGGGGGGCCTTGCACGACGGGGTCCTTCAACGAGGACGATTGGGCTTTGCTCGGGTATGATGGGAACATTGCACGAGGATGAGGGGATGCTTGCACGAGGATGAGGGAGGTCCTTTAACGAGAACGAGGGAGCCTTGCACGAGGGGGTCCTTGCACGAGGGGGGTCCTTGCACGAGGACAAGTGGGGTCTTTGCACGAGGAAGTCCCTTGCACGAGGACGAGGGGGGTCCTTGCATTAAAACAAGGGGGTCTTGCACGAGGGGGGTCTTTGCACGAGGACAATTAGGGTCCTTGCACGAGGACAAGGGAGGTCCTTGCATGAGAACGAGGGGACCTTGCACGAGGGGGTCTTTGCACGAGGGGTGTCCTTGCACAAGGACGAGGAGGTCCTTGCACGAGGACGAGGGGATCCTTGCACGAGGATGAGGGAGGTCCTTTCACGAGAAGGAAGGAGCCTTGCACGAGGGTGTCCTTGCACGAGGGGGGTACTTGCACGAGGACAAGTGGGGTCTTTGCACGAGGACAAGTAGGGCCCTTGCACGAGGAAGTCCCTTGCACGAGGACGAGGGGGGTCCTTGTATTAAAACAAGGGGGTCTTGCACGAGGGGGGTCTTTGCACGAGGACAAGTAGGGTCCTTGCACGAGGACAAGGGAGGTCCTTGCATGAGAACGAGGGGACCTTGCACGAGAGAAGGCCTTGCACGAGGGGTGTCCTTGCACAAGGACGAGGAGGTCCTTGCACGAGAATGAGGGGTTCTTGCACGAAGACGATGGGGCCTTGCTCGAGGACGATGAAAGCCTTGCACGAGGATGGGGAAGGTCCTTGCACAAGAACGAGGGTGTCCTTGCACGAGGACGAGGGGTGTCCTCGCACGAGGAGGGTCCTTGCACGAGGACGAGGGGATCTTTGCACGAGGATGAGGGAGGTCCTTTACCGAGATCGAGGGAGCCTTGCACGAGGGTGTCCTTGCACGAGGGGGCTCCTTGCACGAGGACAAGTGGGGTCCTTGCACGAGGACAAGTGGGGTCCTTGCACGAGGAAGTCCCTTGCACGAGGACGAGGGGGGTACTTGCATTAAAACAAGGGGGTCTTGCACGAGGACAAGTAGGGTCCTTGCACGAGGACAAGGGAGGACCTTGCATGAGAACGAGGTGACCTTGCACGAGGGGGTCCTTGCACGAGGGGTGTCCTTGCACAAGGACGAGGAGGTCCTTGCACGAGAATGAGGGGTTCTTGCACGAGGGTGTCCTTGCACGAGGACGAGAGGTGTCATTGCACGAGGAGGGTCCTTCCATGAGGCCGAAGGGGGTTCTTGCACGAGGGGGATCCTTGCACGACAACGAGGAGGTCCTTGCACGAGGACAAGGGGGGTCCTTGCACGAGGACGAGGTGGGCTCGCACGACGGGGTCCTTGCACGAGGACGATGGGGCCTTGCTCGAGGACGATGGGAGTTTTGCACGAGGATGGGGAAGGTCCTTGCACAAGAACGAGGGGGGTCCTTGCACGAGGACGAGGAGTGTCCTCGCACGACGGGGTCCTTGCACGAGGACGATGGGGCCTTGCTCGAGGACGATGGGAGTTTTGCACGAGGATGGGGAAGGTCCTTGCACAAGAACGAGGGGGTCCTTGCACGAGGACGAGGGGGGCCTTGCACGACGGGGTCCTTCAACGAGGACGATGGGGCCTTGCTCGAGGACGATGGGAGCCTTGCACGAGGATGGGAAGGTCCTTGCACAAGAACGAGGGGGTCCTTGCACGAGGATGATGGGGCCTTGCACGAGTATGATGGGAACCTTGCACGAGGATGGGGAATGTCCTTGCACAAGAACGAGGGTGTCCATGCACGAGGACGAGGGGAGTCCTTGCACGAGGACGAGGGGGGCCTTGCACGATGGGGTCTTTGCACGAGGACTTTGGGGCCTTGTACGAGGAGGATTGGAGTCTTGCACGAGGATGGAGAAGTTCCTTGCACAAGAACGAGGGGGTCCTTGCACGAGGACGAGGGGGGCCTTGCACGACGGGGTCCTTCAACGAGGACGATTGGGCTTTGCTCGGGTATGATGGGAACATTGCACGAGGATGAGGGGATGCTTGCACGAGGATGAGGGAGGTCCTTTAACGAGAACGAGGGAGCCTTGCACGAGGGGGTCCTTGCACGAGGGGGGTCCTTGCACGAGGACAAGTGGGGTCTTTGCACGAGGAAGTCCCTTGCACGAGGACGAGGGGGGTCCTTGCATTAAAACAAGGGGGTCTTGCACGAGGGGGGTCTTTGCACGAGGACAATTAGGGTCCTTGCACGAGGACAAGGGAGGTCCTTGCATGAGAACGAGGGGACCTTGCACGAGGGGGTCTTTGCACGAGGGGTGTCCTTGCACAAGGACGAGGAGGTCCTTGCACGAGACTGAGGGGTTCTTGCACGAGGGTGTCCTTGCACGAGGACGAGGTGTGTCATTGCACGAGGAGGGTCCTTCCATGAGGCCGAAGGGGGTTCTTGCACAAGGGGGATCCTTGCACGACAACGAGGAGGTCCTTGCACGAGGACAAATGGGGTTCCTTGCACGAGGGGTGTCCTCGCACGAGGAGGGTCCTCGCACGAGGATGAGGGAGGTCCTTGCACAAGAACGAGGGGTTCCTTGCACGAGGAAGTGGGGGTCCTTGCACTAGGAATAGGGGGACCTTGCACGAGGGGTAGTCCTTGCAGGAGGACATGGGGGGTCCTTGCACGACGGGGGCCTTGCACGAGGACGAGGGGGTCCTTGCACGATGGGGTCCTTGCACGAGGACTTTGGGGCCTTGCACGAGGACGATGGGAGCCTTGCACGAGGATGCAGAAGTTCCTTGCACAAGAACGAGGGGGTCCTTGCACGAGGACGAGGGGGGCCTTGCACGACGGGGTCCTTGCACGAGGACGATGGGGCCTTGCTCGAGTACGATGGGAACCTTGCACGAGGATGGGAAAGGTCCTTGCACAAGAACGAGAGTGTCCTTGCACGAGGACGAGGGGTGTCCTCGCATGACGAGGGTCCTCGCACGAGGATGAGGGAGGTCCTTGCACAAGAACGAGGGGGTCCTTGCACGAGGACGAGGGGGGCCTTGCACGACGGGGTCCTTGCACGAGGACGATGGGGCCTTGCTCGAGGACGATGGGAGCTTTGCACGAGGATGGGGAAGGTCCTTGCACAAGAACGAGGGGGTCCTTGCACGAGGACGAGGGGGGCCTTGCACGACGGGGTCCTTCAACGAGGACGATGGGGCCTTGCTCGAGGACGATGGGAGCCTTGCACGAGGATGGGAAGGTCCTTGCACAAGAACGAGGGGGTCCTTGCACGAGGACGCGAGGGGCCTCGCACGACGGGGTCCTTGCACGAGGATGATGGGGCCTTGCACGAGAATGATGGGAACCTTGCACGAGGATGGGGAATGTCCTTGCACAAGGACGAGGGTGTCCTTGCACGAGGACGAGGGGTGTCCTCGCACGAGGAGGGTCCTCGCACGAGGATGAGGGAGGTCCTTGCACAAGAACGAGGGGGTCCTTGCACGAGGACGACGGGGCTTACACGACGAGGACCTTGCACGAGGACTATGGGGTCCTTGCACGAGGACGATAGGGCCTTTATGAGGACAATGGGAGCCTTGCACGAGGATAGGGAAGGTCCTTGCACAAGAACGAGGGGGTCCTTGCACGAGGACAAGGGGGGCCTTGCACGACGGGGTCCTTCAACGAGGACGGTGGGGCCTTGCTCGAGGACGATGGGAGCCTTGCACGAGGATGGGGAAAGTCCTTGCACAAGAAAAAGGGTGTCCTTGCACGAGGACGAGGGGCATTTTCGCACGAGGAGGGTCCTTGCACGAGGACTAGGGGATCCTTGCACGAGGATGAGGGAGGTTCTTTAACGAGAACGAGGGAGCCTTGCACGAGGGTGTCCTTGGACGAGGGGGGTCCTTGCACGAGGACAAGTGGGGTCCTTGCACGAGTAAGTCCCTTGCACGAGGACGAGGAGGTCCTTGCACTAGAATGAGGGGTTTTTGCACGAGGGTGTCCTTGCACGAGGATGATGTGGCCTTGCACGTGTATGATGGGAACCTTGCACGAGGATGGGGAATGTCCTTGCACAAGAACGAGGGTGTCCTTGCACGAGGACGAGGGGTGTCCTCGCACGAGGAGGGTCCTCGCACGAGGATGAGGGAGGTCCTTGCACAAGAACGAGGGGGTCCTTGCACGAGGACGACGGGGCTTACACGACGAGGACCTTTCACGAGGACTATGGGGTCCTTGCACGAGGACGATAGGGCCTTTATGAGGAGAATGGGAGCCTTGCACGAGGATAGGGAAGGTCCTTGCACAAGAACGAGGGGTTCCTTGCACGACGAAGTGGGGGTCCTTGCACTAGGAATAGGGGGACATTGCACGAGGGGTAGTCCTTGCACGAGGACATGGGGGGTCCTTGCATGAGAACTGGAGGGTCTTGCAAGACGGGGGCCTTGCACGAGGACGATGGGGCCTTGCTCGAGGACGATGGGAGCCTTGAACGACGATGGGGAAAGTCCTTGCACTAGAACGAGGGTGTCCTTGCACGAGGACGAGAGGCATCCTCGCACGAGGAGGTTCCTTGCACGAGGACTAGGGGATCCTTGCACGAGGATGAGGGAGGTTCTTTAACGAGAACGAGGGAGCCTTGCACGAGGGTGTCCTTGGACGAGGGGGGTCCTTGCACGAGGACAAGTGGGGTCCTTGCACGAGTAAGTCCCTTGCACGAGGACGAGGAGGTCCTTGCACTAGAATGAGGGGTTATTGCACGAGGGTGTCCTTGCACGAGGACGAGGTGTGTCATTGCACGAGGAGGGTCCATCCATGAGTCCGAAGGGGGTTCTTGCACGAGGGGGATCCTTGCACGACAACGAGGAGGTCCTTGCACGAGGACAAATGGGGTTCCTTGCACGAGGGGTGTCCTCGCACGAGGAGGGTCCTCGCACGAGGATGAGGGAGGTCCTTGCACAAGAACGAGGGGTTCCTTGCACGAGGAAGTGGGGGTCCTTGCACTAGGAATAGGGGGACATTGCACGAGGGGTAGTCCTTGCACGAGGACATGGGGGGTCCTTGCATGAGAACTGGAGGGTCTTGCACGACGGGGGCCTTGCACGAGGACGAGGGGGTCCTTGCACGAGGACGAGTGTGCTTTTGTACAAGGGCAAGGGTAGTCCTTGCTCGAGGTGGTCCTTGCACGAGGACAAGGGGGTCCTTGCACGAGGGGTGTCCTCGCACGAGGAGGGTCCTTGCACGAGGACGAGGGGATCCTTGCACGAGGATGAGGGGGGTCCTTTAACGAGAACGAGGGAGCCTTGCACGAGGGTGTCCTTGGACGAGGGGGGTCCTTGCACGAGGACAAGTGGGGTCCTTGCACGAGGAAGTCCCTTGCACGAGGACGAGGAGGTCCTTGCACTAGAATGAGGGGTTCTTGCACGAGGGTGTCCTTGCACGAGGACGAGAGGTGTCATTGCACGAGGAGGGTCCTTCCATGAGGCGGAAGGGGGTTCTTGCACGAGGGGGATCCTTGCACGACAACGAGGAGGTCCTTGCACGAGGACAAGGGGAGTCCTTGCACGAGGACGAGGGGGGCTTGCACGATGGGGTCTTTGCACGAGGACTTTGGGGTCTTGTACGAGGACGATGGGAGCCTTGCACGAGGATGGAGAAGTTCCTTGCACAAGAACGAAGGGGTCCTTGCACGAGGACGAGGGGGGCCTTGCACGACGGGGTCCTTCAACGAGGACGATGGGGCCTTGCTCGAGTATGATGGGAACCTTGCACGAGGACGAGGGGATGCTTGCACGAGGATGAGGGAGGTCCTTTAACGAGAACGAGGGAGCCTTGCACGAGGGTGTCCTTGCACGAGGGGGGTCCTTGCACGAGGACAAGTGGGGTCCTTGCACGAGGAAGTCCCTTGCACGAGGACGAGGGGGGTCCTTGCATTAAAACAAGGGGGTCTTGCACGAGGGGGGTCTTTGCACGAGGACAATTAGGGTCCTTGCACGAGGACAAGGGAGGTCCTTGCATGAGAACGAGGGGACCTTGCACGAGGGGGTCTTTGCACGAGGGGTGTCCTTGCACAAGGACGAGGAGGTCCTTGCACGAGACTGAGGGGTTCTTGCACGAGGGTGTCCTTGCACGAGGACGAGGTGTGTCATTGCACGAGGAGGGTCCTTCCATGAGGCCGAAGGGGGTTCTTGCACAAGGGGGATCCTTGCACGACAACGAGGAGGTCCTTGCACGAGGACAAATGGGGTTCCTTGCACGAGGGGTGTCCTCGCACGAGGAGGGTCCTCGCACGAGGATGAGGGAGGTCCTTGCACAAGAACGAGGGGTTCCTTGCACGAGGAAGTGGGGGTCCTTGCACTAGGAATAGGGGGACCTTGCACGAGGGGTAGTCCTTGCAGGAGGACATGGGGGGTCCTTGCACGACGGGGGCCTTGTACGAGGATGATGGGAGCCTTGCACGAGGATGGAGAAGTTCCTTGCACAAGAACGAGGGGGTCCTTGCACGAGGACGAGGGGTGTCCTCGCATGAGGAGGGTCCTCGCACGAGGATGAGGGAGGTCCTTGCACGAGGACGATAGGGCCTTGTACGAGGACAATGGGAGCCTTGCACGAGGATGGGGAAGGTCCTTGCACAAGAACGAGGGGGTCCTTGCACGAGGACGAGGGGTGTCCTCGCACGAGGAGGGTCCTTGCATGAGGACGAGGGGATCCTTGCACGAGGATGAGGGGGGTCCTTTAACGAGAACGAGGGAACCTTGCACGAGGGTGTCCTTGCACGAGAGGGGTCCTTGCACGAGGACAAGTGGGGTCCTTGCACGAGGACAAGGGGGGTCCTTGCACGAGGACGAGGGGGGCCTTGCACGACGGGCTCCTTGCACGAGGACGATGGGGTCATTGCACGAGGACGATAGGGCCTTGTACGAGGACGATGGGAGACTTGCACGAGGATGGGGAAGGTCCTTGCACAAGAACGAGGGGGGTCCTTGCACGAGGACAAGTGGGGTCCGTGCACGATGGAAGTCCCTTGCACGAGGACGATGGGGGTCCTTGCATGAGAACGAGGGGACCTTGCACGAGGGGGTCCTTGCACGAAAGGTGTCCTTGCACAAGGACGAGGAGGTCCTTGCACGAGAACGAGGGAGCCTTGTACGAGGGTGTCCTTGCACGAGGGGGGTCCTTGCACGAGGACAAGTGGGGTCCTTGCACGAGGACAAGTGGGGTCCGTGCACGAGGAAGTCCCTTGCACGAGGACGAAAGGGGTCCTTGCACGAGGAAGTCCCTTACACGAGGACGAGGGGGGTCCTTGCATTAAAACAAGGGGGTCTTGCAGGAGGGGGGTCTTTGCACGAGGACAATTAAGGTCCTTGCACGAGGACAAGGGAGGTCCTTGATTGAGAACGAGGGGACCTTGCACGAGGGCGTCCTTGCACGAGGGGTGTCCTCGCAAGAGGAGTGTCCTGGCACGAGGATGAGGGAGGTCCTTGCACAAGAACGAGGGGTTCCTTGCACTAGGAATAGGGGGACCTTGCACGACGTGGTCCTTGCACGAGGACGATGGGGTCCTTGCACGAGGACGATAGGGCCTTGTACGAAGACGATGGGAGACTTGCACGAGGATGGGGAAGGTCCTTGCACAAGAACGAGGGGGGTCCTTGCACGAGGACGAGGGGGGCCTTGCACGATGGGGTCTTTGCACGAGGACTTTGGGGCCTTGTACGAGGACGATGGGAGCCTTGCACGAGGATGGAGAAATTCCTTGCACAAGAACGAGGGGGTCCTTGCACGAGGACGAGGGGGGCTTGCACGACGGGGTCCTTGCACGAGGACGATGGGGCCTTGCTCGAGTATGATAGGAACCTTGCACGAGGATGGGGAAGGTCCTTGCACTAGAATGAGGGGTTATTGCACGAGGGTGTCCTTGCACGAGGATGATGGGGCCTTGCACGTGTATGATGGGAACCTTGCACGAGGATGGGGAATGTCCTTGCACAAGAACGAGGGTGTCCTTGCACGAGGACGAGGGGTGTCCTCGCACGAGGAGGGTCCTCGCACGAGGATGAGGGAGGTCCTTGCACAAGAACGAGGGGGTCCTTGCACGAGGACGACGGGGCTTACACGACGAGGACCTTTCACGAGGACTATGGGGTCCTTGCACGAGGACGATAGGGCCTTTATGAGGACAATGGGAGCCTTGCACGAGGATAGGGAAGGTCCTTGCACAAGAACGAGGGGTTCCTTGCACGACGAAGTGGGGGTCCTTGCACTAGGAATAGGGGGACATTGCACGAGGGGTAGTCCTTGCACGAGGACATGGGGGGTCCTTGCATGAGAACTGGAGGGTCTTGCAAGACGGGGGCCTTGCACGAGGACGATGGGGCCTTGCTCGAGGACGATGGGAGCCTTGCACGACGATGGGGAAAGTCCTTGCACTAGAACGAGGGTGTCCTTGCACGAGGACGAGAGGCATCCTCGCACGAGGAGGTTCCTTGCACGAGGACTAGGGGATCCTTGCACGAGGATGAGGGAGGTTCTTTAACGAGAACGAGGGAGCCTTGCACGAGGGTGTCCTTGGACGAGGGGGGTCCTTGCACGAGGACAAGTGGGGTCCTTGCACGAGTAAGTCCCTTGCACGAGGACGAGGAGGTCCTTGCACTAGAATGAGGGGTTATTGCACGAGGGTGTCCTTGCACGAGGACGAGGTGTGTCATTGCACGAGGAGGGTCCTTCCATGAGTCCGAAGGGGGTTCTTGCACGAGGGGGATCCTTGCACGACAACGAGGAGGTCCTTGCACGAGGACAAATGGGGTTCCTTGCACGAGGGGTGTCCTCGCACGAGGAGGGTCCTCGCACGAGGATGAGGGAGGTCCTTGCACAAGAACGAGGGGTTCCTTGCACGAGGAAGTGGGGGTCCTTGCACTAGGAATAGGGGGACATTGCACGAGGGGTAGTCCTTGCACGAGGACATGGGGGGTCCTTGCATGAGAACTGGAGGGTCTTGCACGACGGGGGCCTTGCACGAGGACGAGGGGGTCCTTGCACGAGGACGAGTGTGCTTTTGTACAAGGGCAAGGGTAGTCCTTGCTCGAGGTGGTCCTTGCACGAGGACAAGGGGGTCCTTGCACGAGGGGTGTCCTCGCACGAGGAGGGTCCTTGCACGAGGACGAGGGGATCCTTGCACGAGGATGAGGGGGGTCCTTTAACGAGAACGAGGGAGCCTTGCACGAGGGTGTCCTTGGACGAGGGGGGTCCTTGCACGAGGACAAGTGGGGTCCTTGCACGAGGAAGTCCCTTGCACGAGGACGAGGAGGTCCTTGCACTAGAATGAGGGGTTCTTGCACGAGGGTGTCCTTGCACGAGGACGAGAGGTGTCATTGCACGAGGAGGGTCCTTCCATGAGGCGGAAGGGGGTTCTTGCACGAGGGGGATCCTTGCACGACAACGAGGAGGTCCTTGCACGAGGACAAGGGGAGTCCTTGCACGAGGACGAGGGGGGCTTGCACGATGGGGTCTTTGCACGAGGACTTTGGGGTCTTGTACGAGGACGATGGGAGCCTTGCACGAGGATGGAGAAGTTCCTTGCACAAGAACGAAGGGGTCCTTGCACGAGGACGAGGGGGGCCTTGCACGACGGGGTCCTTCAACGAGGACGATGGGGCCTTGCTCGAGTATGATGGGAACCTTGCACGAGGACGAGGGGATGCTTGCACGAGGATGAGGGAGGTCCTTTAACGAGAACGAGGGAGCCTTGCACGAGGGTGTCCTTGCACGAGGGGGGTCCTTGCACGAGGACAAGTGGGGTCCTTGCACGAGGAAGTCCCTTGCACGAGGACGAGGGGGGTCCTTGCATTAAAACAAGGGGGTCTTGCACGAGGGGGGTCTTTGCACGAGGACAATTAGGGTCCTTGCACGAGGACAAGGGAGGTCCTTGCATGAGAACGAGGGGACCTTGCACGAGGGGGTCTTTGCACGAGGGGTGTCCTTGCACAAGGACGAGGAGGTCCTTGCACGAGACTGAGGGGTTCTTGCACGAGGGTGTCCTTGCACGAGGACGAGGTGTGTCATTGCACGAGGAGGGTCCTTCCATGAGGCCGAAGGGGGTTCTTGCACAAGGGGGATCCTTGCACGACAACGAGGAGGTCCTTGCACGAGGACAAATGGGGTTCCTTGCACGAGGGGTGTCCTCGCACGAGGAGGGTCCTCGCACGAGGATGAGGGAGGTCCTTGCACAAGAACGAGGGGTTCCTTGCACGAGGAAGTGGGGGTCCTTGCACTAGGAATAGGGGGACCTTGCACGAGGGGTAGTCCTTGCAGGAGGACATGGGGGGTCCTTGCACGACGGGGGCCTTGTACGAGGATGATGGGAGCCTTGCACGAGGATGGAGAAGTTCCTTGCACAAGAACGAGGGGGTCCTTGCACGAGGACGAGGGGTGTCCTCGCATGAGGAGGGTCCTCGCACGAGGATGAGGGAGGTCCTTGCACGAGGACGATAGGGCCTTGTACGAGGACAATGGGAGCCTTGCACGAGGATGGGGAAGGTCCTTGCACAAGAACGAGGGGGTCCTTGCACGAGGACGAGGGGTGTCCTCGCACGAGGAGGGTCCTTGCATGAGGACGAGGGGATCCTTGCACGAGGATGAGGGGGGTCCTTTAACGAGAACGAGGGAACCTTGCACGAGGGTGTCCTTGCACGAGAGGGGTCCTTGCACGAGGACAAGTGGGGTCCTTGCACGAGGACAAGGTGGGTCCTTGCACGAGGACGAGGGGGGCCTTGCACGACGGGCTCCTTGCACGAGGACGATGGGGTCATTGCACGAGGACGATAGGGCCTTGTACGAGGACGATGGGAGACTTGCACGAGGATGGGGAAGGTCCTTGCACAAGAACGAGGGGGGTCCTTGCACGAGGACAAGTGGGGTCCGTGCACGATGGAAGTCCCTTGCACGAGGACGATGGGGGTCCTTGCATGAGAACGAGGGGACCTTGCACGAGGGGGTCCTTGCACGAAAGGTGTCCTTGCACAAGGACGAGGAGGTCCTTGCACGAGAACGAGGGAGCCTTGTACGAGGGTGTCCTTGCACGAGGGGGGTCCTTGCACGAGGACAAGTGGGGTCCTTGCACGAGGACAAGTGGGGTCCGTGCACGAGGAAGTCCCTTGCACGAGGACGAAAGGGGTCCTTGCACGAGGAAGTCCCTTACACGAGGACGAGGGGGGTCCTTGCATTAAAACAAGGGGGTCTTGCAGGAGGGGGGTCTTTGCACGAGGACAATTAAGGTCCTTGCACGAGGACAAGGGAGGTCCTTGATTGAGAACGAGGGGACCTTGCACGAGGGCGTCCTTGCACGAGGGGTGTCCTCGCAAGAGGAGTGTCCTGGCACGAGGATGAGGGAGGTCCTTGCACAAGAACGAGGGGTTCCTTGCACTAGGAATAGGGGGACCTTGCACGACGTGGTCCTTGCACGAGGACGATGGGGTCCTTGCACGAGGACGATAGGGCCTTGTACGAAGACGATGGGAGACTTGCACGAGGATGGGGAAGGTCCTTGCACAAGAACGAGGGGGGTCCTTGCACGAGGACGAGGGGAGCCTTGCACGATGGGGTCTTTGCACGAGGACTTTGGGGCCTTGTACGAGGACGATGGGAGCCTTGCACGAGGATGGAGAAATTCCTTGCACAAGAACGAGGGGGTCCTTGCACGAGGACGAGGGGGGCTTGCACGACGGGGTCCTTGCACGAGGACGATGGGGCCTTGCTCGAGTATGATAGGAACCTTGCACGAGGATGGGGAAGGTCCTTGCACAAGAACGAGGGTGTCCTTGCACGAGGACGAGGGGGGGCTTGCAAGACGGGGTCCTTCAACGAGGACGATGGGGCCTTGCTCGATGACGATTGGAGCCTTGCACGAGGATGGGGAAGGTCCTTGCACAAGAACGGGGGTGTCCTTGCACGAGGACGAGGGGTGTCCTCGCACGAGGAGGGTCCTTGCACGAGGACGAGGGGATGCTTGCACGAGGATGAGGGAGGTCCTTTAACGAGAACGAGGGAGCATTGCACGAGGGTGTCCTTGCACGAGGGGGGTCCTTGCACGAGGACAAGTGGGGTCCTTGCACGAGGAAGTCCCTTGCACGAGGACGAGGGGGGTCCTTGCATTAAAACAAGGGGGTCTTGCACGAGGGGGGTCTTTGCACGAGGACAATTAGGGTCCTTGCACGAGGACAAGGGAGGTCCTTGCATGAGAACGAGGGGACCTTGCACGAGGTGGTCTTTGCACGAGGGGTGTCCTTGCACAAGGACGACGAGGTCCTTGCACGAGAATGAGAGGTTCTTGCACGAGGGTGTCCTTGCACGAGGACGAGGTGTGTCATTGCACGAGGAGGGTCCTTCCATGAGGTCGAAGGGGGTTCTTGCACGAGGGAGATCCTTGCACGACAACGAGGAGGTCCTTGCACGAGGACAAATGGGGTTACTTGCACGAGGGGTGTCCTCGCACGAGGAGGGTCCTCGCACGAGGATGAGGGAGGTCCTTGCACAAGAACGAGGGGGTCCTTGCACTAGGAATAGGGGGACCTTGTACGACGGGGTCCTTGCACGAGGACGATGGGGCCTTGCTCGAGGACGATGAAAGCCTTGCACGAGGATGGGGAAGGTCCTTGCACAAGAAGGAGGGCGTCCTTGCACGAGGACGAGGGGGCTTGCACGACGGGGTCCTTGCACGAGGACGATGGGGTCCTTGCACGAGGACGATAGGGCCTTGTACGAGGACAATGGGAGCCTTGCACGAGGATGGGGAAGGTCCTTGCACAAGAACGAGGGTGTCCTTGCACGAGGACGAGGGGTGTCCTCGCACGAGGAGGGTCCTTGCACGAGGACGAGGGGATCTTTGCACGAGGATGAGGGAGGTCCTTTACCGAGATCGAGGGAGCCTTGCACGAGGGTGTCCTTGCACGAGGGGGCTCCTTGCACGAGGACAAGTGGGGTCCTTGCACGAGGACAAGTGGGGTCCTTGCACGAGGAAGTCCCTTGCACGAGGACGAGGGGGGTATTTGCATTAAAACAAGGGGGTCTTGCACGAGGACAAGTAGGGTCCTTGCACGAGGACAAGGGAGGACCTTGCATGAGAACGAGGTGACCTTGCACGAGGGGGTCCTTGCACGAGGGGTGTCCTTGCACAAGGACGAGGAGGTCCTTGCACGAGAATGAGGGGTTCTTGCACGAGGGTGTCCTTGCACGAGGACGAGAGGTGTCATTGCACGAGGAGGGTCCTTCCATGAGGCCGAAGGGGGTTCTTGCACGAGGGGGATCCTTGCACGACAACGAGGAGGTCCTTGCACGAGGACAAGGGGGGTCCTTGCACGAGGACGAGGTGGGCTCGCACGACGGGGTCCTTGCACGAGGACGATGGGGCCTTGCTCGAGGACGATGGGAGTTTTGCACGAGGATGGGGAAGGTCCTTGCACAAGAACGAGGGGGGTCCTTGCACGAGGACGAGGAGTGTCCTCGCACGACGGGGTCCTTGCACGAGGACGATGGGGCCTTGCTCGAGGACGATGGGAGTTTTGCACGAGGATGGGGAAGGTCCTTGCACAAGAACGAGGGGGTCCTTGCACGAGGACGAGGGGGGCCTTGCACGACGGGGTCCTTCAACGAGGACGATGGGGCCTTGCTCGAGGACGATGGGAGCCTTGCACGAGGATGGGAAGGTCCTTGCACAAGAACGAGGGGGTCCTTGCACGAGGATGATGGGGCCTTGCACGAGTATGATGGGAACCTTGCACGAGGATGGGGAATGTCCTTGCACAAGAACGAGGGTGTCCATGCACGAGGACGAGGGGAGTCCTTGCACGAGGACGAGGGGGGCCTTGCACGATGGGGTCTTTGCACGAGGACTTTGGGGCCTTGTACGAGGAGGATTGGAGTCTTGCACGAGGATGGAGAAGTTCCTTGCACAAGAACGAGGGGGTCCTTGCACGAGGACGAGGGGGGCCTTGCACGACGGGGTCCTTCAACGAGGACGATTGGGCTTTGCTCGGGTATGATGGGAACATTGCACGAGGATGAGGGGATGCTTGCACGAGGATGAGGGAGGTCCTTTAACGAGAACGAGGGAGCCTTGCACGAGGGGGTCCTTGCACGAGGGGGGTCCTTGCACGAGGACAAGTGGGGTCTTTGCACGAGGAAGTCCCTTGCACGAGGACGAGGGGGGTCCTTGCATTAAAACAAGGGGGTCTTGCACGAGGGGGGTCTTTGCACGAGGACAATTAGGGTCCTTGCACGAGGACAAGGGAGGTCCTTGCATGAGAACGAGGGGACCTTGCACGAGGGGGTCTTTGCACGAGGGGTGTCCTTGCACAAGGACGAGGAGGTCCTTGCACGAGACTGAGGGGTTCTTGCACGAGGGTGTCCTTGCACGAGGACGAGGTGTGTCATTGCACGAGGAGGGTCCTTCCATGAGGCCGAAGGGGGTTCTTGCACAAGGGGGATCCTTGCACGACAACGAGGAGGTCCTTGCACGAGGACAAATGGGGTTCCTTGCACGAGGGGTGTCCTCGCACGAGGAGGGTCCTCGCACGAGGATGAGGGAGGTCCTTGCACAAGAACGAGGGGTTCCTTGCACGAGGAAGTGGGGGTCCTTGCACTAGGAATAGGGGGACCTTGCACGAGGGGTAGTCCTTGCAGGAGGACATGGGGGGTCCTTGCACGACGGGGGCCTTGTACGAGGACGATGGGAGCCTTGCACGAGGATGGAGAAGTTCCTTGCACAAGAACGAGGGGGTCCTTGCACGAGGACGAGGGGTGTCCTCGCATGAGGAGGGTCCTCGCACGAGGATGAGGGAGGTCCTTGCACAAGAACGAGGGGGTACTTGCACGAGGACGAGGGGGCTTGCACGACGAGGTCCTTGCACGAGGACGATGGGGTCCTTGCACGAGGACGATAGGGCCTTGTACGAGGACAATGGGAGCCGTGCACGAGGATGGGGAAGGTCCTTGCACAAGAACGAAGGGGTCCTTGCACGAGGACGATGGGGCCTTGCACGAGGACGATGGGAGCCTTGCACGAGGATGGGGAAAGTCCTTGCACAAGAACGAGGGTGTCCTTGCACGAGGACGAGGGGGGCCTTGCACGACGGGGTCCTTCAACGAGGACGATGGGGCCTTGCTCGATGACGATTGGAGCCTTGCACGAGGATGGAGAAGGTCCTTGCACAAGAACGAGGGTGTCCTTGCACGAGGACGAGGGGTGTCCTCGCACGAGGAGGGTCCTCGCACGAGGATGAGGGAGGTCCTTGCACAAGAACGAGGGGGTCCTTGCACGAGGACGAGGGGTGTCCTCGCACGAGGAGGGTCCTCGCACGAGGATGAGGGAGGTCCTTGCACAAGAACGAGGGGGACCTTGCACGAGGACGACGGGGCTTACACGACAAGGTCCTTGCACGAGGACTATGGGGTCCTTGCACGAGGACGATAGGGCCTTTATGAGGACAATGGGAGCCTTGCACGAGGATAGGGAAGGTCCTTGCACAAGAACGAGGGGGTCCTTGCACGAGGACAAGGGGGGCCTTGCACGACGGGGTCCTTCAACGAGGACGATGGGGCCTTGCTCGAGGACGATGGGAGCCTTGCACGAGGATGGGGAAAGTCCTTGCACAAGAACGAGGGTGTCCTTGCACGAGGGGTGTCCTCGCACGAGGAGGGTCCTTGCACGAGGACGAGGGGATCCTTGCACGAGGATGAGGGGGGTCCTTTAACGAGAACGAAAGAGCCTTGCACGAGGGTGTCCTTGGACGAGGGGGGTCCTTGCACGAGGACAAGTGGGGTCCTTGCACAAGGAAGTCCCTTGCACGAGGACGAGGAGGTCCTTGCACTAGAATGAGGGGTTCTTGCACGAGGGTGTCCTTGCACGAGGACGAGAGGTGTCATTGCACGAGGAGGGTCCTTCCATGAGGCGGAAGGGGGTTCTTGCACGAGGGGGATCCTTGCACGACAACGAGGAGGTCCTTGCACGAGGACGAGGGGGGCTTGCACGATGGGGTCTTTGCACGAGGACTTTGGGGCCTTGTACGAGGACGATGGGAGCCTTGCACGAGGATGGAGAAGTTCCTTGCACAAGAACGAGGGGGTCCTTGCACGAGGACGAGGGGGGCCTTGCACGACGGGGTCCTTCAACGAGGACGATGGGGCCTTGCTCGAGTATGATGGGAACCTTGCACGAGGACGAGGGGATGCTTGCACGAGGATGAGGGAGGTCCTTTAACGAGAACGAGGGAGCCTTGCACGAGGGTGTCCTTGCACGAGGGGGGTCCTTGCACGAGGACAAGTGGGGTCCTTGCACGAGGAAGTCCCTTGCACGAGGACGAGGGGGGTCCTTGCATTAAAACAAGGGGGTCTTGCACGAGGGGGGTCTTTGCACGAGGACAATTAGGGTCCTTGCACGAGGACAAGGGAGGTCCTTGCATGAGAACGAGGGGACCTTGCACGAGGGGGTCTTTGCACGAGGGGTGTCCTTGCACAAGGACGAGGAGGTCCTTGCACGAGACTGAGGGGTTCTTGCACGAGGGTGTCCTTGCACGAGGACGAGGTGTGTCATTGCACGAGGAGGGTCCTTCCATGAGGCCGAAGGGGGTTCTTGCACAAGGGGGATCCTTGCACGACAACGAGGAGGTCCTTGCACGAGGACAAATGGGGTTCCTTGCACGAGGGGTGTCCTCGCACGAGGAGGGTCCTCGCACGAGGATGAGGGAGGTCCTTGCACAAGAACGAGGGGTTCCTTGCACGAGGAAGTGGGGGTCCTTGCACTAGGAATAGGGGGACCTTGCACGAGGGGTAGTCCTTGCAGGAGGACATGGGGGGTCCTTGCACGACGGGGGCCTTGTACGAGGACGATGGGAGCCTTGCACGAGGATGGAGAAGTTCCTTGCACAAGAACGAGGGGGTCCTTGCACGAGGACGAGGGGTGTCCTCGCATGAGGAGGGTCCTCGCACGAGGATGAGGGAGGTCCTTGCACAAGAACGAGGGGGTACTTGCACGAGGACGAGGGGGCTTGCACGACGAGGTCCTTGCACGAGGACGATGGGGTCCTTGCACGAGGACGATAGGGCCTTGTACGAGGACAATGGGAGCCGTGCACGAGGATGGGGAAGGTCCTTGCACAAGAACGAAGGGGTCCTTGCACGAGGACGATGGGGCCTTGCACGAGGACGATGGGAGCCTTGCACGAGGATGGGGAAAGTCCTTGCACAAGAACGAGGGTGTCCTTGCACGAGGACGAGGGGGGCCTTGCACGACGGGGTCCTTCAACGAGGACGATGGGGCCTTGCTCGATGACGATTGGAGCCTTGCACGAGGATGGAGAAGGTCCTTGCACAAGAACGAGGGTGTCCTTGCACGAGGACGAGGGGTGTCCTCGCACGAGGAGGGTCCTCGCACGAGGATGAGGGAGGTCCTTGCACAAGAACGAGGGGGTCCTTGCACGAGGACGAGAAGGGCCTTGCACGACGGGGTCCTTGCACGAGGACGATGGGAACTTGCTCGAGGACGATGGGAGCTTTGCACGAGGATGGGGAAGGTCCTTGCACAAGAATGAGGGGGTCCTTGCACGAGGACGAGGGGGGCCTTGCACGACGGGGTCCTTCAACGAGGACGATGGGGCCTTGCTCGAGGACGATGGGAGCCTTGCACGAGGATGGGAAGGTCCTTGCACAACAACGAGGGGGTCCTTGCACGAGGACGAGGGGGGCCTTGCACGACGGGGTCCTTCAACGAGGACGATGGGGCCTTGCTCGAGGACGATGGGAGCCTTGCACGAGGATGGGAAGGTCCTTGCACAAGAACGAGGGGGTCCTTGCACGAGGACGAGGGGTGTCCTCGCACGAGGAGGGTCCTCGCACGAGGATGAGGGAGGTCCTTGCACAAGAACGAGGGGGACCTTGCACGAGGACGACGGGGCTTACACGACAAGGTCCTTGCACGAGGACTATGGGGTCCTTGCACGAGGACGATAGGGCCTTTATGAGGACAATGGGAGCCTTGCACGAGGATAGGGAAGGTCCTTGCACAAGAACGAGGGGGTCCTTGCACGAGGACAAGGGGGGCCTTGCACGACGGGGTCCTTCAACGAGGACGATGGGGCCTTGCTCGAGGACGATGGGAGCCTTGCACGAGGATGGGGAAAGTCCTTGCACAAGAACGAGGGTGTCCTTGCACGAGGACGAGGGGCATCCTCGCACGAGGAGGGTCCTTGCACGACGACTAGTGGATCCTTGCACGAGGATGAGGGAGGTTCTTTAACGAGAACGAGGGAGCCTTGCACGAGGGTGTCCTTGGACGAGGGGCGTCCTTGCACGAGGACAAGTGGGGTCCTTGCACGAGTAAGTCCCTTGCACGAGGACGAGGAGGTCCTTGCACTAGAATGAGGGGTTATTGCACGAGGGTGTCCTTGCACGAGGACGAGGTGTGTCATTGCACGAGGAGGGTCCTTCCATGAGTCCGAAGGGGGTTCTTGCACGAGGGGGATCCTTGCACGACAACGAGGAGGTCCTTGCACGAGGACAAATGGGGTTCCTTGCACGAGGGGTGTCCTCGCACGAGGAGGGTCCTCGCACGAGGATGAGGGAGGTCCTTGCACAAGAACGACGGGTTCCTTGCACGAGGAAGTGGGGGTCCTTGCACTAGGAATAGGGGGACATTGCACGAGGGGTAGTCCTTGCACGAGGACATGGGGGGTCCTTGCATGAGAACTGGAGGGTCTTGCACGACGGGGGCCTTGCACGAGGACGAGGGGGTCCTTGCACGAGGACGAGTGGGCTCTTGGACAAGGGCAAGGGTGGTCCTTGCTCGAGGAGGTCCTTGCACGAGGACAAGGGGGTCCTTGCACGAGGGATGTCCTCGCACGAGGAGGGTCCTTGCACGAGGACGAGAGGATCCTTGCACGAGGATGAGGGGGGTCCGTTAACGAGAACGAGGGAGCCTTGCACGAGGGTGTCCTTGGACGAGGGGGGTCCTTGCACGAGGACAAGTGGGGTCCTTGCACGAGGAAGTCCCTTGCACGAGGACGAGGAGGTCCTTGCACTAGAATGAGGGGTTCTTGCACGAGGGTGTCCTTGCACGAGGACGAGAGGTGTCATTGCACGAGGAGGGTCCTTCCATGAGGCGGAAGGGGGTTCTTGCACGAGGGGGATCCTTGCACGACAACGAGGAGGTCCTTGCACGAGGACAAGGGGAGTCCTTGCACGAGGACGAGGGGGGCTCGCACGATGGGGTCTTTGCACGAGGACTTTGGGGCCTTGTACGAGGACGATGGGAGCCTTGCACGAGGATGGAGAAGTTCCTTGCACAAGAACGAGGGGGTCCTTGCACGAGGACGAGGGGGGCCTTGCACGACGGGGTCCTTCAACGAGGACGATGGGGCCTTGCTCGAGTATGATGGGAACCTTGCACGAGGACGAGGGGATGCTTGCACGAGGATGAGGGAGGTCCTTTAACGAGAACGAGGGAGCCTTGCACGAGGGTGTCCTTGCACGAGGGGGGTCCTTGCACGAGGACAAGTGGGGTCCTTGCACGAGGAAGTCCCTTGCACGAGGACGAGGGGGGTCCTTGCATTAAAACAAGGGGGTCTTGCACGAGGGGGGTCTTTGCACGAGGACAAGTAGGGTCCTTGCACGAGGACAAGGGAGGTCCTTGCATGAGAACGAGGGGACCTTGCACGAGGGGGTCTTTGCACGAGGGGTGTCCTTGCACAAGGACGAGGAGGTCCTTGCACGAGACTGAGGGGTTCTTGCACGAGGGTGTCCTTGCACGAGGACGAGGTGTGTCATTGCACGAGGAGGGTCCTTCCATGAGGCCGAAGGGGGTTCTTGCACAAGGGGGATCCTTGCACGACAACGAGGAGGTCCTTGCACGAGGACAAATGGGGTTCCTTGCACGAGGGGTGTCCTCGCACGAGGAGGGTCCTCGCACGAGGACGAGGGGTTCCTTGCACGAGGAAGAGGGGGTCCTTGCACTAGGAATAGTGGGACCTTGCACGAGGGGTAGTCCTTGCAGGAGGACATGGGGGGTCCTTGCACGACGGGGGCCTTGTACGAGGACGATGGGAGCCTTGCACGAGGATGGAGAAGTTCCTTGCACAAGAACGAGGGGGTCCTTGCACGAGGACGAGGGGTGTCCTCGCATGAGGAGGGTCCTCGCACGAGGATGAGGGAGGTCCTTGCACAAGAACGAGGGGGTACTTGCACGAGGACGAGGGGGCTTGCACGACGAGGTCCTTGCACGAGGACGATGGGGTCCTTGCACGAGGACGATAGGGCCTTGTACGAGGACAATGGGAGCCGTGCACGAGGATGGGGAATGTCCTTGCACAAGAACGAGGGGGTCCTTGCACAAGGACGATGGGGCCTTGCACGAGGACGATGGGAGCCTTGCACGAGGATGGGGAAAGTCCTTGCACAAGAACGAGGGTGTCCTTGCACGAGGACGAGGGGGGCCTTGCACGACGGGGTCCTTCAACGAGGACGATGGGGCCTTGCTCGAGGACGATGGGAGCCTTGCACGAGGATGGGGAAAGTCCTTGCACAAGAACGAGGGTGTCCTTGCACGAGGACGAGGGACATCCTCGCACGAGGAAAGTCCTTGCACGAGGACGAGGGGATCCTTGCACGAGGATGAGGGAGGTTCTTTAACGAGAACGAGGGAACCTTGCACGAGGGTGTCCTTGGACGAGGGGGGTCCTTGCACGAGGACAAGTGGGGTCCTTGCACGAGTAAGTCCCTTGCACGAGGACGAGGAGGTCCTTGCACTAGAATGAGGGGTTATTGCACGAGGGTGTCCTTGCACGAGGACGAGGTGTGTCATTGCACGAGGAGGGTCCTTCCATGAGTCCGAAGGGGGTTCTTGCACGAGGGCGATCCTTGCACGACAACGAGGAGGTCCTTGCACGAGGACAAATGGGGTTCCTTGCACGAGGGGTGTCCTCGCACGAGGAGGGTCCTCGCACGAGGATGAGGGAGGTCCTTGCACAAGAACGAGGGGTTCCTTGCACGAAGAAGTGCGGGTCCTTGCACTAGGAATAGGGGGACATTGCACGAGGGGTAGTCCTTGCACGAGGACATGGGGGGTCCTTGCATGAGAACTGGAGGGTCTTGCACGACGGGGGCCTTGCACGAGGACGAGGGGGTCCTTGCACGAGGACGAGTGGGCTCTTGGACGAGGGCAAGGGTGGTCCTTGCTCGAGGAGGTCCTTGCACGAGGACAAGGGGGTCCTTGCACGAGGGGTGTCCTCGCACGAGGAGGGTCCTTGCACGAGGACGAGGGGATCCTTGCACGAGGATGAGGGAGGTCCTTTAACGAGAACGAGGGAGCCTTGCACGAGGGTGTCCTTGGACGAGGGGGGTCCTTGCACGAGGACAAGTGGGGTCCTTGCACGAGGAAGTCCCTTGCACGAGGACAGTGCGGTCCTTGCACGAGGACTTTGGGGCCTTGTACGAGGACGATGGGAGCCTTTCACGAGGATGGAGAAGTTCCTTGCACAAGAACGAGGGGGTCCTTGCACGGGGACGAGGGGGGCCTTGCACGACGGGGTCCTTCAACGAGGACGATGGGGCCTTGCTCGAGTATGATGGGAACCTTGCACGAGGACGAGGGGATGCTTGCACGAGGATGAGGGAGGTCCTTTAACGAGAACGAGGGAGCCTTGCACGAGGGTGTCCTTGCACGAGGACGAGGTGTGTCATTGCACGAGGAGGGTCCTTCCATGAGGCCGAAGGGGGTTCTTGCACAAGGGGGATCCTTGCACGACAACGAGGAGGTCCTTGCACGAGGACAAATGGGTTTCCTTGCACGAGGGGTGTCCTCGCACGAGGAGGGTCCTCGCACGAGGATGAGGGAGGTCCTTGCACAAGAACGAGGGGTTCCTTGCACGAGGAAGTGGGGGTCCTTGCACTAGGAATAGGGGGACCTTGCACGAGGGGTAGTCCTTGCAGGAGGACATGGGGGGTCCTTGCACGACGGGGGCCTTGCACGAGGACGAGGGGGTCCTTGCACGATGGGGTCCTTGCACGAGGACTTTGGGGCCTTGTACGAGGATGATGGGAGCCTTGCACGAGGATGGAGAAGTTCCTTGCACAAGAACGAGGGGGTCCTTGCACGAGGACGAGGGGGGCCTTTCACGACGGGGTCCTTGCACGAGGACGATGGGGCCTTGCTCGAGTATGATGGGAACCTTGCACGAGGATGGGAAAGGTCCTTGCACAAGAACGAGGGTGTCCTTGCACGAGGACGAGGGGTGTCCTCGCATGAGGAGGGTCCTCGCACGAGGATGAGGGAGGTCCTTGCACAAGAACGAGGGGGTACTTGCACGAGGACGAGGGGGCTTGCACGACGAGGTCCTTGCACGAGGACGATGGGGTCCTTGCATGAGGACGATAGGGCCTTGTACGAGGACAATGGGAGCCGTGCACGAGGATGGGGAAGGTCCTTGCACAAGAACGAGGGGGTCCTTGCACGAGGACGATGGGGCCTTGCTCGAGGACGATGGGAGCCTTGCACGGGGATGGGGAAGGTCATTGCACAAGAACGAGGGTGTCCTTGCACAAGGACGAGGGGGGCCTTGCACGACGGGGTCCTTCAACGAGGACGATGGGGCCTTGCTCGATGACGATTGGAGCCTTGCACGAGGATGGGGAAGGTCCTTGCACAAGAACGAGGGTGTCCTTGCACGAGGACGAGGGGTGTCCTCGCACGAGGAGAGTCCTTGCACGAGGACGAGGGGATCCTTGCACGAGGATGGGGGAGGTCCTTTAACGAGAACGAGGGACCCTTGCACGAGGGTGTTCTTGCACGAGGGGGTCCTTGCACGAGGACAATTGGGGTCCTTGCACGAGGACAAGTGGGGTCCTTTCACGAGGAAGTCCCTTGCACGAAGACGAGGGGGTCCTTGCATTAAAACAAGGGGGTCTTGCACGAGGGGGGTCTTTGCACGAGGACAAGTAGGGTCCTTGGTCGAGGACAAGGGAGGTCCTTGCATGAGAACGAGGGGACCTTTCACGAGGGGGTCCTTGCACGAGGGGTGTCCTTGCACAAGGACGAGGAGGTCCTTGCACGAGAATGAGGGGTTCTTGCACGAGGGTGTCCTTGCACGAGGACGAGAGGTGTCATTGCACGAGGAGGGTCCTTCCATGAGGCCGAAGGGGGTTCTTGCACGAGGGGGATCCTTGCACGACAACGAGGAGGTCCTTGCACGAGGACAAGGGGGGTCCTTGCACGAGGACGAGGTGGGCTCGCACGACGGGGTCCTTGCACGAGGACGATGGGGTCCTTGCACGAGGACGATAGGGCCTTGTTCGAGGACGACGGGAGACTTGCACGAGGATGGAGAAGTTCCTTGCACAAGAACGAGGGGGTCCTTGCACGAGGACGAGGGGGGCCTTGCACGACGGGGTCCTTGCACGAGGACGATGGGGCCTTGCTCGAGTATGCTGGGAACCTTGCACGAGGATGGGAAAGGTCCTTGCACAAGAACGAGGGTGTCCTTGCACGAGGACGAGGGGTGTCCTCGCATGAGGAGGGTCCTCGCACGAGGATGAGGGAGGTCCTTGCAAAAGAACGAGGGGGTACTTGCAAGAGGACGAGGGGGCTTGCACGGCGATGTCCTTGCACGAGGACGATGGGGTCCTTGCATGAGGACGATAGGGCCTTGTACGAGGACAATGGGAGCCGTGCACGAGGATGGGGAAGGTCCTTGCACAAGAACGAGGGGGTCCTTGCACGAGGACGATGGGGCCTTGCACGAGGACGATGGGAGCCTTGCACGAGGATGGGGAAGGTCCTTGCACAAGAACGAGGGTGTCCTTGCACGAGGACGAGGGGTGACCTCGCACGAGGAGAGTCCTTGCACGAGGACGAGGGGATCCTTGCACGAGGATGAGGGAGGTCCTTTAACGAGAACGAGGGACCCTTGCACGAGGGGGTCCTTGCACGAGGGGGTCCTTGCACGAGGACAATTGGGGTCCTTGCACGAGGACAAGTGGGGTCCTTGCACGAGGAAGTCCCTTGCACGAGGACAAGTAGGGTCCTTGGTCGAGGACAAGGGAGGTCCTTGCATGAGAACGAGGCGACCTTTCACGAGGGGGTCCTTGCACGAGGGGTGTCCTTGCACAAGGACGAGGAGGTCCTTGCACGAGAATGAGGGGTTCTTGCACGAGGGTGTCCTTGCACGAGGACGAGAGGTGTCATTGCACGAGGAGGGTCCTTCCATGAGGCCGAAGGCGGTTCTTGCACGAGGAAGATCCTTGCACGACAACGAGGAGGTCCTTGCACAAGAACGAGGGTGTCCTTGCACGAGGACGAGGGGGGCCTTGCACGACGGGGTCCATGCACGAGGACGATGGGGCCTTGCTCGAGGACGATGGGAGCTTTGCACGAGGATGGGGAAGGTCCTTGCACAAGAATGAGGGGGTCCTTGCACGAGGACGAGGGGGGCCTTGCACGACGGGGTCCTTCAACGAGGACGATGGGGCCTTGCTCGAGGACGATGGGAGCCTTGCACGAGGATGGGAAGGTCCTTGCACAAGAACGAGGGGGTCCTTGCACGAGGACGAGGGGGGCCTTGCACGACGGGGTCCTTCAACGAGGACGATGGGGCCTTGCTCGATGACGATGGGAGCCTTGCACGAGGATGGGAATGTCCTTGCACAAGAACGAGGGTGTCCTTGCACGAGGACGAGGGGTGTCCTCGCACGAGGACGGTCCTCGCACGAGGATGAGGGAGGTCCTTGCACAAGAACGAGGGCGTACTTGCACGAGGACGAGGGGGCTTGCACGACGAGGTCCTTCCACGAGGACGATGGAGTCCTTGCACGAGGACGATAGGGCCTTGTACGAGGACAATGGGAGCCGTGCACGAGGATGGGGAAGGTCCTTGCACAAGAACGAGGGGGTCCTTGCACGAGGACGATGG
This sequence comes from Dromococcyx pavoninus, assembly GCA_033558185.1. Classification (NCBI taxonomy): domain Eukaryota; kingdom Metazoa; phylum Chordata; class Aves; order Cuculiformes; family Neomorphidae; genus Dromococcyx; species Dromococcyx pavoninus. The sequence continues at coordinate 339,242 of JAUMJL010001246.1, read as the reverse complement.
GGCCTTGCTCGAGGACGATGGGAGCCTTGCACGGGGATGGGGAAGGTCCTTGCACAAGATCGAGGGTGTCCTTGCACGAGGACGAGGGGGGCCTTGCACGACGGGGTCCTTCAACGAGGACGATGGGGCCTTGCTCGATGACGATTGGAGCCTTGCACGAGGATGGGGAAGGTCCTTGCACAAGAACGAGGGTGTCCTTGCACGAGGACGAGGGGTGTCCTCGCACGAGGAGAGTCCTTGCACGAGGACGAGGGGATCCTTGCACGAGGATGGGGGAGGTGCTTTAACGAGAACGAGGGACCCTTGCACGAGGGTGTCCTTGCACGAGGGGGTCCTTGCACGAGGACAATTGGGGTCCTTGCACGAGGACAAGTGGGGTCCTTGCACGAGGAAGTCCCTTGCACGAGGACAAGTAGGGTCCTTGGTCGAGGACAAGGGAGGTCCTTGCATGAGAACGAGGCGACCTTTCACGAGGGGGTCCTTGCACGAGGGGTGTCCTTGCACAAGGACGAGGAGGTCCTTGCACGAGAATGAGGGGTTCTTGCACGAGGGTGTCCTTGCACGAGGACGAGAGGTGTCATTGCACGAGGAGGGTCCTTCCATGAGGCCGAAGGGGGTTCTTGCACGAGGAAGATCCTTGCACGACAACGAGGAGGTCCTTGCACAAGAACGAGGGGGTCCTTGCACGAGGACGAGGGGGGCCTTGCACGACGGGGTCCTTGCACGAGGAAGATGGGGCCTTGCTCGAGGACGATGGGAGCTTTGCACGAGGATGGGGAAGGTCCTTGCACAAGAATGAGGGGGTCCTTGCACGAGGACGAGGGGGGCCTTGCACGACGGGGTCCTTGCACGAGGACGATGGGGCCTTGCTCGAGGACGATGGGAGCCTTGCACGGGGATGGGGAAGGTCCTTGCACAAGAACGAGGGTGTCCTTGCACGAGGACGAGGGGGGCCTTGCACGACGGGGTCCTTCAACGAGGACGATGGGGCCTTGCTCGATGACGATTGGAGCCTTGCACGAGGATGGGGAAGGTCCTTGCACAAGAACGAGGGTGTCCTTGCACGAGGACGAGGGTTGTCCTCGCACGAGGAGAGTCCTTGCACGAGGACGAGGTGATCCTTGCACGAGGATGGGGGAGGTCCTTTAACGAGAACGAGGGACCCTTGCACGAGGGTGTCCTTGCACGAGGGGGTCCTTGCACGAGGACAATTGGGGTCCTTGCACGAGGACAAGTGGGGTCCTTGCAGGAGGAAGTCCCTTGCACGAGGACGAGGGGGTCCTTGCATTAAAACAAGGGGGTCTTGCACGAGGGGGGTCTTTGCACGAGGACAAGTAGGGTCCTTGGTCGAGGACAAGGGAGGTCCTTGCCTGAGAACGAGGGGACCTTTCACGAGGGGGTCCTTGCACGAGGGGTGTCCTTGCACAAGGACGAGGAGGTCCTTGCACGAGAATGAGGGGTTCTTGCACGAGGGTGTCCTTGCACGAGGACGAGAGGTGTCATTGCACGAGGAGGGTCCTTCCATGAGGCCGAAGGGGGTTCTTGCACGAGGGGGATCCTTGCACGACAACGAGGAGGTCCTTGCACGAGGACAAGGGGGGTCCTTGCACGAGGACGAGGTGGGCTCGCACGACGGGGTCCTTGCACGAGGACGATGGGGTCCTTGCACGAGGACGATAGGGCCTTGTTCGAGGACGATGGGAGACTTGCACGAGGATGGAGAAGTTCCTTGCACAAGAACGAGGGGGTCCTTGCACGAGGACGAGGGGGCCCTTGCACGACGGGGTCCTTGCACGAGGACGATGGGGCCTTGCTCGAGTATGATGGGAACCTTGCACGAGGATGGGAAAGGTCCTTGCACAAGAACGAGGGTTTCCTTGCACGAGGACGGGGGGTGTCCTCGCATGAGGAGGGTCCTCGCACGAGGATGAGGGTGGTCCTTGCACAAGAACGAGGGGGTACTTGCACGAGGACGAGGTGGGCTCGCACGACGGGGTCCTTGCACGAGGACGATGCGGTCCTTGCACGAGGACGATAGGGCCTTGTACGAGGACGATGGGAGACTTGCACGAGGATGGGGAAGGTCCTTGCACAAGAACGAGGGGGTCCTTACACGAGGACGAGGGGGGCCTTGCACGACGGGGTCCTTGCACGAGGACGATGGGGCCTTGCTCGAGTATGATGGGAACCTTGCACGAGGATGGGAAAGGTCCTTGCACAAGAACGAGGGTTTCCTTGCACGAGGACGAGAGGTGTCCTCGCATGAGGAGGGTCCTCGCACGAGCATGAGGGTGGTCCTTGCACAAGAACGAGGGGGTACTTGCACGAGGACGAGGGGGCTTGCACGACGAGGTCCTTGCACGAGGACGATGGGGTCCTTGCACGAGGACGATAGGGCCTTGTACGAGGACAATGGGAGCCGTGCACGAGGATGGGGAAGGTCCTTGCACAAGAACGAGGGGGTCCTTGCACGAGGACGATGGGGCCTTGCACGAGGACGATGGGAGCCTTGCACGAGGATGGGGAAGGTCCTTGCACAAGAACGAGGGTGTCCTTGCACGAGGACGAGGGGATCCTTGCACGAGGATGAGGGAGGTCCTTTAACGAGAACGAGGGACCCTTGCACGAGGGTGTCCTTGCACGAGGGTGTCCTTGCACGAGGACAATTGGGGTCCTTGCACGAGGACAAGTGGGGTCCTTGCACGAGGAAGTCCCTTGCACGACGACAAGTAGGGTCCTTGGTCGAGGACAAGGGAGGTCCTTGCATGAGAACGAGGGGACCTTTCACGAGGGGGTCCTTGCACGAGGGGTGTCCTTGCACAAGGACGAGGAGGTCCTTGCACGAGAATGAGGGGTTCTTGCACGAGGGTGTCCTTGCACGAGGACGAGAGGTGTCATTGCACGAGGAGGGTCCTTCCATGAGGCCGAAGGGGGTTCTTGCACGAGGAAGATCCTTGCACGACAACGAGGAGGTCCTTGCACGATGACAAGGGGGTCCTTGCACGAGGACGAGGTGGGCTCGCACGACGGGGTCCTTGCACGAGGACGATGCGGTCCTTGCACGAGGACGATAGGGCCTTGTACGAGGACGATGGGAGACTTGCACGAGGATGGGTAAGTTCCTTGCACAAGAACGAGGGGGTCCTTGCACGAGGACGAGGGGTGTCCTCGCACGAGGAGGGTCCTCGCACGAGGATGAGGGAGGTCCTTGCACAAGAACGAGGGGGTCCTTGCACGAGGACGAGAAGGGCCTTGCACGACGGGGTCCTTGCACGAGGACGATGGGGTCCTTGCACGAGGACGATAGGGCCTTGTACGAGGACAAAGGGAGCCGTGCACGAGGATGGGGAAGGTCCTTGCACAAGAACGAGGGGGTCCTTGAACGAGGACGATGGGGCCTTGCTCGAGGACGATGGGAGCCTTGCACGGGGATGGGGAAGGTCATTGCACAAGAACGAGGGTGTCCTTGCACGAGGACGAGGGGGGCCTTGTACGACGGGGTCCTTCAACGAGGACGATGGGGCCTTGCTCGATGACGATTGGAGCCTTGCACGAGGATGGGGAAGGTCCTTGCACAAGAACGAGGGTGTCCTTGCACGAGGACGAGGGGTGTCCTCGCACGAGGAGAGTCCTTGCGCGAGGACAAGGGGATCCTTGCACGAGGATGGGGGAGGTCCTTTAACGAGAACGAGGGACCCTTGCACGAGGGTGTCCTTGCACGAGGGGGTCCTTGCACGAGGACAATTGGGGTCCTTGCACGAGGACAAGTGGGGTCCTTGCACGAGGAAGTCCCTTGCACGAAGACGAGGGGGTCCTTGCATTAAAACAAGGGGGTCTTGCACGAGGGGGGTCTTTGCACGAGGACAAGTAGGGTCCTTGGTCGAGGACAAGGGAGGTCCTTGCATGAGAACGAGGGGACCTTTCACGAGGGGGTTCTTGCACGAGGTAGTCCTTGCACGAGGACGAGAGGTGTCATTGCACGAGGAGGGTCCTTCCATGAGGCCGAAGGGGGTTCTTGCACGAGGAAGATCCTTGCACGACAACGAGGAGGTCCTTGCACGATGACAAGGGGGGTCCTTGCACGAGGACTAGGTGGGCTCGCACGACGGGGTCCTTGCACGAGGACGATGCGGTCCTTGCACGAGGACGATAGGGCCTTGTACGAGGACGATGGGAGACTTGCACGAGGATGGGGAAGGTCCTTGCACAAGAACGAGGGGGTCCTTGCACGAGGACGAGGGGTGTCCTCGCACGAGGAGGGTCCTCGCACGAGGATGAGGGAGGTCCTTGCACAAGAATGAGGGGGTCCTTGCACGAGGACGAGGGGGGCCTTGCACGACGGGGTCCTTCAACGAGGACGATGGGGCCTTGCTCGAGGACGATGGGAGCCTTGCACGAGGATGGGAAGGTCCTTGCACAAGAACGAGGGGGTCCTTGCACGAGGACGACGGGGCTTACACGACGAGGTCCTTGCACGAGGACTATGGGGTCCTTGCACGAGGACGATAGGGCCTTTATGAGGACAATGGGAGCCTTGCACGAGGATAGGGAAGGTCCTTGCACAAGAACGAGGGGGTCCTTTCACGAGGACGAGGGCCATCCTCGCACGAGGAGGGTCCTTGCACGAGGACTACGGGATCCTTGCACGAGGATGAGGGATGTTCTTTAACGAGAACGAGGGAGCCTTGCACGAGGGTGTCCTTGGACGAGGGGGGTCCTTGCACGAGGATAAGTGGGGTCCTTGCACGAGTAAGTCCCTTGCACGAGGACGAGGAGGTCCTTGCACTAGAATGTGGGGTTATTGCACGAGGGTGTCCTTGCACGAGGACGAGGTGTGTCATTGCACGAGGAGGGTCCTTCCATGAGTCCGAAGGGGGTTCTTGCACGAGGGGGATCCTTGCACGACAACGAGGAGGTCCTTGCACGAGGACAAATGGGGTTCCTTGCACGAGGGGTGTCCTCGCACGAGGATGAGGGAGGTCCTTGCACAAGAACGAGGGCGTACTTGCACGAGGACGAGGGGGCTTGCACGACGAGGTCCTTGCACGAGGACGATGGGGTCCTTGCACGAGGACGATAGGGCCTTGTACGAGGACAATGGGAGCCGTGCACGAGGATGGGGAAGGTCCTTGCACAAGAACAAGGGGGTCCTTGCACGAGGACGATGGGGCCTTGCTCGAGGACGATGGGAGCCTTGCACGGGGATGGGGAAGGTCATTGCACAAGAACGAGGGTGTCCTTGCACGAGGACGAGGGGGGCCTTGCACGACGGGGTCCTTCAACGAGGACGATGGGGCCTTGCTCGATGACGATTGGAGCCTTGCACGAGGATGGGGAAGGTCCTTGCACAAGAACGAGGGTGTCCTTGCACGAGGACGAGGGGTGTCCTCGCACGAGGAGAGTCCTTGCACGAGGACGAGGGGATCCTTGCACGAGGATGGGGGAGGTCCTTTAACGAGAACGAGGGACCCTTGCACGAGGGTGTCCTTGCACGAGGGAGTCCTTGCACGAGGACAATTGGGGTCCTTGCACGAGGACAAGTGGGGTCCTTGCAGAAGGAAGTCCCTTGCACGAGGACGAGGGGGTCCTTGCATTAAAACAAGGGGGTCTTGCACGAGGGGGGTCTTTGCACGAGGACAAGTAGGGTCCTTGGTCGAGGACAAGGGAGGTCCTTGCCTGAGAACGAGGGGACCTTTCACGAGGGGGTCCTTGCACGAGGGGTGTCCTTGCACAAGGACGAGGAGGTCCTTGCACGAGAATGAGGGGTTCTTGCACGAGGGTGTCCTTGCACGAGGACGAGAGGTGTCATTGCACGAGGAGGGTCCTTCCATGAGGCCGAAGGGGGTTCTTGCACGAGGGGGATCCTTGCACGACAACGAGGAGGTCCTTGCACGAGGACAAGGGGGGTCCTTGCACGAGGACGAGGTGGGCTCGCACGACGGGGTCCTTGCACGAGGACGATGGGGTCCTTGCACGAGGACGATAGGGCCTTGTTCGAGGACGATGGGAGACTTGCACGAGGATGGAGAAGTTCCTTGCACAAGAACGAGGGGGTCCTTGCACGAGGACGAGGGGGGCCTTGCACGACGGGGTCCTTGCACGAGCACGATGGGGCCTTGCTCGAGTATGATGGGAACCTTGCACGAGGATGGGAAAGGTCCTTGCACAAGAACGAGGGTTTCCTTGCACGAGGACGAGGGGTGTCCTCGCATGAGGAGGGTCCTCGCACGAGGATGAGGGTGGTCCTTGCACAAGAACAAGGGGGTACTTGCACGAGGACGAGGGGGCTTGCACGACGAGGTCCTTGCACGAGGACTATGGGGTCCTTGCACGAGGACGATAGGGCCTTGTACGAGGACAATGGGAGCCGTGCACGAGGATGGGGAAGGTCCTTGCACAAGAACGAGGGGGTCCTTGCACGAGGACGATGGGGCCTTGCACGAGGACGATGGGAGCCTTGCACGAGGATGGGGAAGGTCCTTGCACAAGAACGAGGGTGTCCTTGCACGAGGACGAGGGGATCCTTGCACGAGGATGAGGGAGGTCCTTTAACGAGAACGAGGGACCCTTGCACGAGGGTGTCCTTGCACGAGGGGGTCCTTGCACGAGGACAATTGGGGTCCTTGCACGAGGACAAGTGGGGTCCTTGCACGAGGAAGTCCCTTGCACGAGGACAAGTAGGGTCCTTGGTCGAGGACAAGGGAGGTCCTTGCATGAGAACGAGGGGACCTTTCACGAGGGGGTCCTTGCACGAGGGGTGTCCTTGCACAAGGACGAGGAGGTCCTTGCACGAGAATGAGGGGTTCTTGCACGAGGGTGTCCTTGCACGAGGACGAGAGGTGTCATTGCACGAGGAGGGTCCTTCCATGAGGCCGAAGGGGGTTCTTGCACGAGGAAGATCCTTGCACGACAACGAGGAGGTCCTTGCACGATGACAAGGGGGGTCCTTGCACGAGGACTAGGTGGGCTCGCACGACGGGGTCCTTGCACGAGGACGATGCGGTCCTTGCACGAGGACGATAGGGCCTTGTACGAGGACGATGGGAGACTTGCACGAGGATGGGGAAGGTCCTTGCACAAGAACGAGGGGGTCCTTGCACGAGGACGAGGGGTGTCCTTGCACGAGGAGGGTCCTCGCACGAGGATGAGGGAGGTCCTTGCACAAGAACGAGGGGGTCCTTGCACGAGGACGAGAAGAGCCTTGCACGACGGGGTCCTTGCACGAGGACGATGGGGCCTTGCTCGAGGACGATGGGAGCTTTGCACGAGGATGGGGAAGGTCCTTGCACAAGAATGAGGGGGTCCTTGCACGAGGACGAGGGGGGCCTTGCACGTCGGGGTCCTTCAACGAGGACGATGGGGCCTTGCTCGAGGACGATGGGAGCCTTGCACGAGGATGGGAAGGTCCTTGCACAAGAACGAGGGGGTCCTTGCACGAGGACGAGGGGGGCCTTGCACGACGGGGTCCTTCAACGAGGACGATGGGGCCTTGCTCGAGGACGATGGGAGCCTTGCACGAGGATGGGAAGGTCCTTGCACAAGAACGAGGGGGTCCTTGCACGAGGACGAGGGGGGCCTTGCACGACGGGGTCCTTGCACGAGGATGATGGGGCCTTGCACGAGTATGATGGGAACCTTGCACGAGGATGGGGAATGTCCTTGCACAAGAACGAGGGTGTCCTTGCACGAGGATGAGGGGTGCCCTCGCACGAGGAGGGTCCTCGCACGAGGATGAGGGAGGTCCTTGCACAAGAACGAGGGGGTCCTTGCACGAGGACGACGGGGCTTACACGACGAGGTCCTTGCACGAGGACTATGGGGTCCTTGCACGAGGACGATAGGGCCTTTATGAGGACAATGGGAGCCTTGCACGAGGATAGGGAAGGTCCTTGCACAAGAACGAGGGTGTCCTTACACGAGGACAAGGGGGGCCTTCCACGACGGGGTCCTTCAACGAGGACGATGGGGCCTTGCTCGAGGACGATGGGAGCCTTGCACGAGGATGGGGAAGGTCCTTGCACAAGAACGAGGGGGTCCTTGCACGAGGACGATGGGGCCTTGTACGAGGACAATGGGAGCCGTGCACGAGGATGGGGAAGGTCCTTGCACAAGAACGAGAAGGTCCTTGCACGAGGACGATGGGGCCTTGCACGAGGACGATGGGAGCCTTGCACGAGGATGGGGTAGGTCCTTGCACAAGAACGAGGGTGTCCTTGCATGAGGACGAGGGGTGTCCTCGCACGAGGAGAGTCCTTGCACGAGGACGAGGGGATCCTTGCACGAGGATGGGGGAGGTCCTTTAACGAGAACGAGGGACCCTTGCACGAGGGTGTCCTTGCACGAGGGTGTCCTTGCACGAGGACAATTTGGGTCCTTGCACGAGGACAAGTAGGGTCCTTGCACGAGGAAGTCCCTTGCACGAGGACAAGTAGGGTCCTTGGTCGAGGACAAGGGAGGTCCTTGCATGAGAACGAGGCGACCTTTCACGAGGGGGTCCTTGCACGAGGGGTGTCCTTGCACAAGGACGAGGAGGTCCTTGCACGAGAATGAGGGGTTCTTGCACGAGGGTGTCCTTGCACGAGGACGAGAGGTGTCATTGCACGAGGAGGGTCCTTCCATGAGGCCGAAGGGGGTTCTTGCACGAGGGGGATCCTTGCACGACAACGAGGAGGTCCTTGCACAAGAACGAGGGGGTCCTTGCACGAGGACGAGGGGGGCCTTGCACGACGGGGTCCTTGCACGAGGACGATGGGGCCTTGCTCGAGGACGATGGGAGCTTTGCACGAGGATGGGGAAGGTCCTTGCACAAGAATGAGGGGGTCCTTGCACGAGGACGAGGGGGGCCTTGCACGACGGGGTCCTTCAACGAGGGCGATGGGGCCTTGCTCGAGGACGATGGGAGCCTTGCACGAGGATGGGAAGGTGCTTGCACAAGAACGAGGGGGTCCTTGCACGAGGACGAGGGGGGGCCTTGCACGACGGGGTCCTTCAACGAGGACGATGGGGCCTTGTTCGAGGACGATGGGAGACTTGCACGAGGATGGGAAGGTCCTTGCACAAGAACGAAAGGGTCCTTGCACGAGGACGCGGGGGGCCTTGCACGACGGGGTCCTTGCACGAGGATGATGGGGCCTTGCACGAGTATGATGGGAACCTTGCACGAGGATGGGGATGTCCTTGCACAAGAACGAGGGTGTCCTTGCACGAGGACGAGGGGTGTCCTTGCACGAGGACGAGGGGTGTCCTCGCACGAGGAGGGTCCTCGCACGAGGATGAGGGAGGTCCTTGCACAAGAACGAGGGGGTCCTTGCACGAGGACGACGGGGCTTACACGACGAGGTCCTTGCACGAGGACTATGGGGTCCTTGCACGAGGACGATAGGGCCTTTATGAGGACAATGGGAGCCTTGCACGAGGATAGGGAAGGTCCTTGCACAAGAACGAGGGGGTCCTTGCACGAGGACGATGGGGCCTTGCTCGAGGACGATGGGAGCCTTGCACGGGGATGGGGAAGGTCCTTGCACAAGAACGAGGGTGTCCTTGCACGAGGACGAGGGGGGCCTTGCACGACGGGGTCCTTCAACGAGGACGATGGGGCCTTGCTCGATGACGATTCGAGCCTTGCACGAGGATGGGGAAGGTCCTTTCACAAGAACGAGGGTGTCTTTGCACGAGGACGAGGGGTGTCCTCGCACGAGGAGAGTCCTTGCACGAGGACGAGGGGATCCTTGCACGAGGATGGGGGAGGTCCTTTAACGAGAACGAGGGACCCTTGCACGAGGGGGTCCTTGCACGAGGACAAGTGGGGTCCTTGCACGAGGACAAGTGGGGTCCTTGCAGGAGGAAGTCCCTTGCACGAGGACGAGGGGGTCCTTGCATTAAAACAAGGGGGTCTTGCACGAGGGGGGTCTTTGCACGAGGACTAGTAGGGTCCTTGGTCGAGGACAAGGGAGGTCCTTGCCTGAGAACGAGGGGACCTTTCACGAGGGGGTCCTTGCACGAGGGGTGTCCTTGCACAAGGACGAGGAGGTCCTTGCACGAGAATGAGGGGTTCTTGCACGAGGGTGTCCTTGCACGAGGACGAGAGGTGTCATTGCACGAGGAGGGTCCTTCCATGAGGCCGAAGGGGGTTCTTGCACGAGGGGGATCCTTGCACGACAACGAGGAGGTCCTTGCACGAGGACAAGGGGGGTCCTTGCACGAGGACGAGGTGGGCTCGCACGACGGGGTCCTTGCACGAGGACGATGGGGTCCTTGCACGAGGACGATAGGGCCTTGTTCGAGGACGATGGGAGACTTGCACGAGGATGGAGAAGTTCCTTGCACAAGAACGAGGGGGTCCTTGCACGAGGACGAGGGGGCCCTTGCACGACGGGGTCCTTGCACGAGGACGATGGGGCCTTGCTCGAGTATGATGGGAACCTTGCACGAGGATGGGAAAGGTCCTTGCACAAGAACGAGGGTTTCCTTGCACGAGGACGGGGGGTGTCCTCGCATGAGGAGGGTCCTCGCACGAGGATGAGGGTGGTCCTTGCACAAGAACGAGGGGGTACTTGCACGAGGACGAGGTGGGCTCGCACGATGGGGTCCTTGCACGAGGACGATGCGGTCCTTGCACGAGGACGATAGGGCCTTGTACGAGGACGATGGGAGACTTGCACGAGGATGGGGAAGGTCCTTGCACAAGAACGAGGGGGTCCTTACACGAGGACGAGGGGGGCCTTGCACGACGGGGTCCTTGCACGAGGACGATGGGGCCTTGCTCGAGTATGATGGGAACCTTGCACGAGGATGGGAAAGGTCCTTGCACAAGAACGAGGGTTTCCTTGCACGAGGACGAGAGGTGTCCTCGCATGAGGAGGGTCCTCGCACGAGCATGAGGGTGGTCCTTGCACAAGAACGAGGGGGTACTTGCACGAGGACGAGGGGGCTTGCACGACGAGGTCCTTGCACGAGGACGATGGGGTCCTTGCACGAGGACGATAGGGCCTTGTACGAGGACAATGGGAGCCGTGCACGAGGATGGGGAAGGTCCTTGCACAAGAACGAGGGGGTCCTTGCACGAGGACGATGGGGCCTTGCACGAGGACGATGGGAGCCTTGCACGAGGATGGGGAAGGTCCTTGCACAAGAACGAGGGTGTCCTTGCACGAGGACGAGGGGATCCTTGCACGAGGATGAGGGAGGTCCTTTAACGAGAACGAGGGACCCTTGCACGAGGGTGTCCTTGCACGAGGGTGTCCTTGCACGAGGACAATTGGGGTCCTTGCACGAGGACAAGTGGGGTCCTTGCACGAGGAAGTCCCTTGCACGAGGACAAGTAGGGTCCTTGGTCGAGGACAAGGGAGGTCCTTGCATGAGAACGAGGGGACCTTTCACGAGGGGGTCCTTGCACGAGGGGTGTCCTTGCACAAGGACGAGGAGGTCCTTGCACGAGAATGAGGGGTTCTTGCACGAGGGTGTCCTTGCACGAGGACGAGAGGTGTCATTGCACGAGGAGGGTCCTTCCATGAGGCCGAAGGGGGTTCTTGCACGAGGAAGATCCTTGCACGACAACGAGGAGGTCCTTGCACGATGACAAGGGGGTCCTTGCACGAGGACGAGGTGGGCTCGCACGACGGGGTCCTTGCACGAGGACGATGCGGTCCTTGCACGAGGACGATAGGGCCTTGTACGAGGACGATGGGAGACTTGCACGAGGATGGGTAAGTTCCTTGCACAAGAACGAGGGGGTCCTTGCACGAGGACGAGGGGTGTCCTCGCACGAGGAGGGTCCTCGCACGAGGATGAGGGAGGTCCTTGCACAAGAACGAGGGGGTCCTTGCACGAGGACGAGAAGGGCCTTGCACGACGGGGTCCTTGCACGAGGACGATGGGGTCCTTGCACGAGGACGATAGGGCCTTGTACGAGGACAATGGGAGCCGTGCACGAGGATGGGGAAGGTCCTTGCACAAGAACGAGGGGGTCCTTGAACGAGGACGATGGGGCCTTGCTCGAGGACGATGGGAGCCTTGCACGGGGATGGGGAAGGTCATTGCACAAGAACGAGGGTGTCCTTGCACGAGGACGAGGGGGGCCTTGTACGACGGGGTCCTTCAACGAGGACGATGGGGCCTTGCTCGATGACGATTGGAGCCTTGCACGAGGATGGGGAAGGTCCTTGCACAAGAACGAGGGTGTCCTTGCACGAGGACGAGGGGTGTCCTCGCACGAGGAGAGTCCTTGCACGAGGACGAGGGGATCCTTGCACGAGGATGGGGGAGGTCCTTTAACGAGAACGAGGGACCCTTGCACGAGGGTGTCCTTGCACGAGGGGGTCCTTGCACGAGGACAATTGGGGTCCTTGCACGAGGACAAGTGGGGTCCTTGCACGAGGAAGTCCCTTGCACGAAGACGAGGGGGTCCTTGCATTAAAACAAGGGGGTCTTGCACGAGGGGGGTCTTTGCACGAGGACAAGTAGGGTCCTTGGTCGAGGACAAGGGAGGTCCTTGCATGAGAACGAGGGGACCTTTCACGAGGGGGTCCTTGCACGAGGGGTGTCCTTGCACAAGGACGAGGAGGTCCTTGCACGAGAATGAGGGGTTCTTGCACGAGGGTGTCCTTGTACGAGGACGAGAGGTGTCATTGCACGAGGAGGGTCCTTCCATGAGGCCGAAGGGGGTTCTTGCACGAGGGGGATCCTTGCACGACAACGAGGAGGTCCTTGCACGAGGACAAGGGGGGTCCTTGCACGAGGACGAGGTGGGCTCGCACGACGGGGTCCTTGCACGAGGACGATAGGGCCTTGTTCGAGGACGATGGGAGACTTGCACGAGGATGGAGAAGTTCCTTGCACAAGAACGAGGGGGTCCTTGCACGAGGACGAGGGGGGCCTTGCACGACGGGGTCCTTGCACGAGGACGATGGGGCCTTGCTCGAGTATGATGGGAACCTTGCACGAGGATGGGAAAGGTCCTTGCACGAGAACGAGGGTGTCCTTGCACGAGGACGAGGGGTGTCCTCGCATGAGGAGGGTCCTCGCACGAGGATGAGGGAGGTACTTGCACAAGAATGAAAGGGTACTTGCACGAGGACGAGGGGGCTTGCACGACGAGGTCCTTGCACGAGGACGATGGGGTCCTTGCACGAGGACGATAGGGCCTTGTACGAGGACAATGGGTGCCGTGCACGAGGATGGGGAAGGTCCTTGCACAAGAACGAGGGGGTCCTTGCACGAGGACGATGGGGCCTTGCACGAGGACGATGGGAGCCTTGCACGAGGATGGGGAAGGTCCTTGCACAAGAACGAGGGTGTCCTTGCTCGAGGACGAGGGGATCCTTGCACGAGGATGAGGGAGGTCCTTTAACGAGACCGAGGGACCCTTGCACGAGGGTGTCCTTGCACGAGGGTGTCCTTGCACGAGGACAATTGCGGTTTTTGCACGAGGACAAGTGGGGTCCTTGCACGAGGAAGTCCCTTGCACGAGGACAAGTAGGGTCCTTGGTCGAGGACAAGGGAGGTCCTTGCATGAGAACGAGGGGACCTTTCACGAGGGGGTTCTTGCACGAGGGTGTCCTTGCACGAGGACGAGAGGTGTCATTGCACGAGGAGGGTCCTTCCATGAGGCCGAAGGGGGTTCTTGCACGAGGAAGATCCTTGCACGACAACGAGGAGGTCCTTGCACGATGACAAGGGGGGTCCTTGCACGAGGACTAGGTGGGCTCGCACGACGGGGTCCTTGCACGAGGACGATGCGGTCCTTGCACGAGGACGATAGGGCCTTGTACGAGGACGATGGGAGACTTGCACGAGGATGGGGAAGGTCCTTGCACAAGAACGAGGGGGTCCTTGCACGAGGACGAGGGGTGTCCTCGCACGAGGAGGGTCCTCGCACGAGGATGAGGGAGGTCCTTGCACAAGAATGAGGGGGTCCTTGCACGAGGACGAGGGGGGCCTTGCACGACGGGGTCCTTCAACGAGGACGATGGGGCCTTGCTCGAGGACGATGGGAGCCTTGCACGAGGATGGGAAGGTCCTTGCACAAGAACGAGGGGGTCCTTGCACGAGGACGACGGGGCTTACACGACGAGGTCCTTGCACGAGGACTATGGGGTCCTTGCACGAGGACGATAGGGCCTTTATGAGGACAATGGGAGCCTTGCACGAGGATAGGGAAGGTCCTTGCACAAGAACGAGGGGGTCCTTTCACGAGGACGAGGGCCATCCTCGCACGAGGAGGGTCCTTGCACGAGGACTACGGGATCCTTGCACGAGGATGAGGGATGTTCTTTAACGAGAACGAGGGAGCCTTGCACGAGGGTGTCCTTGCACGAGGACGAGGGGGGCCTTGCACGACGGGGTCCTTCAACGAGGACGATGGGGCCTTGCTCGATGACGATTGGAGCCTTGCACGAGGATGGGGAAGGTCCTTGCACAAGAACGAGGGTGTCCTTGCACGAGGATGAGGGGTGCCCTCGCACGAGGAGAGTCCTTGCACGAGGACGAGGGGATCCTTGCACGAGGATGGGGGAGGTCCTTTAACGAGAACGAGGGACCCTTGCACGAGGGTGTCCTTGCACGAGGGGGTCCTTGCACGAGGACAATTGGGGTCCTTGCACGAGGACAAGTGGGGTCCTTGCAGGAGGAAGTCCCTTGCACGAGGACGAGGGGGTCCTTGCATTAAAACAAGGGGGTCTTGCACGAGGGGGGTCTTTGCACGAGGACAAGTAGGGTCCTTGGTCGAGGACAAGGGAGGTCCTTGCCTGAGAACGAGGGGACCTTTCACGAGGGGGTCCTTGCACGAGGGGTGTCCTTGCACAAGGACGAGGAGGTCCTTGCACGAGAATGAGGGGTTCTTGCACGAGGGTGTCCTTGCACGAGGACGAGAGGTGTCATTGCACGAGGAGGGTCCTTCCATGAGGCCGAAGGGGGTTCTTGCACGAGGGGGATCCTTGCACGACAACGAGGAGGTCCTTGCACGAGGACAAGGGGGGTCCTTGCACGAGGACGAGGTGGGCTCGCACGACGGGGTCCTTGCACGAGGACGATGGGGTCCTTGCACGAGGACGATAGGGCCTTGTTCGAGGACGATGGGAGACTTGCACGAGGATGGAGAAGTTCCTTGCACAAGAACGAGGGGGTCCTTGCACGAGGACGAGGGGGGCCTTGCACGACGGGGTCCTTGCACGAGGACGATGGGGCCTTGCTCGAGTATGATGGGAACCTTGCACGAGGATGGGAAAGGTCCTTGCACAAGAACGAGGGTTTCCTTGCACGAGGACGAGGGGTGTCCTCGCATGAGGAGGGTCCTCGCACGAGGATGAGGGTGGTCCTTGCACAAGAACAAGGGGGTACTTGCACGAGGACGAGGGGGCTTGCACGACGAGGTCCTTGCACGAGGACTATGGGGTCCTTGCACGAGGACGATAGGGCCTTGTACGAGGACAATGGGAGCCGTGCACGAGGATGGGGAAGGTCCTTGCACAAGAACGAGGGGGTCCTTGCACGAGGACGATGGGGCCTTGCACGAGGACGATGGGAGCCTTGCACGAGGATGGGGAAGGTCCTTGCACAAGAACGAGGGTGTCCTTGCACGAGGACGAGGGGATCCTTGCACGAGGATGAGGGAGGTCCTTTAACGAGACCGAGGGACCCTTGCACGAGGGTGTCCTTGCACGAGGGGGTCCTTGCACGAGGACAATTGGGGTCCTTGCACGAGGACAAGGGAGGTCCTTGCATGAGAACGAGGGGACCTTTCACGAGGGGGTCCTTGCACGAGGGGTGTCCTTGCACAAGGACGAGGAGGTCCTTGCACGAGAATGAGGGGTTCTTGCACGAGGGTGTCCTTGCACGAGGACGAGAGGTGTCATTGCACGAGGAGGGTCCTTCCATGAGGCCGAAGGGGGTTCTTGCACGAGGAAGATCCTTGCACGACAACGAGGAGGTCCTTGCACGATAACAAGGGGGGTCCTTGCACGAGGACTAGGTGGGCTCGCACGACGGGGTCCTTGCACGAGGACGATGCGGTCCTTGCACGAGGACGATAGGGCCTTGTACGAGGACGATGGGAGACTTGCACGAGGATGGGGAAGGTCCTTGCACAAGAACGAGGGGGTCCTTGCACGAGGACGAGGGGTGTCCTTGCACGAGGAGGGTCCTCGCACGAGGATGAGGGAGGTCCTTGCACAAGAACGAGGGGGTCCTTGCACGAGGACGAGAAGAGCCTTGCACGACGGGGTCCTTGCACGAGGACGATGGGGCCTTGCTCGAGGACGATGGGAGCTTTGCACGAGGATGGGGAAGGTCCTTGCACAAGAATGAGGGGGTCCTTGCACGAGGACGACGGGGCTTACACGACGAGGTCCTTGCACGAGGACTATGGGGTCCTTGCACGAGGACGATAGGGCCTTTATGAGGACAATGGGAGCCTTGCACGAGGATAGGGAAGGTCCTTGCACAAGAACGAGGGTGTCCTTACACGAGGACAAGGGGGGCCTTCCACGACGGGGTCCTTCAACGAGGACGATGGGGCCTTGCTCGAGGACGATGGGAGCCTTGCACGAGGATGGGGAAGGTCCTTGCACAAGAACGAGGGGGTCCTTGCACGAGGACGATGGGGCCTTGTACGAGGACAATGGGAGCCGTGCACGAGGATGGGGAAGGTCCTTGCACAAGAACGAGAAGGTCCTTGCACGAGGACGATGGGGCCTTGCACGAGGACGATGGGAGCCTTGCACGAGGATGGGGTAGGTCCTTGCACAAGAACGAGGGGGTCCTTGCACGAGGACGAGGGTTGTCCTCGCACGAGGAGGGTCCTCGCACGAGGATGAGGGAGGTCCTTGCACAAGAACGAGGGGGTCCTTGCACGAAGACGAGAAGGGCCTTGCACGACGGGGTCCTTGCACGAGGACGATGGGGCCTTGCTCGAGGACGATGGGAGCTTTGCACGAGGATGGGGAAGGTCCTTGCACAAGAATGAGGGGGTCCTTGCACGAGGACGAGGGGGGCCTTGCACGACGGGGTCCTTCAACGAGGACGATGGGGCCTTGCTCGAGGACGATGGGAGCCTTGCACGAGGATGGGAAGGTCCTTGCACAAGAACGAGGGGGTCCTTGCACGAGGACGAGGGGGGCCTTGCACGAGGAGAGTCCTTGCACGAGGACGAGGGGATCCTTGCACGAGGATGGGGGAGGTCCTTTAACGAGAACGAGGGACCCTTGCACGAGGGTGTCCTTGCACGAGGGGGTCCTTGCACGAGGACAATTGGGGTCCTTGCACGAGGACAAGTGGGGTCCTTGCACGGGGAAGTCCCTTGCACGAAAACGAGGGGGTCCTTGCATTAAAACAAGGGGGTCTTGCACGAGGGGGGTCTTTGCACGAGGACAAGTAGGGTCCTTGGTCGAGGACAAGGGAGGTCCTTGCCTGAGAACGAGGGGACCTTTCACGAGGGGGTCCTTGCACGAGGGGTGTCCTTGCACAAGGACGAGGAGGTCCTTGCACGAGAATGAGGGGTTCTTGCACGAGGGTGTCCTTGCACGAGGACGAGAGGTGTCATTGCACGAGGAGGGTCCTTCCATGAGGCCGAAGGGGGTTCTTGCACGAGGGGGATCCTTGCACGACAACGAGGAGGTCCTTGCACGAGGACAAGGGGGGTCCTTGCACGAGGACGAGGTGGGCTCGCACGACGGGGTCCTTGCACGAGGACGATGGGGTCCTTGCACGAGGACGATAGGGCCTTGTTCGAGGACGATGGGAGACTTGCACGAGGATGGAGAAGTTCCTTGCACAAGAACGAGGGGGTCCTTGCACGAGGACGATGGGGTCCTTGCACGAGGACGATAGGGCCTTGTACGAGGACAATGGGAGCCGTGCACGAGGATGGGGAAGGTCCTTGCACAAGAACGAGGGGGTCCTTGCACGAGGACGATGGGGCCTTGCACGAGGACGATGGGAGCCTTGCACGAGGATGGGGAAGGTCCTTGCACAAGAACGAGGGTGTCCTTGCACGAGGACGAGGGGATCCTTGCACGAGGATGAGGGAGGTCCTTTAACGAGAACGAGGGACCCTTGCACGAGGGTGTCCTTGCACGAGGGTGTCCTTGCACGAGGACAATTGGGGTCCTTGCACGAGGACAAGTGGGGTCCTTGCACGAGGAAGTCCCTTGCACGAGAACAAGTAGGGTCCTTGGTCGAGGACAAGGGAGGTCCTTGCATGAGAACGAGGGGACCTTTCACGAGGGGGTCCTTGCACGAGGGGTGTCCTTGCACAAGGACGAGGAGGTCCTTGCACGAGAATGAGGGGTTCTTGCACGAGGGTGTCCTTGCACGAGGACGAGAGGTGTCATTGCACGAGGAGGGTCCTTCCATGAGGCCGAAGGGGGTTCTTGCACGAGGAAGATCCTTGCACGACAACGAGGAGGTCCTTGCACGATGACAAGGGGGTCCTTGCACGAGGACGAGGTGGGCTCGCACGACGGGGTCCTTGCACGAGGACGATGCGGTCCTTGCACGAGGACGATAGGGCCTTGTACGAGGACGATGGGAGACTTGCACGAGGATGGGGAAGGTCCTTGCACAAGAACGAGGGGGTCCTTACACGAGGACGAGGGGTGTCCTCGCACGAGGAGGGTCCTCGCACGAGGATGAGGGAGGTCATTGCACAAGAACGAGGGTGTCCTTGCACGAGGACGAGGGGGGCCTTGCACGACGGGGTCCTTCAACGAGGACGATGGGGCCTTGCTCGATGACGATTGGAGCCTTGCACGAGGATGGGGAAGGTCCTTGCACAAGAACGAGGGTGTCCTTGTACGAGGACGAGGGGTGTCCTCGCACGAGGAGAGTCCTTGCACGAGGACGAGGGGATCCTTGCACGAGGATGGGGGAGGTCCTTTAACGAGAACGAAGGACCCTTGCACGAGGGTGTCCTTGCACGAGGGGGTCCTTGCACGAGGACAATTGGGGTCCTTGCACGAGGACAAGTGGGGTCCTTGCACGAGGAAGTCCCTTGCACGAAAACGAGGGGGTCCTTGCATTAAAACAAGGGGGTCTTGCACGAGGGGGGTCTTTGCACGAGGACAAGTAGGGTCCTTGGTCGAGGACAAGGGAGGTCCTTGCATGAGAACGAGGGGACCTTTCACGAGGGGGTCCTTGCACGAGGGGTGTCCTTGCACAAGGACGAGGAGGTCCTTGCACGAGAATGAGGGGTTCTTGCACGAGGGTGTCCTTGCACGACAACGAGGCGGTCCTTGCACGAGGACAAGGGGGGTCCTTGCACGAGGACGAGGTGGGCTCGCACGACGGGGTCCTTGCACGAGGACGATGGGGTCCTTGCACGAGGACGATAGGGCCTTGTTCGAGGACGATGGGAGACTTGCACGAGGATGGAGAAGTTCCTTGCACAAGAACGAGGGGGTCCTTGCACGAGGACGAGGGGGGCCTTGCACGACGGGGTCCTTGCACGAGGACGATGGGGCCTTGCTCGAGTATGATGTGAACCTTGCACGAGGATGGGAAAGGTCCTTGCACAAGAACGAGGGTGTCCTTGCACGAGGACGAGGGGTGTCCTCGCATGAGGAGGGTCCTCGCACGAGGATGAGGGAGGTACTTGCACAAGAACGAAAGGGTACTTGCACGAGGACGAGGGGGCTTGCACGACGAGGTCCTTGCACGAGGACGATGGGGTCCTTGCACGAGGACGATAGGGCCTTGTACGAGGACAATGGGAGCCGTGCACGAGGATGGGGAAGGTCCTTGCACAAGAACGAGGGGGTCCTTGCACGAGGACGATGGGGCCTTGCACGAGGACGATGGGAGCCTTGCACGAGGATGGGGAAGGTCCTTGCACAAGAACGAGGGTGTCCTTGCACGAGGACGAGGGGATCCTTGCACGAGGATGAGGGAGGTCCTTTAACGAGAACGAGGGACCCTTGCACGAGGGTGTCCTTGCGCGAGGGTGTCCTTGCACGAGGACAATTGCGGTCCTTGCACGAGGACAAGTGGGGTCCTTGCACGAGGAAGTCCCTTGCACGAGGACAAGTAGGGTCCTTGGTCGAGGACAAGGGAGGTCCTTGCATGAGAACGAGGGGACCTTTCACGAGGGGGTTCTTGCACGAGGGTGTCCTTGCACGAGGACGAGGGGGGCCTTGCACGACGGGGTCCTTGCACGAGGAAGATGGGGCCTTGCTCGAGGACGATGGGAGCTTTGCACGAGGATGGGGAAGGTCCTTGCACAAGAATGAGGGGGTCCTTGCACGAGGACGAGGGGGCCTTGCACGACGGGGTCCTTGCACGAGGACGATGGGGCCTTGCTCGAGGACGATGGGAGCCTTGCACGGGGATGGGGAAGGTCCTTGCACAAGAACGAGGGTGTCCTTGCACGAGGACGAGGGGGGCCTTGCACGACGGGGTCCTTCAACGAGGACGATGGGGCCTTGCTCGATGACGATTGGAGCCTTGCACGAGGATGGGGAAGGTCCTTGCACAAGAACGAGGGTGTCCTTGCACGAGGACGAGGGTTGTCCTCGCACGAGGAGAGTCCTTGCACGAGGACGAGGTGATCCTTGCACGAGGATGGGGGAGGTCCTTTAACGAGAACGAGGGACCCTTGCACGAGGGTGTCCTTGCACGAGGGGGTCCTTGCACGAGGACAATTGGGGTCCTTGCACGAGGACAAGTGGGGTCCTTGCAGGAGGAAGTCCCTTGCACGAGGACGAGGGGGTCCTTGCATTAAAACAAGGGGGTCTTGCACGAGGGGGGTCTTTGCACGAGGACAAGTAGGGTCCTTGGTCGAGGACAAGGGAGGTCCTTGCCTGAGAACGAGGGGACCTTTCACGAGGGGGTCCTTGCACGAGGGGTGTCCTTGCACAAGGACGAGGAGGTCCTTGCACGAGAATGAGGGGTTCTTGCACGAGGGTGTCCTTGCACGAGGACGAGAGGTGTCATTGCACGAGGAGGGTCCTTCCATGAGGCCGAAGGGGGTTCTTGCACGAGGGGGATCCTTGCACGACAACGAGGAGGTCCTTGCACGAGGACAAGGGGGGTCCTTGCACGAGGACGAGGTGGGCTCGCACGACGGGGTCCTTGCAAGAGGACGATGGGGTCCTTGCACGAGGACGATAGGGCCTTGTTCGAGGACGATGGGAGACTTGCACGAGGATGGAGAAGTTCCTTGCACAAGAACGAGGGGGTCCTTGCACGAGGACGAGGGGGCCCTTGCACGACGGGGTCCTTGCACGAGGACGATGGGGCCTTGCTCGAGTATGATGGGAACCTTGCACGAGGATGGGAAAGGTCCTTGCACAAGAACGAGGGTTTCCTTGCACGAGGACGGGGGGTGTCCTCGCATGAGGAGGGTCCTCGCACGAGGATGAGGGTGGTCCTTGCACAAGAACGAGGGGGTACTTGCACGAGGACGAGGTGGGCTCACACGACGGGGTCCTTGCACGAGGACGATGCGGTCCTTGCACGAGGACGATAGGGCCTTGTACGAGGACGATGGGAGACTTGCACGAGGATGGGGAAGGTCCTTGCGCAAGAACGAGGGGGTCCTTACACGAGGACGAGGGGGGCCTTGCACGACGGGGTCCTTGCACGAGGACGATGGGGCCTTGCTCGAGTATGATGGGAACCTTGCACGAGGATGGGAAAGGTCCTTGCACAAGAACGAGGGTTTCCTTGCACGAGGACGAGGGGTGTCCTCGCATGAGGAGGGTCCTCGCACGAGCATGAGGGTGGTCCTTGCACAAGAACGAGGGGGTACTTGCACGAGGACGAGGGGGCTTGCACGACGAGGTCCTTGCACGAGGACGATGGGGTCCTTGCACGAGGACGATAGGGCCTTGTACGAGGACAATGGGAGCCGTGCACGAGGATGGGGAAGGTCCTTGCACAAGAACGAGGGGGTCCTTGCACGAGGACGATGGGGCCTTGCACGAGGACGATGGGAGCCTTGCACGAGGATGGGGAAGGTCCTTGCACAAGAACGAGGGTGTCCTTGCACGAGGACGAGGGGATCCTTGCACGAGGATGAGGGAGGTCCTTTAACGAGAACGAGGGACCCTTGCACGAGGGTGTCCTTGCACGAGGGTGTCCTTGCACGAGGACAATTGGGGTCCTTGCACGAGGACAAGTGGGGTCCTTGCACGAGGAAGTCCCTTGCACGACGACAAGTAGGGTCCTTGGTCGAGGACAAGGGAGGTCCTTGCATGAGAACGAGGGGACCTTTCACGAGGGGGTCCTTGCACGAGGGGTGTCCTTGCACAAGGACGAGGAGGTCCTTGCACGAGAATGAGGGGTTCTTGCACGAGGGTGTCCTTGCACGAGGACGAGAGGTGTCATTGCACGAGGAGGGTCCTTCCATGAGGCCGAAGGGGGTTCTTGCACGAGGAAGATCCTTGCACGACAACGAGGAGGTCCTTGCACGATGACAAGGGGGTCCTTGCACGAGGACGAGGTGGGCTCGCACGACGGGGTCCTTGCACGAGGACGATGGGGTCCTTGCACGAGGACGATAGGGCCTTGTACGAGGACGATGGGAGACTTGCACGAGGATGGGTAAGTTCCTTGCACAAGAACGAGGGGGTCCTTGCACGAGGACGAGGGGTGTCCTCGCACGAGGAGGGTCCTCGCACAAGGATGAGGGAGGTCCTTGCACAAGAACGAGGGGGTCCTTGCACGAGGACGAGAAGGGCCTTGCACGACGGGGTCCTTGCACGAGGACGATGGGGTCCTTGCACGAGGACGATAGGACCTTGTACGAGGACAATGGGAGCCGTGCACGAGGATGGGGAAGGTCCTTGCACAAGAACGAGGGGGTCCTTGAACGAGGACGATGGGGCCTTGCTCGAGGACGATGGGAGCCTTGCACGGGGATGGGGAAGGTCATTGCACAAGAACGAGGGTGTCCTTGCACGAGGACGAGGGGGGCCTTGCACGACGGGGTCCTTCAACGAGGACGATGGGGCCTTGCTCGATGACGATTGGAGCCTTGCACGAGGATGGGGAAGGTCCTTGCACAAGAACGAGGGTGTCCTTGCACGAGGACGAGGGGTGTCCTCGCACGAGGAGAGTCCTTGCACGAGGACGAGGGGATCCTTGCACGAGGATGGGGGAGGTCCTTTAACGAGAACGAGGGACCCTTGCACGAGGGTGTCCTTGCACGAGGGTGTCCTTGCACGAGGACAATTGGGGTCCTTGCACGAGGACAAGTGGGGTCCTTGCACGAGGAAGTCCCTTGCACGAAGACGAGGGGGTCCTTGCATTAAAAGAAGGGGGTCTTGCACGAGGGGGGTCTTTGCACGAGGACAAGTAGGGTCCTTGGTCGAGGACAAGGGAGGTCCTTGCATGAGAACGAGGGGACCTTTCACGAGGGGGTCCTTGCACGAGGGGTGTCCTTGCACAAGGACGAGGAGGTCCTTGCACGAGAATGAGGGGTTCTTGCACGAGGGTGTCCTTGCACGAGGACGAGAGGTGTCATTGCACGAGGAGGGTCCTTCCATCAGGCCGAAGGGGGTTCTTGCACGAGGAAGATCCTTGCACGACAACGAGGAGGTCCTTGCACGATGACAAGGGGGTCCTTGCACGAGGACGAGGTGGGCTCGCACGACGGGGTCCTTGCACGAGGACGATGCGGTCCTTGCACGAGGACGATAGGGCCTTGTACGAGGACGATGGGAGACTTGCACGAGGATGGAGAAGTTCCTTGCACAAGAACGAGGGGGTCCTTGCACGAGGACGAGGGGGGCCTTGCACGACGGGGTCCTTGCACGAGGACGATGGGGCCTTGCTCGAGTATGATGGGAACCTTGCACGAGGATGGGAAAGGTCCTTGCACAAGAACGAGGGTTTCCTTGCACGAGGACGAGGGGTGTCCTCGCATAAGGAGGGTCCTCGCACGAGGATGAGGGTGGTCCTTGCACAAGAACGAGGGGGTACTTGCACGAGGACGAGGGGGCTTGCACGACGAGGTCCTTGCACGAGGACGATGGGGTCCTTGCACGAGGACGATAGGGCCTTGTACGAGGACAATGGGAGCCGTGCACGAGGATGGGGAAGGTCCTTGCACAAGAACGAGGGGGTCCTTGCACGAGGACGATGGGGCCTTGCACGAGGACGATGGGAGCCTTGCACGAGGATGGGGAAGGTCCTTGCACAAGAACGAGGGTGTCCTTGCACGAGGACGAGGGTTGTCCTCGCACGAGGAGAGTCCTTGCACGAGGACGAGGTGATCCTTGCACGAGGATGGGGGAGGTCCTTTAACGAGAACGAGGGACCCTTGCACGAGGGTGTCCTTGCACGAGGGGGTCCTTGCACGAGGACAATTGGGGTCCTTGCACGAGGACAAGTGGGGTCCTTGCAGGAGGAAGTCCCTTGCACGAGGACGAGGGGGTCCTTGCATTAAAACAAGGGGGTCTTGCACGAGGGGGGTCTTTGCACGAGGACAAGTAGGGTCCTTGGTCGAGGACAAGGGAGGTCCTTGCCTGAGAACGAGGGGACCTTTCACGAGGGGGTCCTTGCACGAGGGGTGTCCTTGCACAAGGACGAGGAGGTCCTTGCACGAGAATGAGGGGTTCTTGCACGAGGGTGTCCTTGCACGAGGACGAGAGGTGTCATTGCACGAGGAGGGTCCTTCCATGAGGCCGAAGGGGGTTCTTGCACGAGGGGGATCCTTGCACGACAACGAGGAGGTCCTTGCACGAGGACAAGGGGGGTCCTTGCACGAGGACGAGGTGGGCTCGCACGACGGGGTCCTTGCAAGAGGACGATGGGGTCCTTGCACGAGGACGATAGGGCCTTGTTCGAGGACGATGGGAGACTTGCACGAGGATGGAGAAGTTCCTTGCACAAGAACGAGGGGGTCCTTGCACGAGGACGAGGGGGCCCTTGCACGACGGGGTCCTTGCACGAGGACGATGGGGCCTTGCTCGAGTATGATGGGAACCTTGCACGAGGATGGGAAAGGTCCTTGCACAAGAACGAGGGTTTCCTTGCACGAGGACGGGGGGTGTCCTCGCATGAGGAGGGTCCTCGCACGAGGATGAGGGTGGTCCTTGCACAAGAACGAGGGGGTACTTGCACGAGGACGAGGTGGGCTCACACGACGGGGTCCTTGCACGAGGACGATGCGGTCCTTGCACGAGGACGATAGGGCCTTGTACGAGGACGATGGGAGACTTGCACGAGGATGGGGAAGGTCCTTGCGCAAGAACGAGGGGGTCCTTACACGAGGACGAGGGGGGCCTTGCACGACGGGGTCCTTGCACGAGGACGATGGGGCCTTGCTCGAGTATGATGGGAACCTTGCACGAGGATGGGAAAGGTCCTTGCACAAGAACGAGGGTTTCCTTGCACGAGGACGAGGGGTGTCCTCGCATGAGGAGGGTCCTCGCACGAGCATGAGGGTGGTCCTTGCACAAGAACGAGGGGGTACTTGCACGAGGACGAGGGGGCTTGCACGACGAGGTCCTTGCACGAGGACGATGGGGTCCTTGCACGAGGACGATAGGGCCTTGTACGAGGACAATGGGAGCCGTGCACGAGGATGGGGAAGGTCCTTGCACAAGAACGAGGGGGTCCTTGCACGAGGACGATGGGGCCTTGCACGAGGACGATGGGAGCCTTGCACGAGGATGGGGAAGGTCCTTGCACAAGAACGAGGGTGTCCTTGCACGAGGACGAGGGGATCCTTGCACGAGGATGAGGGAGGTCCTTTAACGAGAACGAGGGACCCTTGCACGAGGGTGTCCTTGCACGAGGGTGTCCTTGCACGAGGACAATTGGGGTCCTTGCACGAGGACAAGTGGGGTCCTTGCACGAGGAAGTCCCTTGCACGACGACAAGTAGGGTCCTTGGTCGAGGACAAGGGAGGTCCTTGCATGAGAACGAGGGGACCTTTCACGAGGGGGTCCTTGCACGAGGGGTGTCCTTGCACAAGGACGAGGAGGTCCTTGCACGAGAATGAGGGGTTCTTGCACGAGGGTGTCCTTGCACGAGGACGAGAGGTGTCATTGCACGAGGAGGGTCCTTCCATGAGGCCGAAGGGGGTTCTTGCACGAGGAAGATCCTTGCACGACAACGAGGAGGTCCTTGCACGATGACAAGGGGGTCCTTGCACGAGGACGAGGTGGGCTCGCACGACGGGGTCCTTGCACGAGGACGATGGGGTCCTTGCACGAGGACGATAGGGCCTTGTACGAGGACGATGGGAGACTTGCACGAGGATGGGTAAGTTCCTTGCACAAGAACGAGGGGGTCCTTGCACGAGGACGAGGGGTGTCCTCGCACGAGGAGGGTCCTCGCACAAGGATGAGGGAGGTCCTTGCACAAGAACGAGGGGGTCCTTGCACGAGGACGAGAAGGGCCTTGCACGACGGGGTCCTTGCACGAGGACGATGGGGTCCTTGCACGAGGACGATAGGACCTTGTACGAGGACAATGGGAGCCGTGCACGAGGATGGGGAAGGTCCTTGCACAAGAACGAGGGGGTCCTTGAACGAGGACGATGGGGCCTTGCTCGAGGACGATGGGAGCCTTGCACGGGGATGGGGAAGGTCATTGCACAAGAACGAGGGTGTCCTTGCACGAGGACGAGGGGGGCCTTGCACGACGGGGTCCTTCAACGAGGACGATGGGGCCTTGCTCGATGACGATTGGAGCCTTGCACGAGGATGGGGAAGGTCCTTGCACAAGAACGAGGGTGTCCTTGCACGAGGACGAGGGGTGTCCTCGCACGAGGAGAGTCCTTGCACGAGGACGAGGGGATCCTTGCACGAGGATGGGGGAGGTCCTTTAACGAGAACGAGGGACCCTTGCACGAGGGTGTCCTTGCACGAGGGGGTCCTTGCACGAGGACAATTGGGGTCCTTGCACGAGGACAAGTGGGGTCCTTGCACGAGGAAGTCCCTTGCACGAAGACGAGGGGGTCCTTGCATTAAAAGAAGGGGGTCTTGCACGAGGGGGGTCTTTGCACGAGGACAAGTAGGGTCCTTGGTCGAGGACAAGGGAGGTCCTTGCATGAGAACGAGGGGACCTTTCACGAGGGGGTCCTTGCACGAGGGGTGTCCTTGCACAAGGACGAGGAGGTCCTTGCACGAGAATGAGGGGTTCTTGCACGAGGGTGTCCTTGCACGAGGACGAGAGGTGTCATTGCACGAGGAGGGTCCTTCCATCAGGCCGAAGGGGGTTCTTGCACGAGGAAGATCCTTGCACGACAACGAGGAGGTCCTTGCACGATGACAAGGGGGTCCTTGCACGAGGACGAGGTGGGCTCGCACGACGGGGTCCTTGCACGAGGACGATGCGGTCCTTGCACGAGGACGATAGGGCCTTGTACGAGGACGATGGGAGACTTGCACGAGGATGGAGAAGTTCCTTGCACAAGAACGAGGGGGTCCTTGCACGAGGACGAGGGGGGCCTTGCACGACGGGGTCCTTGCACGAGGACGATGGGGCCTTGCTCGAGTATGATGGGAACCTTGCACGAGGATGGGAAAGGTCCTTGCACAAGAACGAGGGTTTCCTTGCACGAGGACGAGGGGTGTCCTCGCATAAGGAGGGTCCTCGCACGAGGATGAGGGTGGTCCTTGCACAAGAACGAGGGGGTACTTGCACGAGGACGAGGGGGCTTGCACGACGAGGTCCTTGCACGAGGACGATGGGGTCCTTGCACGAGGACGATAGGGCCTTGTACGAGGACAATGGGAGCCGTGCACGAGGATGGGGAAGGTCCTTGCACAAGAACGAGGGGGTCCTTGCACGAGGACGATGGGGCCTTGCACGAGGACGATGGGAGCCTTGCACGAGGATGGGGAAGGTCCTTGCACAAGAACGAGGGTGTCCTTGCACGAGGACGAGGGGATCCTTGCACGAGGATGAGGGAGGTCCTTTAACGAGAACGAGGGACCCTTGCACGAGGGTGTCCTTGCACGAGGGTGTCCTTGCACGAGGACAATTGGGGTCCTTGCACGAGGACAAGTGGGGTCCTTGCACGAGGAAGTCCCTTGCACGAGGACAAGTAGGGTCCTTGGTCGAGGACAAGGGAGGTCCTTGCATGAGAACGAGGGGACCTTTCACGAGGGGGTCCTTGCACGAGGGGTGTCCTTGCACAAGGACGAGGAGGTCCTTGCACGAGAATGAGGGGTTCTTGCACGAGGGTGTCCTTGCACGAGGACGAGAGGTGTCATTGCACGAGGAGGGTCCTTCCATGAGGCCGAAGGGGGTTCTTGCACGAGGAAGATCCTTGCACGACAACGAGGAGGTCCTTGCACGATGACAAGGGGGTCCTTGCACGAGGACGAGGTGGGCTCGCACGACGGGGTCCTTGCACGAGGACGATGCGGTCCTTGCACGAGGACGATAGGGCCTTGTACGAGGACGATGGGAGACTTGCACGAGGATGGGGAAGGTCCTTGCACAAGAACGAGGGGGTCCTTACACGAGGACGAGGGGTGTCCTCGCACGAGGAGGGTCCTCGCACGAGGATGAGGGAGGTCATTGCACAAGAACGAGGGTGTCCTTGCACGAGGACGAGGGGGGCCTTGCACGACGGGGTCCTTCAACGAGGACGATGGGGCCTTGCTCGATGACGATTGGAGCCTTGCACGAGGATGGGGAAGGTCCTTGCACAAGAACGAGGGTGTCCTTGTACGAGGACGAGGGGTGTCCTCGCACGAGGAGAGTCCTTGCACGAGGACGAGGGGATCCTTGCACGAGGATGGGGGAGGTCCTTTAACGAGAACGAGGGACCCTTGCACGAGGGTGTCCTTGCACGAGGGGGTCCTTGCACGAGGACAATTGGGGTCCTTGCACGAGGACAAGTGGTGTCCTTGCACGAGGAAGTCCCTTGCACGAAAACGAGGGGGTCCTTGCATTAAAACAAGGGGGTCTTGCACGAGGGGGGTCTTTGCACGAGGACAAGTAGGGTCCTTAGTCGAGGACAAGGGAGGTCCTTGCATGAGAACGAGGGGACCTTTCACGAGGGGGTCCTTGCACGAGGGGTGTCCTTGCACAAGGACGAGGAGGTCCTTGCACGAGAATGAGGGGTTCCTGCACGAGGGTGTCCTTGCACGACAACGAGGAGGTCCTTGCACGAGGACAAGGGGGGTCCTTGCACGAGGACGAGGTGGGCTCGCACGACGGGGTCCTTGCACGAGGACGATGGGGTCCTTGCACGAGGACGATAGGGCCTTGTTCGAGGACGATGGGAGACTTGCACGAGGATGGAGAAGTTCCTTGCACAAGAACGAGGGGGTCCTTGCACGAGGACGAGGGGGGCCTTGCACGACGGGGTCCTTGCACGAGGACGATGGGGCCTTGCTCGAGTATGATGGGAACCTTGCACGAGGATGGGAAAGGTCCTTGCACAAGAACGAGGGTGTCCTTGCACGAGGACGAGGGGTGTCCTCGCATGAGGAGGGTCCTCGCACGAGGATGAGGGAGGTACTTGCACAAGAACGAAAGGGTACTTGCACGAGGACGAGGGGGCTTGCACGACGAGGTCCTTGCACGAGGACGATGGGGTCCTTGCACGAGGACGATAGGGCCTTGTACGAGGACAATGGGAGCCGTGCACGAGGATGGGGAAGGTCCTTGCACAAGAACGAGGGGGTCCTTGCACGAGGACGATGGGGCCTTGCACGAGGACGATGGGAGCCTTGCACGAGGATGGGGAAGGTCCTTGCACAAGAACGAGGGTGTCCTTGCACGAGGACGAGGGGATCCTTGCACGAGGATGAGGGAGGTCCTTTAACGAGAACGAGGGACCCTTGCACGAGGGTGTCCTTGCACGAGGGTGTCCTTGCACGAGGACAATTGCGGTTCTTGCACGAGGACAAGTGGGGTCCTTGCACGAGGAAGTCCCTTGCACGAGGACAAGTAGGGTCCTTGGTCGAGGACAAGGGAGGTCCTTGCATGAGAACGAGGGGACCTTTCACGAGGGGGTTCTTGCACGAGGGTGTCCTTGCACGAGGACGAGGGGGGCCTTGCACGACGGGGTCCTTGCACGAGGAAGATGGGGCCTTGCTCGAGGACGATGGGAGCTTTGCACGAGGATGGGGAAGGTCCTTGCACAAGAATGAGGGGGTCCTTGCACGAGGACGAGGGGGGCCTTGCACGACGGGGTCCTTGCACGAGGACGATGGGGCCTTGCTCGAGGACGATGGGAGCCTTGCACGGGGATGGGGAAGGTCCTTGCACAAGAACGAGGGTGTCCTTGCACGAGGACGAGGGGGGCCTTGCACGACGGGGTCCTTCAACGAGGACGATGGGGCCTTGCTCGATGACGATTGGAGCCTTGCACGAGGATGGGGAAGGTCCTTGCACAAGAACGAGGGTGTCCTTGCACGAGGACGAGGGTTGTCCTCGCACGAGGAGAGTCCTTGCACGAGGACGAGGTGATCCTTGCACGAGGATGGGGGAGGTCCTTTAACGAGAACGAGGGACCCTTGCACGAGGGGGTCCTTGCACGAGGGGGTCCTTGCACGAGGACAATTGGGGTCCTTGC
Source organism: Dromococcyx pavoninus (assembly GCA_033558185.1). Classification (NCBI taxonomy): domain Eukaryota; kingdom Metazoa; phylum Chordata; class Aves; order Cuculiformes; family Neomorphidae; genus Dromococcyx; species Dromococcyx pavoninus. The sequence goes on along the minus strand of JAUMJL010001246.1, from coordinate 308,764 downwards.
ACGAGGACAAGTGGGGTCCTTGCAGGAGGAAGTCCCTTGCACGAGGACGAGGGGGTCCTTGCATTAAAACAAGGGGGTCTTGCACGAGGGGGGTCTTTGCACGAGGACAAGTAGGGTCCTTGGTCGAGGACAAGGGAGGTCCTTGCCTGAGAACGAGGGGACCTTTCACGAGGGGGTCCTTGCACGAGGGGTGTCCTTGCACAAGGACGAGGAGGTCCTTGCACGAGAATGAGGGGTTCTTGCACGAGGGTGTCCTTGCACGAGGACGAGAGGTGTCATTGCACGAGGAGGGTCCTTCCATGAGGCCGAAGGGGGTTCTTGCACGAGGGGGATCCTTGCACGACAACGAGGAGGTCCTTGCACGAGGACAAGGGGGGTCCTTGCACGAGGACGAGGTGGGCTCGCACGACGGGGTCCTTGCACGAGGACGATGGGGTCCTTGCACGAGGACGATAGGGCCTTGTTCGAGGACGATGGGAGACTTGCACGAGGATGGAGAAGTTCCTTGCACAAGAACGAGGGGGTCCTTGCACGACGGGGTCCTTGCACGAGGACGATGGGGCCTTGCTCGAGTATGATGGGAACCTTGCACGAGGATGGGAAAGGTCCTTGCACAAGAACGAGGGTTTCCTTGCACGAGGACGGGGGGTGTCCTCGCATGAGGAGGGTCCTCGCACGAGGATGAGGGTGGTCCTTGCACAAGAACGAGGGGGTACTTGCACGAGGACGAGGTGGGCTCACACGACGGGGTCCTTGCACGAGGACGATGCGGTCCTTGCACGAGGACGATAGGGCCTTGTACGAGGACGATGGGAGACTTGCACGAGGATGGGGAAGGTCCTTGCGCAAGAACGAGGGGGTCCTTACACGAGGACGAGGGGGGCCTTGCACGACGGGGTCCTTGCACGAGGACGATGGGGCCTTGCTCGAGTATGATGGGAACCTTGCACGAGGATGGGAAAGGTCCTTGCACAAGAACGAGGGTTTCCTTGCACGAGGACGAGGGGTGTCCTCGCATGAGGAGGGTCCTCGCACGAGCATGAGGGTGGTCCTTGCACAAGAACGAGGGGGTACTTGCACGAGGACGAGGGGGCTTGCACGACGAGGTCCTTGCACGAGGACGATGGGGTCCTTGCACGAGGACGATAGGGCCTTGTACGAGGACAATGGGAGCCGTGCACGAGGATGGGGAAGGTCCTTGCACAAGAACGAGGGGGTCCTTGCACGAGGACGATGGGGCCTTGCACGAGGACGATGGGAGCCTTGCACGAGGATGGGGAAGGTCCTTGCACAAGAACGAGGGTGTCCTTGCACGAGGACGAGGGGATCCTTGCACGAGGATGAGGGAGGTCCTTTAACGAGAACGAGGGACCCTTGCACGAGGGTGTCCTTGCACGAGGGTGTCCTTGCACGAGGACAATTGGGGTCCTTGCACGAGGACAAGTGGGGTCCTTGCACGAGGAAGTCCCTTGCACGACGACAAGTAGGGTCCTTGGTCGAGGACAAGGGAGGTCCTTGCATGAGAACGAGGGGACCTTTCACGAGGGGGTCCTTGCACGAGGGTTGTCCTTGCACAAGGACGAGGAGGTCCTTGCACGAGAATGAGGGGTTCTTGCACGAGGGTGTCCTTGCACGAGGACGAGAGTTGTCATTGCACGAGGAGGGTCCTTCCATGAGGCCGAAGGGGGTTCTTGCACGAGGAAGATCCTTGCACGACAACGAGGAGGTCCTTGCACGATGACAAGGGGGTCCTTGCACGAGGACGAGGTGGGCTCGCACGACGGGGTCCTTGCACGAGGACGATGGGGTCCTTGCACGAGGACGATAGGGCCTTGTACGAGGACGATGGGAGACTTGCACGAGGATGGGGAAGTTCCTTGCACAAGAACGAGGGGGTCCTTGCACGAGGACGAGGGGTGTCCTCGCACGAGGAGGGTCCTCGCACGAGGATGAGGGAGGTCCTTGCACAAGAACGAGGGGGTCCTTGCACGAGGACGAGAAGGGCCTTGCACGACGGGGTCCTTGCACGAGGACGATGGGGTCCTTGCACGAGGACGATAGGGCCTTGTACGAGGACAATGGGAGCCGTGCACGAGGATGGGGAAGGTCCTTGCACAAGAACGAGGGGGTCCTTGAACGAGGACGATGGGGCCTTGCTCGAGGACGATGGGAGCCTTGCACGGGGATGGGGAAGGTCATTGCACAAGAACGAGGGTGTCCTTGCACGAGGACGAGGGGGGCCTTGTACGACGGGGTCCTTCAACGAGGACGATGGGGACTTGCTCGATGACGATTGGAGCCTTGCACGAGGATGGGGAAGGTCCTTGCACAAGAACGAGGGTGTCCTTGCACGAGGACGAGGGGTGTCCTCGCACGAGGAGAGTCCTTGCACGAGGACGAGGGGATCCTTGCACGAGGATGGGGGAGGTCCTTTAACGAGAACGAGGGACCCTTGCACGAGGGGGTCCTTGCACGAGGGGGTCCTTGCACGAGGACAATTGGGGTCCTTGCACGAGGACAAGTGGGGTCCTTGCACGAGGAAGTCCCTTGCACGAAGACGAGGGGGTCCTTGCATTAAAACAAGGGGGTCTTGCACGAGGGGGGTCTTTGCACGAGGACAAGAAGGGTCCTTGGTCGAGGACAAGGGAGGTCCTTGCATGAGAACGAGGGGACCTTTCACGAGGGGGTCCTTGCACGAGGGGTGTCCTTGCACAAGGACGAGGAGGTCCTTGCACGAGAATGAGGGGTTCTTGCACGAGGGTGTCCTTGTACGAGGACGAGAGGTGTCATTGCACGAGGAGGGTCCTTCCATGAGGCCGAAGGGGGTTCTTGCACGAGGGGGATCCTTGCACGACAACGAGGAGGTCCTTGCACGAGGACAAGGGGGGTCCTTGCACGAGGACGAGGTGGGCTCGCACGACGGGGTCCTTGCACGAGGACGATGGGGTCCTTGCACGAGGACGATAGGGCCTTGTTCGAGGACGATGGGAGACTTGCACGAGGATGGAGAAGTTCCTTGCACAAGAACGAGGGGGTCCTTGCACGAGGACGAGGGGGGCGTTGCACGACGGGGTCCTTGCACGAGGACGATGGGGCCTTGCTCGAGTATGATGGGAACCTTGCACGAGGATGGGAAAGGTCCTTGCACAAGAACGAGGGTGTCCTTGCACGAGGACGAGGGGTGTCCTCGCATGAGGAGGGTCCTCGCACGAGGATGAGGGAGGTACTTGCACAAGAACGAAAGGGTACTTGCACGAGGACGAGGGGGCTTGCACGACGAGGTCCTTGCACGAGGACGATGGGGTCCTTGCACGAGGACGATAGGGCCTTGTACGAGGACAATGGGTGCCGTGCACGAGGATGGGGAAGGTCCTTGCACAAGAACGAGGGGGTCCTTGCACGAGGACGATGGGGCCTTGCACGAGGACGATGGGAGCCTTGCACGAGGATGGGGAAGGTCCTTGCACAAGAACGAGGGTGTCCTTGCACGAGGACGAGGGGATCCTTGCACGAGGATGAGGGAGGTCCTTTAACGAGAACGAGGGACCCTTGCACGAGGGTGTCCTTGCACGAGGGTGTCCTTGCACGAGGACAATTGCGGTTTTTGCACGAGGACAAGTGGGGTCCTTGCACGAGGAAGTCCCTTGCACGAGGACAAGTAGGGTCCTTGGTCGAGGACAAGGGAGGTCCTTGCATGAGAACGAGGGGACCTTTCACGAGGGGGTTCTTGCACGAGGGTGTCCTTGCACGAGGACGAGAGGTGTCATTACACGAGGAGGGTCCTTCCATGAGGCCGAAGGGGGTTCTTGCACGAGGAAGATCCTTGCACGACAACGAGGAGGTCCTTGCACGATGACAAGGGGGGTCCTTGCACGAGGACTAGGTGGGCTCGCACGACGGGGTCCTTGCACGAGGACGATGCGGTCCTTGCACGAGGACGATAGGGCCTTGTACGAGGACGATGGGAGACTTGCACGAGGATGGGGAAGGTCCTTGCACAAGAACGAGGGTGTCCTTGTACGAGGACGAGGGGTGTCCTCGCACGAGGAGAGTCCTTGCACGAGGACGAGGGGATCCTTGCACGAGGATGGGGGAGGTCCTTTAACGAGAACGAGGGACCCTTGCACGAGGGTGTCCTTGCACGAGGGGGTCCTTGCACGAGGACAATTGGGGTCCTTGCACGAGGACAAGTGGTGTCCTTGCACGAGGAAGTCCCTTGCACGAAAACGAGGGGGTCCTTGCATTAAAACAAGGGGGTCTTGCACGAGGGGGGTCTTTGCACGAGGACAAGTAGGGTCCTTAGTCGAGGACAAGGGAGGTCCTTGCATGAGAACGAGGGGACCTTTCACGAGGGGGTCCTTGCACGAGGGGTGTCCTTGCACAAGGACGAGGAGGTCCTTGCACGAGAATGAGGGGTTCCTGCACGAGGGTGTCCTTGCACGACAACGAGGAGGTCCTTGCACGAGGACAAGGGGGGTCCTTGCACGAGGACGAGGTGGGCTCGCACGACGGGGTCCTTGCACGAGGACGATGGGGTCCTTGCACGAGGACGATAGGGCCTTGTTCGAGGACGATGGGAGACTTGCACGAGGATGGAGAAGTTCCTTGCACAAGAACGAGGGGGTCCTTGCACGAGGACGAGGGGGGCCTTGCACGACGGGGTCCTTGCACGAGGACGATGGGGCCTTGCTCGAGTATGATGGGAACCTTGCACGAGGATGGGAAAGGTCCTTGCACAAGAACGAGGGTGTCCTTGCACGAGGACGAGGGGTGTCCTCGCATGAGGAGGGTCCTCGCACGAGGATGAGGGAGGTACTTGCACAAGAACGAAAGGGTACTTGCACGAGGACGAGGGGGCTTGCACGACGAGGTCCTTGCACGAGGACGATGGGGTCCTTGCACGAGGACGATAGGGCCTTGTACGAGGACAATGGGAGCCGTGCACGAGGATGGGGAAGGTCCTTGCACAAGAACGAGGGGGTCCTTGCACGAGGACGATGGGGCCTTGCACGAGGACGATGGGAGCCTTGCACGAGGATGGGGAAGGTCCTTGCACAAGAACGAGGGTGTCCTTGCACGAGGACGAGGGGATCCTTGCACGAGGATGAGGGAGGTCCTTTAACGAGAACGAGGGACCCTTGCACGAGGGTGTCCTTGCACGAGGGTGTCCTTGCACGAGGACAATTGCGGTTCTTGCACGAGGACAAGTGGGGTCCTTGCACGAGGAAGTCCCTTGCACGAGGACAAGTAGGGTCCTTGGTCGAGGACAAGGGAGGTCCTTGCATGAGAACGAGGGGACCTTTCACGAGGGGGTTCTTGCACGAGGGTGTCCTTGCACGAGGACGAGGGGGGCCTTGCACGACGGGGTCCTTGCACGAGGAAGATGGGGCCTTGCTCGAGGACGATGGGAGCTTTGCACGAGGATGGGGAAGGTCCTTGCACAAGAATGAGGGGGTCCTTGCACGAGGACGAGGGGGGCCTTGCACGACGGGGTCCTTGCACGAGGACGATGGGGCCTTGCTCGAGGACGATGGGAGCCTTGCACGGGGATGGGGAAGGTCCTTGCACAAGAACGAGGGTGTCCTTGCACGAGGACGAGGGGGGCCTTGCACGACGGGGTCCTTCAACGAGGACGATGGGGCCTTGCTCGATGACGATTGGAGCCTTGCACGAGGATGGGGAAGGTCCTTGCACAAGAACGAGGGTGTCCTTGCACGAGGACGAGGGTTGTCCTCGCACGAGGAGAGTCCTTGCACGAGGACGAGGTGATCCTTGCACGAGGATGGGGGAGGTCCTTTAACGAGAACGAGGGACCCTTGCACGAGGGGGTCCTTGCACGAGGGGGTCCTTGCACGAGGACAATTGGGGTCCTTGCACGAGGACAAGTGGGGTCCTTGCAGGAGGAAGTCCCTTGCACGAGGACGAGGGGGTCCTTGCATTAAAACAAGGGGGTCTTGCACGAGGGGGGTCTTTGCACGAGGACAAGTAGGGTCCTTGGTCGAGGACAAGGGAGGTCCTTGCCTGAGAACGAGGGGACCTTTCACGAGGGGGTCCTTGCACGAGGGGTGTCCTTCACAAGGACGAGGAGGTCCTTGCACGAGAATGAGGGGTTCTTGCACGAGGGTGTCCTTGCACGAGGACGAGAGGTGTCATTGCACGAGGAGGGTCCTTCCATGAGGCCGAAGGGGGTTCTTGCACGAGGGGGATCCTTGCACGACAACGAGGAGGTCCTTGCACGAGGACAAGGGGGGTCCTTGCACGAGGACGAGGTGGGCTCGCACGACGGGGTCCTTGCACGAGGACGATGGGGTCCTTGCACGAGGACGATAGGGCCTTGTTCGAGGACGATGGGAGACTTGCACGAGGATGGAGAAGTTCCTTGCACAAGAACGAGGGGGTCCTTGCACGACGGGGTCCTTGCACGAGGACGATGGGGCCTTGCTCGAGTATGATGGGAACCTTGCACGAGGATGGGAAAGGTCCTTGCACAAGAACGAGGGTTTCCTTGCACGAGGACGGGGGGTGTCCTCGCATGAGGAGGGTCCTCGCACGAGGATGAGGGTGGTCCTTGCACAAGAACGAGGGGGTACTTGCACGAGGACGAGGTGGGCTCACACGACGGGGTCCTTGCACGAGGACGATGCGGTCCTTGCACGAGGACGATAGGGCCTTGTACGAGGACGATGGGAGACTTGCACGAGGATGGGGAAGGTCCTTGCGCAAGAACGAGGGGGTCCTTACACGAGGACGAGGGGGGCCTTGCACGACGGGGTCCTTGCACGAGGACGATGGGGCCTTGCTCGAGTATGATGGGAACCTTGCACGAGGATGGGAAAGGTCCTTGCACAAGAACGAGGGTTTCCTTGCACGAGGACGAGGGGTGTCCTCGCATGAGGAGGGTCCTCGCACGAGCATGAGGGTGGTCCTTGCACAAGAACGAGGGGGTACTTGCACGAGGACGAGGGGGCTTGCACGACGAGGTCCTTGCACGAGGACGATGGGGTCCTTGCACGAGGACGATAGGGCCTTGTACGAGGACAATGGGAGCCGTGCACGAGGATGGGGAAGGTCCTTGCACAAGAACGAGGGGGTCCTTGCACGAGGACGATGGGGCCTTGCACGAGGACGATGGGAGCCTTGCACGAGGATGGGGAAGGTCCTTGCACAAGAACGAGGGTGTCCTTGCACGAGGACGAGGGGATCCTTGCACGAGGATGAGGGAGGTCCTTTAACGAGAACGAGGGACCCTTGCACGAGGGTGTCCTTGCACGAGGGTGTCCTTGCACGAGGACAATTGGGGTCCTTGCACGAGGACAAGTGGGGTCCTTGCACGAGGAAGTCCCTTGCACGACGACAAGTAGGGTCCTTGGTCGAGGACAAGGGAGGTCCTTGCATGAGAACGAGGGGACCTTTCACGAGGGGGTCCTTGCACGAGGGTTGTCCTTGCACAAGGACGAGGAGGTCCTTGCACGAGAATGAGGGGTTCTTGCACGAGGGTGTCCTTGCACGAGGACGAGAGTTGTCATTGCACGAGGAGGGTCCTTCCATGAGGCCGAAGGGGGTTCTTGCACGAGGAAGATCCTTGCACGACAACGAGGAGGTCCTTGCACGATGACAAGGGGGTCCTTGCACGAGGACGAGGTGGGCTCGCACGACGGGGTCCTTGCACGAGGACGATGGGGTCCTTGCACGAGGACGATAGGGCCTTGTACGAGGACGATGGGAGACTTGCACGAGGATGGGGAAGTTCCTTGCACAAGAACGAGGGGGTCCTTGCACGAGGACGAGGGGTGTCCTCGCACGAGGAGGGTCCTCGCACGAGGATGAGGGAGGTCCTTGCACAAGAACGAGGGGGTCCTTGCACGAGGACGAGAAGGGCCTTGCACGACGGGGTCCTTGCACGAGGACGATGGGGTCCTTGCACGAGGACGATAGGGCCTTGTACGAGGACAATGGGAGCCGTGCACGAGGATGGGGAAGGTCCTTGCACAAGAACGAGGGGGTCCTTGAACGAGGACGATGGGGCCTTGCTCGAGGACGATGGGAGCCTTGCACGGGGATGGGGAAGGTCATTGCACAAGAACGAGGGTGTCCTTGCACGAGGACGAGGGGGGCCTTGTACGACGGGGTCCTTCAACGAGGACGATGGGGACTTGCTCGATGACGATTGGAGCCTTGCACGAGGATGGGGAAGGTCCTTGCACAAGAACGAGGGTGTCCTTGCACGAGGACGAGGGGTGTCCTCGCACGGGGAGAGTCCTTGCACGAGGACGAGGGGATCCTTGCACGAGGATGGGGGAGGTCCTTTAACGAGAACGAGGGACCCTTGCACGAGGGGGTCCTTGCACGAGGGGGTCCTTGCACGAGGACAATTGGGGTCCTTGCACGAGGACAAGTGGGGTCCTTGCACGAGGAAGTCCCTTGCACGAAGACGAGGGGGTCCTTGCATTAAAACAAGGGGGTCTTGCACGAGGGGGGTCTTTGCACGAGGACAAGAAGGGTCCTTGGTCGAGGACAAGGGAGGTCCTTGCATGAGAACGAGGGGACCTTTCACGAGGGGGTCCTTGCACGAGGGGTGTCCTTGCACAAGGACGAGGAGGTCCTTGCACGAGAATGAGGGGTTCTTGCACGAGGGTGTCCTTGTACGAGGACGAGAGGTGTCATTGCACGAGGAGGGTCCTTCCATGAGGCCGAAGGGGGTTCTTGCACGAGGGGGATCCTTGCACGACAACGAGGAGGTCCTTGCACGAGGACAAGGGGGGTCCTTGCACGAGGACGAGGTGGGCTCGCACGACGGGGTCCTTGCACGAGGACGATGGGGTCCTTGCACGAGGACGATAGGGCCTTGTTCGAGGACGATGGGAGACTTGCACGAGGATGGAGAAGTTCCTTGCACAAGAACGAGGGGGTCCTTGCACGAGGACGAGGGGGGCGTTGCACGACGGGGTCCTTGCACGAGGACGATGGGGCCTTGCTCGAGTATGATGGGAACCTTGCACGAGGATGGGAAAGGTCCTTGCACAAGAACGAGGGTGTCCTTGCACGAGGACGAGGGGTGTCCTCGCATGAGGAGGGTCCTCGCACGAGGATGAGGGAGGTACTTGCACAAGAACGAAAGGGTACTTGCACGAGGACGAGGGGGCTTGCACGACGAGGTCCTTGCACGAGGACGATGGGGTCCTTGCACGAGGACGATAGGGCCTTGTACGAGGACAATGGGTGCCGTGCACGAGGATGGGGAAGGTCCTTGCACAAGAACGAGGGGGTCCTTGCACGAGGACGATGGGGCCTTGCACGAGGACGATGGGAGCCTTGCACGAGGATGGGGAAGGTCCTTGCACAAGAACGAGGGTGTCCTTGCACGAGGACGAGGGGATCCTTGCACGAGGATGAGGGAGGTCCTTTAACGAGAACGAGGGACCCTTGCACGAGGGTGTCCTTGCACGAGGGTGTCCTTGCACGAGGACAATTGCGGTTTTTGCACGAGGACAAGTGGGGTCCTTGCACGAGGAAGTCCCTTGCACGAGGACAAGTAGGGTCCTTGGTCGAGGACAAGGGAGGTCCTTGCATGAGAACGAGGGGACCTTTCACGAGGGGGTTCTTGCACGAGGGTGTCCTTGCACGAGGACGAGAGGTGTCATTACACGAGGAGGGTCCTTCCATGAGGCCGAAGGGGGTTCTTGCACGAGGAAGATCCTTGCACGACAACGAGGAGGTCCTTGCACGATGACAAGGGGGGTCCTTGCACGAGGACTAGGTGGGCTCGCACGACGGGGTCCTTGCACGAGGACGATGCGGTCCTTGCACGAGGACGATAGGGCCTTGTACGAGGACGATGGGAGACTTGCACGAGGATGGGGAAGGTCCTTGCACAAGAACGAGGGGGTCCTTGCACGAGGACGAGGGGTGTCCTCGCACGAGGAGGGTCCTCGCACGAGGATGAGGGAGGTCCTTGCACAAGAACGAGGGGGTCCTTGCACGAGGACGAGAAGAGCCTTGCACGACGGGGTCCTTGCACGAGGACGATGGGGCCTTGCTCGAGGACGATGGGAGCTTTGCACGAGGATGGGGAAGGTCCTTGCACAAGAATGAGGGGGTCCTTGCACGAGGACGAGGGGGGCCTTGCACGACGGGGTCCTTCAACGAGGACGATGGGGCCTTGCTCGAGGACGATGGGAGCCTTGCACGAGGATGGGAAGGTCCTTGCACAAGAACGAGGGGGTCCTTGCACGAGGACGACGGGGCTTACACGACGAGGTCCTTGCACGAGGACTATGGGGTCCTTGCACGAGGACGATAGGGCCTTTATGAGGACAATGGGAGCCTTGCACGAGGATAGGGAAGGTCCTTGCACAAGAACGAGGGGGTCCTTTCACGAGGACGAGGGCCATCCTCGCACGAGGAGGGTCCTTGCACGAGGACTACGGGATCCTTGCACGAGGATGAGGGATGTTCTTTAACGAGAACGAGGGAGCCTTGCACGAGGGTGTCCTTGGACGAGGGGGGTCCTTGCACGAGGATAAGTGGGGTCCTTGCACGAGTAAGTCCCTTGCACGAGGACGAGGAGGTCCTTGCACTAGAATGAGGGGTTATTGCACGAGGGTGTCCTTGCACGAGGACGAGGTGTGTCATTGCACGAGGAGGGTCCTTCCATGAGTCCGAAGGGGGTTCTTGCACGAGGGGGATCCTTGCACGACAACGAGGAGGTCCTTGCACGAGGACAAATGGGGTTCCTTGCACGAGGGGTGTCCTCGCACGAGGATGAGGGAGGTCCTTGCACAAGAACGAAAGCGTACTTGCACGAGGACGAGGGGGCTTGCACGACGAGGTCCTTGCACGAGGACGATGGGGTCCTTGCACGAGGACGATAGGGCCTTGTACGAGGACAATGGGAGCCGTGCACGAGGATGGGGAAGGTCCTTGCACAAGAACAAGGGGGTCCTTGCACGAGGACGATGGGGCCTTGCTCGAGGACGATGGGAGCCTTGCACGGGGATGGGGAAGGTCATTGCACAAGAACGAGGGTGTCCTTGCACGAGGACGAGGGGGGCCTTGCACGACGGGGTCCTTCAACGAGGACGATGGGGCCTTGCTCGATGACGATTGGAGCCTTGCACGAGGATGGGGAAGGTCCTTGCACAAGAACGAGGGTGTCCTTGCACGAGGACGAGGGGTGTCCTCGCACGAGGAGAGTCCTTGCACGAGGACGAGGGGATCCTTGCACGAGGATGGGGGAGGTCCTTTAACGAGAACGAGGGACCCTTGCACGAGGGTGTCCTTGCACGAGGGGGTCCTTGCACGAGGACAATTGGGGTCCTTGCACGAGGACAAGTGGGGTCCTTGCAGGAGGAAGTCCCTTGCACGAGGACGAGGGGGTCCTTGCATTAAAACAAGGGGGTCTTGCACGAGGGGGGTCTTTGCACGAGGACAAGTAGGGTCCTTGGTCGAGGACAAGGGAGGTCCTTGCCTGAGAACGAGGGGACCTTTCACGAGGGGGTCCTTGCACGAGGGGTGTCCTTGCACAAGGACGAGGAGGTCCTTGCACGAGAATGAGGGGTTCTTGCACGAGGGTGTCCTTGCACGAGGACGAGAGGTGTCATTGCACGAGGAGGGTCCTTCCATGAGGCCGAAGGGGGTTCTTGCACGAGGGGGATCCTTGCACGACAACGAGGAGGTCCTTGCACGAGGACAAGGGGGGTCCTTGCACGAGGACGAGGTGGGCTCGCACGACGGGGTCCTTGCACGAGGACGATGGGGTCCTTGCACGAGGACGATAGGGCCTTGTTCGAGGACGATGGGAGACTTGCACGAGGATGGAGAAGTTCCTTGCACAAGAACGAGGGGGTCCTTGCACGAGGACGAGGGGGGCCTTGCACGACGGGGTCCTTGCACGAGGACGATGGGGCCTTGCTCGAGTATGATGGGAACCTTGCACGAGGATGGGAAAGGTCCTTGCACAAGAACGAGGGTTTCCTTGCACGAGGACGAGGGGTGTCCTCGCATGAGGAGGGTCCTCGCACGAGGATGAGGGTGGTCCTTGCACAAGAACGAGGGGGTACTTGCACGAGGACGAGGGGGCTTGCACGACGAGGTCCTTGCACGAGGACTATGGGGTCCTTGCACGAGGACGATAGGGCCTTGTACGAGGACAATGGGAGCCGTGCACGAGGATGGGGAAGGTCCTTGCACAAGAACGAGGGGGTCCTTGCACGAGGACGATGGGGCCTTGCACGAGGACGATGGGAGCCTTGCACGAGGATGGGGAAGGTCCTTGCACAAGAACGAGGGTGTCCTTGCACGAGGACGAGGGGATTCTTGCACGAGGATGAGGGAGGACCTTTAGCGAGAACGAGGGACCCTTGCACGAGGGTGTCCTTGCACGAGGGTGTCCTTGCACGAGGACAATTGGGGTCCTTGCACGAGGACAAGTGGGGTCCTTGCACGAGGAAGTCCCTTGCACGAGGACAAGTAGGGTCCTTGGTCGAGGACAAGGGAGGTCCTTGCATGAGAACGAGGGGACCTTTCACGAGGGGGTCCTTGCACGAGGGGTGTCCTTGCACAAGGACGAGGAGGTCCTTGCACGAGAATGAGGGGTTCTTGCACGAGGGTGTCCTTGCACGAGGACGAGAGGTGTCATTGCACGAGGAGGGTCCTTCCATGAGGCTGAAGGGGGTTCTTGCACGAGGAAGATCCTTGCACGACAACGAGGAGGTCCTTGCACGATGACAAGGGGGGTCCTTGCACGAGGACTAGGTGGGCTCGCACGACGGGGTCCTTGCACGAGGACGATGCGGTCCTTGCACGAGGACGATAGGGCCTTGTACGAGGACGATGGGAGACTTGCACGAGGATGGGGAAGGTCCTTGCACAAGAACGAGGGGGTCCTTGCACGAGGACGAGGGGTGTCCTCGCACGAGGAGGGTCCTCGCACGAGGATGAGGGAGGTCCTTGCACAAGAACGAGGGGGTCCTTGCACGAGGACGAGAAGAGCCTTGCACGACGGGGTCCTTGCACGAGGACGATGGGGCCTTGCTCGAGGACGATGGGAGCTTTGCACGAGGATGGGGAAGGTCCTTGCACAAGAATGAGGGGGTCCTTGCACGAGGACGAGGGGGGCCTTGCACGACGGGGTCCTTCAACGAGGACGATGGGGCCTTGCTCGAGGACGATGGGAGCCTTGCACGAGGATGGGAAGGTCCTTGCACAAGAACGAGGGGGTCCTTGCACGAGGACGAGGGGGGCCTTGCACGACGGGGTCCTTGCACGAGGATGATGGGGCCTTGCACGAGTATGATGGGAACCTTGCACGAGGATGGGGAATGTCCTTGCACAAGAACGAGGGTGTCCTTGCACGAGGATGAGGGGTGCCCTCGCACGAGGAGGGTCCTCGCACGAGGATGAGGGAGGTCCTTGCACAAGAACGAGGGGGTCCTTGCACGAGGACGACGGGGCTTACACGACGAGGTCCTTGCACGAGGACTATGGGGTCCTTGCACGAGGACGATAGGGCCTTTATGAGGACAATGGGAGCCTTGCACGAGGATAGGGAAGGTCCTTGCATAAGAACGAGGGGGTCCTTGCACGAGGACGAGGGGCATCCTCGCACGAGGAGGGTCCTTGCACGAGGACTAGGGGATCCTTGCACGAGGATGAGGGAGGTTCTTTAACGAGAACGAGGGAGCCTTGCACGAGGGTGTCCTTGGACGAGGGAGGTCCTTGCAGGAGGATAAGTGGGGTCCTTGCACGAGTAAGTCCCTTGCACGAGGACGAGGAGGTCCTTGCACTAGAATGAGGGGTTATTGCACGAGGGTGTCCTTGCACGAGGACGAGGTGTGTCATTGCACGAGGAGGGTCCTTCCATGAGTCCGAAGGGGGTTCTTGCACGAGGGGGATCCTTGCACGACAACGAGGAGGTCCTTGCACGAGGACAAATGGGGTTCCTTGCACGAGGGGTGTCCTCGCACGAGGAGGGTCCTCGCACGAGGATGAGGGAGGTCCTTGCACAAGAACGAGGGCGTACTTGCACGAGGACGAGGGGCTTGCACGACGAGGTCCTTGCACGAGGACGATGGGGTCCTTGCACGAGGACGATGGGGTCCTTGCACGAGGACGATAGGGTTTTGTACGAGGACAATGGGAGCCGTGCACGAGGATGGGGAAGGTCCTTGCACAAGAACGAGGGGGTCCTTGCACGAGGACGATGGGGCCTTGCTCGAGGACGATGGGAGCCTTGCACGGGGATGGGGAAGGTCCTTGCACAAGAACGAGGGTGTCCTTGCACGAGGACGAGGGGGGCCTTGCACGACGGGGTCCTTCAACGAGGACGATGGGGCCTTGCTCGATGACGATTGGAGCCTTGCACGAGGATGGGGAAGGTCCTTGCACAAGAACGAGGGTGTCCTTGCACGAGGACGAGGGGTGTCCTCGCACGAGGAGAGTCCTTGCACGAGGACGAGGGGATCCTTGCACGAGGATGGGGGAGGTCCTTTAACGAGAACGAGGGACCCTTCCACGAGGGTGTCCTTGCACGAGGGGTTCCTTGCACGAGGACAATTGGGGTCCTTGCACGAGGACAAGTGGGGTCCTTGCACGAGGAAGTCCCTTGCACGAAGACGAGGGGGTCCTTGCATTAAAACAAGGGGGTCTTGCACGAGGGGGGTCTTTGCACGAGGACAAGTAGGGTCCTTGGTCGAGGACAAGGGAGGTATTTGCATGAGAACGAGGGGACCTTTCACGAGGGGGTCCTTGCACGAGGGGTGTCCTTGCACAAGGACGAGGAGGTCCTTGCACGAGAATGAGGGGTTCTTGCACGAGGGTGTCCTTGCACGAGGACGAGAGGTGTCATTGCACGAGGAGGGTCCTTCCATGAGGCCGAAGGGGGTTCTTGCACGAGGGGGATCCTTGCACGACAACGAGGAGGTCCTTGCACGAGGACAAGGGGGGTCCTTGCACGAGGACGAGGTGGGCTCGCACGACGGGGTCCTTGCACGAGGACGATGGGGTCCTTGCACGAGGACGAGGGGGGCCTTGCACGACGGGGTCCTTCAACGAGGACGATGGGGCCTTGCTCGAGGACGATGGGAGCCTTGCACGAGGATGGGAAGGTCCTTGCACAAGAACGAAAGGGTCCTTGCACGAGGACGCGGGGGGCCTTGCACGACGGGGTCCTTGCACGAGGATGATGGGGCCTTGCACGAGTATGATGGGAACTTGCACGAGTATGATGGGAACCTTGCACGAGGATGGGGAATGTCCTTGCACAAGAACGAGGGTGTCCTTGCACGAGGACGAGGGGTGTCCTCGCACGAGGAGGGTCCTCGCACGAGGATGAGGGAGGTCCTTGCACAATAACGAGGGGGTCCTTGCACGAGGACGACGGGGCTTACACGACGAGGTCCTTGCACGAGGACTATGGGGTCCTTGCACGAGGACGATAGGGCCTTTATGAGGACAATGGGAGCCTTGCACGAGGATAGGGAAGGTCCTTGCACAAGAACGAGGGGGTCCTTGCACGAGGACGAGGGGCATCCTCGCACGAGGAGGGTCCTTGCACGAGGACTAGGGGATCCTTGCACGAGGATGAGGGAGGTTCTTTAACGAGAACGAGGGAGCCTTGCACGAGGGTGTCCTTGGACGAGGGGGGTCCTTGCACGAGGATAAGTGGGGTCCTTGCACGAGTAAGTCCCTTGCACGAGGACGAGGAGGTCCTTGCACTAGAATGAGGGGTTATTGCACGAGGTTGTCCTTGCACGAGGACGAGGTGTGTCATTGCACGAGGAGGGTCCTTCCATGAGTCCGAAGGGGGTTCTTGCACGAGGGGGATCCTTGCACGACAACGAGGAGGTCCTTGCACGAGGACAAATGGGGTTCCTTGCACGAGGGGTGTCCTCGCACGAGGAGGGTCCTCGCACGAGGATGAGGGAGGTCCTTGCACAAGAACGAGGGCGTACTTGCACGAGGCCGAGGGGGCTTGCACGACGAGGTCCTTGCACGAGGACGAGGGGGGCCTTGCACGACGGGGTCCTTCAACGAGGACGATGGGGCCTTGCTCGATGACGATTGGAGCCTTGCACGAGGATGGGGAAGGTCCTTGCACAAGAACGATGGTGTCCTTGCACGAGGACGAGGGTTGTCCTCGCACGAGGAGAGTCCTTGCACGAGGACGAGGGGATCCTTGCACGAGGATGGGAAAGGTCCTTTAACGAGAACGAGGGATCCTTGCACGAGGGGGTCCTTGCACGAGGACAATTGGGGTCCTTGCACGAGGACAAGTGGGGTCCTTGCAGGAGGAAGTCCCTTGCACGAGGACGAGGGGGTCCTTGCATTAAAACAAGGGGGTCTTGCACGAGGGGGGTCTTTGCACGAGGACAAGTAGGGTCCTTGGTCGAGGACAAGGGAGGTCCTTGCCTGAGAACGAGGGGACCTTTCACGAGGGGGTCCTTGCACGAGGGGTGTCCTTGCACAAGGACGAGGAGGTCCTTGCACGAGAATGAGGGGTTCTTGCACGAGGGTGTCCTTGCACGAGGACGAGAGGTGTCATTGCACGAGGAGGGTCCTTCCATGAGGCCGAAGGGGGTTATTGCACGAGGGGGATCCTTGCACGACAACGAGGAGGTCCTTGCACGAGGACAAGGGGGGTCCTTGCACGAGGACGAGGTGGGCTCGCACGACGGGGTCCTTGCACGAGGTCGATAGGGCCTTGTTCGAGGACGATGGGAGACTTGCACGAGGATGGAGAAGTTCCTTGCACAAGAACGAGGGGGTCCTTGCACGAGGACGAGGGGGGCCTTGCACGACGGGGTCCTTGCACGAGGACGATGGGGCCTTGCTCGAGTATGATGGGAACCTTGCACGAGGATGGGAAAGGTCCTTGCACAAGAACGAGGGTTTCCTTGCACGAGGACGAGGGGTGTCCTCGCATGAGGAGGGTCCTCGCACGAGGATGAGGGAGGTCCTTACACAAGAACGAGGGGGTACTTGCACGAGGACGAGGGGGCTTGCACGACGAGGTCCTTGCACGAGGACGATGGGGTCCTTGCACGAGGACGATAGGGCCTTGTACGAGGACAATGGGAGCCGTGCACGAGGATGGGGAAGGTCCTTGCACAAGAACGAGGGGGTCCTTGCACGAGGACGATGGGGCCTTGCACGAGGACGATGGGAGCCTTGCACGAGGATGGGGAAGGTCCTTGCACAAGAACGAGGGTGTCCTTGCACGAGGACGAGGGGGGTCCTTGCACGAGGACGAGGTGGGCACGCACGACGGGGTCCTTGCACGAGGACGATGGGGTCCTTGCACGAGGACGATAGGGCCTTGTTCGAGGACGATGGGAGACTTGCACGAGGATGGAGAAGTTCCTTGCACAAGAACGAGGGGGTCCTTGCACGAGGACGAGGGTTGTCCTCGCACGAGGAGGGTCCTCGCACGAGGATGAGGGAGGTCCTTGCACAAGAACGAGGGGGTCCTTGCACGAAGACGAGAAGGGCCTTGCACGACGGGGTCCTTGCACGAGGACGATGGGGCCTTGCTCGAGGACGATGGGAGCTTTGCACGAGGATGGGGAAGGTCCTTGCACAAGAATGAGGGGGTCCTTGCACGAGGACGAGGGGGGCCTTGCACGACGGGGTCCTTCAACGAGGACGATGGGGCCTTGCTCGAGGACGATGGGAGCCTTGCACGAGGATGGGAAGGTCCTTGCACAAGAACGAGGGGGTCCTTGCACGAGGACGAGGGGGGCCTTGCACGAGGAGAGTCCTTGCACGAGGACGAGGGGATCCTTGCACGAGGATGGGGGAGGTCCTTTAACGAGAACGAGGGACCCTTGCACGAGGGTGTCCTTGCACGAGGGGGTCCTTGCACGAGGACAATTGGGGTCCTTGCACGAGGACAAGTGGAGTCCTTGCACGGGGAAGTCCCTTGCACGAAAACGAGGGGGTCCTTGCATTAAAACAAGGGGGTCTTGCACGAGGGGGGTCTTTGCACGAGGACAAGTAGGGTCCTTGGTCGAGGACAAGGGAGGTCCTTGCCTGAGAACGAGGGGACCTTTCACGAGGGGGTCCTTGCACGAGGGGTGTCCTTGCACAAGGACGAGGAGGTCCTTGCACGAGAATGAGGGGTTCTTGCACGAGGGTGTCCTTGCACGAGGACGAGAGGTGTCATTGCACGAGGAGGGTCCTTCCATGAGGCCGAAGGGGGTTCTTGCACGAGGGGGATCCTTGCACGACAACGAGGAGGTCCTTGCACGAGGACAAGGGGGGTCCTTGCACGAGGACGAGGTGGGCTCGCACGACGGGGTCCTTGCACGAGGACGATGGGGTCCTTGCACGAGGACGATAGGGCCTTGTTCGAGGACGATGGGAGACTTGCACGAGGATGGGGAAGTTCCTTGCACAAGAACGATGGGGTCCTTGCACGAGGACGAGGGGGGCCTTGCACGACGGGGTCCTTGCACGAGGACGATGGGGCCTTGCTCGAGTATGATGGGAACCTTGCACGAGGATGGGAAAGGTCCTTGCACAAGAACGAGGGTGTCCTTGCACGAGGACGAGGGGTGTCCTCGCATGAGGAGGGTCCTCGCACGAGGATGAGGGAGGTACTTGCACAAGAACGAAAGGGTACTTGCACGAGGACGAGGGGGCTTGCACGACGAGGTCCTTGCACGAGGACGATGGGGTCCTTGCACGAGGACGATAGGGCCTTGTACGAGGACAATGGGAGCCGTGCACGAGGATGGGGAAGGTCCTTGCACAAGAACGAGGGGGTCCTTGCACGAGGACGATGGGGCCTTGCACGAGGACGATGGGAGCCTTGCACGAGGATGGGGAAGGTCCTTGCACAAGAACGAGGGTGTCCTTGCACGAGGACGAGGGGATCCTTGCACGAGGATGAGGGAGGTCCTTTAACGAGAACGAGGGACCCTTGCACGAGGGTGTCCTTGCACGAGGGTGTCCTTGCACGAGGACAATTGCGGTCCTTGCACGAGGACAAGTGGGGTCCTTGCACGAGGAAGTCCCTTGCACGAGGACAAGTAAGGTCCTTGGTCGAGGACAAGGGAGGTCTTTGCATGAGAACGAGGGGACCTTTCACGAGGGGGTTCTTGCACGAGGGTGTCCTTGCACGACAACGAGGAGGTCCTTGCACGATGACAAGGGGGGTCCTTGCACGAGGACTAGGTGGGCTCGCACGACGGGGTCCTTGCACGAGGACGATGCGGTCCTTGCACGAGGACGATAGGGCCTTGTACGAGGACGATGGGAGACTTGCACGAGGATGGGGAAGGTCCTTGCACAAGAACGAGGGGGTCCTTGCACGAGGACGAGGGGTGTCCTCGCACGAGGAGGGTCCTCGCACGAGGATGAGGGAAGTCCTTGCACAAGAACGAGGGGGTCCTTGCACGAGGACGAGAAGAGCCTTGCACGACGGGGTCCTTGCACGAGGACGATGGGGCCTTGCTCGAGGACGATGGGAGCTTTGCACGAGGATGGGGAAAGTCCTTGCACAAGAATGAGGGGGTCCTTGCACGAGGACGAGGGGGGCCTTGCACGACGGGGTCCTTCAACGAGGACGATGGGGCCTTGCTCGAGGACGATGGGAGCCTTGCACGAGGATGGGAAGGTCCTTGCACAAGAACGAGGGGGTCCTTGCACGAGGACGAGGGGGGCCTTGCACGACGGGGTCCTTCAACGAGGACGATGGGGCCTTGCTCGAGGACGATGGGAGCCTTGCACGAGGATGGGAAGGTCCTTGCACAAGAACGAGGGGGTCCTTGCACGAGGACGCGGGGGGCCTTGCACGACGGGGTCCTTGCACGAGGATGATGGGGCCTTGCACGAGTATGATGGGAACCTTGCACGAGGATGGGGAATGTCCTTGCAGAAGAACGAGGGTGTCCTTGCACGAGGACGAGGGGTGTCCTCGCACGAGGAGGGTCCTCGCACGAGGATGAGGGAGGTCCTTGCACAAGAACGAGGGGGTCCTTGCACGAGGACGACGGGGCTTACACGACGAGGTCCTTGCACGAGGACTATTGGGTCCTTGCACGAGGACGATAGGGCCTTTATGAGGACAATGGGAGCCTTGCACGAGGATAGGGAAGGTCCTTGCACAAGAACGAGGGGGTCCTTGCACGAGGACGAGGGGCATCCTCGCACGAGGAGGGTCCTTGCACGAGGACTAGGGGATCCTTGCACGAGGATGAGGGAGGTTCTTTAACGAGAACGAGGGAGCCTTGCACGAGGGTGTCCTTGGACGAGGGAGGTCCTTGCAGGAGGATAAGTGGGGTCCTTGCACGAGTAAGTCCCTTGCACGAGGACGAGGAGGTCCTTGCACTAGAATGAGGGGTTATTGCACGAGGGTGTCCTTGCACGAGGACGAGGTGTGTCATTGCACGAGGAGGGTCCTTCCATGAGTCCGAAGGGGGTTCTTGCACGAGGGGGATCCTTGCACGACAACGAGGAGGTCCTTGCACGAGGACAAATGGGGTTCCTTGCACGAGGGGTGTCCTCGCACGAGGAGGGTCCTCGCACGAGGATGAGGGAGGTCCTTGCACAAGAACGAGGGCGTACTTGCACGAGGACGAGGGGCTTGCACGACGAGGTCCTTGCACGAGGACGATGGGGTCCTTGCACGAGGACGATGGGGTCCTTGCACGAGGACGATAGGGTTTTGGACGAGGACAATGGGAGCCGTGCACGAGGATGGGGAAGGTCCTTGCACAAGAACGAGGGGGTCCTTGCACGAGGACTATGGGGTCCTTGCACGAGGACGATAGGGTTTTTATGAGGAAAATGGGAGCCTTGCACGAGGATAGGGAAGGTCCTTGCACAAGAACGAGGGGGTCCTTGCACGAGGACAAGGAAGGCCTTGCACGACGGGGTCCTTCAACGAGGACGATGGGGCCTTGCTCGAGAACGATGGGAGCCTTGCACGAGGATGGGGAAAGTCCTTGCACAAGAACGAGGGTGTCCTTGCACGAGGACGAGGCGCATCCTCACACGAGGAGGGTCCTTGCACGAGGACTAGGGGATCCTTGCACGAGGATGAGGGAGGTTCTTTAACGAGAACGAGGGAGCCTTGCACGAGGGTGTCCTTGGACGAGGGGGGTCCTTGCACGAGGATAAGTGGGGTCCTTGCACGAGTAAGTTCCTTGCACGAGGACGAGGAGGTCCTTGCACTAGAATGAAAGGTTATTGCACGAGGGTGTCCTTGCACGAGGACGAGGTGTGTCATTGCACGAGGAGGGTCCTTCCATGAGGCCGAAGGGGGTTCTTGCACGAGGGGGATCCTTGCACGACAACGAGGAGGTCCTTGCACGAGGACAAATGGGGTTCCTTGCACGAGGGGTGTCCTCGCACGAGGAGCGTCCTCGCACGAGGATGAGGGAGGTCCTTGCACGAGGACAAATGGGGTTCCTTGCACGAGGGGTGTCCTCGCACGAGGAGGGTCCTCGCACGAGGATGAGGGAGGTCCTTGCACAAGAACGAGGGGGTACTTGCACGAGGACGAGGGGGCTTGCACGACGAGGTCCTTGCACGAGGACGATGGGGTCCTTGCACGAGGACGATAGGGTCTTGTACGAGGACAATGGGAGCCGTGCACGAGGATGGGGAAGGTCCTTGCACAAGAACGAGGGGGTCCTTGCACGAGGACGATGGGGCCTTGCTCGAGGACAATGGGAGCCTTGCACGGGGATGGGGAAGGTCCTTGCACAAGAACGAGGGTGTCCTTGCACGAGGACGAGGGGGGCCTTGCACGACGGGGTCCTTCAACGAGGACGATGGGGCCTTGCTCGATGACGATTGGAGCCTTGCACGAGGATGGGGAAGGTCCTTGCACAAGAACGAGAGTGTCCTTCCACGAGGACAAATGGGGTTCCTTGCACGAGGGGTGTCCTCGCACGAGGAGAGTCCTTGCACGAGGACGAGGGGATCCTTGCACGAGGATGGGGGAGGTCCTTTAACGAGAACGAGGGACCCTTGCACGAGGGTGGCCTTGCACGAAGGGGTACTTGCACGAGGACAATTGGGGTCCTTGCACGAGGACAAGTGGGGTCCTTGCACGAGGAAGTCCCTTGCACGAGGACGAGGGGGTCCTTGCATTAAAACAAGGGGGTCTTGCACGAGGGGGGTCTTTGCACGAGGACAAGTAGGGTCCTTGGTCGAGGACAAGGGAGGTCCTTGCATGAGAACGAGGGGACCTTTCACGAGGGGGTCCTTGCACGAGGGGTGTCCTTGCACAAGGACGAGGAGGTCCTTGCACGATGACAAGGGGGGTCCTTGCACGAGGACGAGGGGTGTCCTCGCACGAGGAGGGTCCTCGCACGAGGATGAGGGAGGTCCTTGCACAAGAACGAGGGGGTCCTTGCACGAGGACGAGAAGGGCCTTGCACGAGGGGGTCCTTGCACGAGGACGATGGGGTCCTTGCACGAGGACGATAGGGCCTTGTACGAGGACAATGGGAGCCGTGCACGAGGATGGGGAAGGTCCTTGCACAAGAACGAGGGGGTCCTTGCACGAGGACGATGGCTCCTTCCTCGAGGACGATGGGAGCCTTGCACGGGGATGGGGAAGGTCCTTGCACAAGAACGAGGGTGTCCTTGCACGAGGACGAGGGGTGTCCTCGCACGAGGAGAGTCCTAGCACGAGGACGAGGGGATCCTTGCACGAGGATGGGGGAGGTCCTTTAAAGAGAACGAGGGACCCTTGCACGAGGGTGTCCTTGCACGAGGGTGTCCTTGCACGAGGACAATTGGGGTCCTTGCACGAGGACAAGTGGGGTCCTTGCACGAGGAAGTCCCTTGCACGAGGACGAGGGGGTCCTTGCATTAAAACAAGGGGGTCTTGCACGAGGGGGGTCTTTGCACGAGGACAAGTAGGGTCCTTGGTCGAGGACAAGGGAGGTCCTTGCATGAAAACGAGGGGACCTTTCACGAGGGGGTCCTTGCACGAGGGGTGTCCTTGCACAAGGACGAGGAGGTCCTTGCACGAGAATGAGGGGTTCTTGCACGAGGGTGTCCTTGCACGAGGACGAGAGGTGTCATTGCACGAGGAGGGTCCTTCCATGTGGCCGAAGGGGGTTCTTGCACGAGGGGGATCCTTGCACGACAACGAGGAGGTCCTTGAACGAGGACACGGGGGGTCCTTGCACGAGGACGAGGTGGGCTCGCACGACGGGGTCCTTGCACGAGGACGATGGGGTCCTTGCACGAGGACGATAGGGACTTGTTCGAGGACGATGGGAGACTTGCACGAGGATGGAGAAGTTCCTTGCACAAGAACGAGGGGGTCCTTGCACGAGGACGAGGGGTGTCCTCGCACGAGGAGGGTCCTCGCACGAGGATGAGGGAGGTCCTTGCACAACAACGAGGGGGTCCTTGCACGAGGACGAGAAGGGCCTTGCACGACGGGGTCCTTGCACGAGGACGATGGGGCCTTGCTCGAGGACGATGGGAGCTTTGCACGAGGATGGGGAAGGTCCTTGCACAAGAATGAGGGGGTCCTTGCACGAGGACGAGGGGGGCCTTTCAATACGGGGTCCTTCAACGAGGACGATGGGGCCTTGCTCGAGGACGATGGGAGCCTTGCACGAGGATGGGAAGGTCCTTGCACAAGAACGAGGGGGTCCTTGCACGAGGACGCGGGGGGCCTTGCACGACGGGGTCCTTGCACGAGGATGATGGGGCCTTGCACGAGTATGATGGGAACCTTGCACGAGGATGGGGAATGTCCTTGCACAAGAACGAGGGTGTCCTTGCACGAGGATGAGGGGTGCCCTCGCACGAGGAGGCTCCTCGCACGAGGATGAGGGAGGGCCTTGCACAAGAACGAGGGGGTCCTTGCACGAGGACGACGGGGCTTACACGACGAGGTCCTTGCACGAGGACTATGGGGTCCTTGCACGAGGACGATAGGGCCTTTATGAGGAAAATGGGAGCCTTGCACGAGGATAGGGAAGGTCCTTGCACAAGAACGAGGGGGTCCTTGCACGAGGACAAGGAAGGCCTTGCACGACGGGGTCCTTCAACGAGGACGATGGGGCCTTGCTCGAGAACGATGGGAGCCTTGCACGAGGATGGGGAAAGTCCTTGCACAAGAACGAGGGTGTCCTTGCACGAGGACGAGGGGCATCCTCACACGAGGAGGGTCCTTGCACGAGGACTAGGGGATCCTTGCACGAGGATGAGGGAGGTTCTTTAACGAGAACGAGGGAGCCTTGCACGAGGGTGTCCTTGGACGAGGGGGGTCCTTGCACGAGGATAAGTGGGGTCCTTGCACGAGTAAGTCCCTTGCACGAGGACGAGGAGGTCCTTGCACTAGAATGAAAGGTTATTGCACGAGGGTGTCCTTGCACGAGGACGAGGTGTGTCATTGCACGAGGAGGGTCCTTCCATGAGGCCGAAGGGGGTTCTTGCACGAGGGGGATCCTTGCACGACAACGAGGAGGTCCTTGCACGAGGACAAATGGGGTTCCTTGCACGAGGGGTGTCCTCGCACGAGGAGGGTCCTCGCACGAGGATGAGGGAGGTCCTTGCACGAGGACAAATGGGGTTCCTTGCACGAGGGGTGTCCTCGCACGAGGAGGGTCCTCGCACGAGGATGAGGGAGGTCCTTGCACAAGAACGAGGGGGTACTTGCACGAGGACAAGGGGGCTTGCACGACGAGGTCCTTGCACGAGGACGATGGGGTCCTTGCACGAGGACGATAGGGCCTTGTACGAGGACAATGGGAGCGGTGCACGAGGATGGGGAAGGTCCTTGCACAAGAACGAGGGGGTCCTTGCACGAGGACGATGGGGCCTTGCTCGAGGACGATGGGAGCCTTGCACGGGGATGGGGAAGGTCCTTGCACAAGAACGAGGGTGTCCTTGCACGAGGACGAGGGGGGCCTTGCACGACGGGGTCCTTCAACGAGGACGATGGGGCCTTGCTCGATGACGATTGGAGCCTTGCACGAGGATGGGGAAGGTCCTTGCACAAGAACGAGAGTGTCCTTCCACGAGGACAAATGGGGTTCCTTGCACGAGGGGTGTCCTCGCACGAGGAGAGTCCTTGCACGAGGACGAGGGGATCCTTGCACGAGGATGGGGGAGGTCCTTTAACGAGAACGAGGGACCCTTGCACGAGGGTGGCCTTGCACGAAGGGGTACTTGCACGAGGACAATTGGGGTCCTTGCACGAGGACAAGTGGGGTCCTTGCACGAGGAAGTCCCTTGCACGAGGACGAGGGGGTCCTTGCATTAAAACAAGGGGGTCTTGCACGAGGGGGGTCTTTGCACGAGGACAAGTAGGGTCCTTGGTCGAGGACAAGGGAGGTCCTTGCATGAGAACGAGGGGACCTTTCACGAGGGGGTCCTTGCACGAGGGTGTCCTTGCACGAGGACGAGAGGTGTCATTGCACGAGGAGGGTCCTTCCATGAGGCCGAAGGGGGTTCTTGCACGAGGGGGATCCTTGCACGACAACGAGGAGGTCCTTGCACGAGGACAAGAGGGGTCCTTGCACGAGGACGAGGTGGGCTCGCACGACGGGGTCCTTGCACGAGGACGATGGGGTCCTTGCACGAGGACGATAGGGCCTTGTTCGAGGACGATGGGAGACTTGCACGAGGATGGAGAAGTTCCTTGCACAAGAACGAGGGGGTCCTTGCACGAGGACGAGGGGTGTCCTCGCACGAGGAGGGTCCTCGCACGAGGATGAGGGAGGTCCTTGCACAAGAACGAGGGGGTCCTTGCACGAGGACGAGAAGGGCCTTGCACGACGGGGTCCTTGCACGAGGACGATGGGGCCTTGCTCGAGGACGATGGGAGCTTTGCACGAGGATGGGGAAGGTCCTTGCACAAGAATGAGGGGGTCCTTGCACGAGGACGAGGGGGGCCTTTCACGACGGGGTCCTTCAACGAGGACGATGGGGCCTTGCTCATGGGAGCCTTGCACGAGGATGGGAAGGTCCTTGCACAAGAACGAGGGGGTCCTTGCACGAGGACGAGGGGGGCCTTGCACGACGGGGTCCTTCAACGAGGACGATGGGGCCTTGCTCGAGGACGATGGGAGCCTTGCACGAGGATGGGAAGGTCCTTGCACAAGAACGAGGGGGTCCTTGCACGAGGACGCGGGGGGCCTTGCACGACGGGGTTTTTGCACGAGGATGATGGGGGCTTGCACGAGTATGATGGGAACCTTGCACGAGGATGGGGAATGTCCTTGCACAAGAACGAGGTTGTCCTTGCACGAGGATGAGGGATGCCCTCGCACGAGGAGGGTCCTCGCACGAGGATGAGGGAGGGCCTTGCACAAGAACGAGGGGGTCCTTGCACGAGGACTATGGGGTCCTTGCACGAGGACGATAGGGCCTTTATGGAGACAATGGGAGCCTTGCACGAGGATAGGGAAGGTCCTTGCACAAGAACGAGGGGGTCCTTGCACGAGGACAAGGGGGGCCTTGCACGACGGGGTCCTTCAACGAGGACGATGGGGCCTTGCTCGAGGACGATGGGAGCCTTGCACGAGGATGGGGAAAGTCCTTGCACAAGAACGAGGGTGTCCTTGCACGAGGACGAGGGGCATCCTCGCACGAGGAGGGTCCTTGCACGACGACTAGGGGATCCTTGCACGAGGATGAGGGAGGTTCTTTAACGAGAACGAGGGAGCCTTGCACGAGGGTGTCCTTGGACGAGGGGGGTCCTTGCACGAGGAGAAGTGGGGTCCTTGCACGAGTAAGTCCCTTGCACGAGGACAAGGAGGTCCTTGCACTAGAATGAGGGTTTATTGCACGAGGGTGTCCTTGCACGAGGACGAGGTGTGTCATAGCACGAGGAGGGTCCTTCCATGAGACCGAAGGGGGTTCTTGCACGAGGGGGATCCTTGCACGACAACGAGGAGGTCCTTGCACGAGGACAAATGGGGTTCCTTGCACGAGGGGTGTCCTCGCACGAGGAGGGTCCTCGCACGAGGATGAGGGAGGTCCTTGCACAAGAACGAGGGGGTACTCGCACGAGGACGAGAGGTCTTGCACGACGAGGCCCTTGCACGAGGACGATGGGGTCCTTGCACGAGGACGATAGGGCCTTGTACGAGGACAATGGGAGCCGTGCACGAGGATGGGGAAGGTCCTTGCACAAAACGAGGGGGTCCTTGCACGAGGACGATGGGGCCTTGCTCGAGGACGATGGGAGCCTTGCACGGGGATGGGGAAGGTCCTTGCACAAGAACGAGGGTGTCCTTGCACGAGGACGAGGGGGGCCTTGCACGACGGGGTCCTTCAACGAGGACGATGGGGCCTTGCTCGATGACGATTGGAGCCTTGCACGAGGATGGGGAAGGTCCTTGCACAAGAACGAGGGTGTCCTTCCACGAGGACGAGGGGTGTCCTCGCACGAGGAGAGTCCTAGCACGAGGACGAGGGGATCCTTGCACGAGGATGGGGGAGGTCCTTTAACGAGAACGAGGGACCCTTGCACGAGGGTGTCCTTGCACGAGGGTGTCCTTGCACGAGGACAATTGGGGTCCTTGCACGAGGACAAGTGGGGTCCTTGCACGAGGAAGTCCCTTGCACGAGGACGAGGGGGTCCTTGCATTAAAACAAGGGGGTCTTGCACGAGGGGGGTCTTTGCACGAGGACAAGTAGGGTCCTTGGTCGAGGACAAGGGAGGTCCTTGCATGAAAACGAGGGGACCTTTCACGAGGGGGTCCTTGCACGAGGGGTGTCCTTGCACAAGGACGAGGAGGTCCTTGCACGAGAATGAGGGGTTCTTGCACGAGGGTGTCCTTGCACGAGGACGAGAGGTGTCATTGCACGAGGAGGGTCCTTCCATGAGGCCGAAGGGGGTTCTTGCACGAGGGGGATCCTTGCACGACAACGAGGAGGTCCTTGCACGAGGACAAGGGGGGTCCTTGCACGAGGACGAGGTGGGCTCGCACGACGGGGTCCTTGCACGAGGACGATGGGGTCCTTGCACGAGGACGATAGGGACTTGTTCGAGGACGATGGGAGACTTGCACGAGGATGGAGAAGTTCCTTGCACAAGAACGAGGGGGTCCTTGCACGAGGAAGAGGGGTGTCCTCGCACGAGGAGGGTCCTCGCACGAGGATGAGGGAGGTCCTTTCACAAGAACGAGGGGGTCCTTGCACGAGGATGAGGGGTGCCCTCGCACGAGGAGGGTCCTCGCACGAGGATGAGGGAGGGCCTTGCACAAGAACGAGGGGGTCCTTGCACGAGGACGACGGGGCTAACACGACGAGGTCCTTGCACGAGGACTATGGGGTCCTTGCACGAGGACGATAGGGCCTTTATGAGGAAAATGGGAGCCTTGCACGAGGATAGGGAAGGTCCTTGCACAAGAACGAGGGGGTCCTTGCACGAGGACAAGGAAGGCCTTGCACGACGGGGTCCTTCAACGAGGACGATGGGGCCTTGCTCGAGAACGATGGGAGCCTTGCACGAGGATGGGGAAAGTCCTTGCACAAGAACGAGGGTGTCCTTGCACGAGGACGAGGGCATCCTCACACGAGGAGGGTCCTTGCACGAGGACTAGGGGATCCTTGCACGAGGATGAGGGAGGTTCTTTAACGAGAACGAGGGAGCCTTGCACGAGGGTGTCCTTGGACGAGGGGGGTCCTTGCACGAGGATAAGTGGGGTCCTTACACGAGTAAGTCCCTTGCACGAGGACGAGGAGGTCCTTGCACTAGAATGAAAGGTTATTGCACGAGGGTGTCCTTGCACGAGGACGAGGTGTGTCATTGCACGAGGAGGGTCCTTCCATGAGGCCGAAGGGGGTTCTTGCACGAGGGGGATCCTTGCACGACAACGAGGAGGTCCTTGCACGAGGACAAATGGGGTTCCTTGCACGAGGGGTGTCCTCGCACGAGGAGGGTCCTCGCACGAGGATGAGGGAGGTCCTTGCACGAGGACAAATGGGGTTCCTTGCACGAGGGGTGTCCTCGCACGAGGAGGGTCCTCGCACGAGGATGAGGGAGGTCCTTGCACAAGAACGAGGGGGTACTTGCACGAGGACGAGGGGGCTTGCACGACGAGGTCCTTGCACGAGGACGATGGGGTCCTTGCACGAGGACGATAGGGCCTTGTACGAGGACAATGGGAGCCGTGCACGAGGATGGGGAAGGTCCTTGCACAAGAACGAGGGGGTCCTTGCACGAGGACGATGGGGCCTTGCTCGAGGACGATGGGAGCCTTGCACGGGGATGGGGAAGGTCCTTGCACAAGAACGAGGGTGTCCTTGCACGAGGACGAGGGGGGCCTTGCACGACGGGGTCCTTCAACGAGGACGATGGGGCCTTGCTCGATGACGATTGGAGCCTTGCACGAGGATGGGGAAGGTCCTTGCACAAGAACGAGAGTGTCCTTCCACGAGGACAAATGGGGTTCCTTGCACGAGGGGTGTCCTCGCACGAGGAGAGTCCTTGCACGAGGACGAGGGGATCCTTGCACGAGGATGGGGGAGGTCCTTTAACGAGAACGAGGGACCCTTGCACGAGGGTGGCCTTGCACGAAGGGGTACTTGCACGAGGACAATTGGGGTCCTTGCACGAGGACAAGTGGGGTCCTTGCACGAGGAAGTCCCTTGCACGAGCACGAGGGGGTCCTTGCATTAAAACAAGGGGGTCTTGCACGAGGGGGGTCTTTGCACGAGGACAAGTAGGGTCCTTGGTCGAGGACAAGGGAGGTCCTTGCATGAGAACGAGGGGACCTTTCACGAGGGGGTCCTTGCACGAGGGTGTCCTTGCACGAGGACGAGAGGTGTCATTGCACGAGGAGGGTCCTTCCATGAGGCCGAAGGGGGTTCTTGCACGAGGGGGATCCTTGCACGACAACGAGGAGGTCCTTGCACGAGGACGAGGTGGGCTCGCACGACGGGGTCCTTGCACGAGGACGATGGGGTCCTTGCACGAGGACGATAGGGCCTTGTTCGAGGACGATGGGAGACTTGCACGAGGATGAAGTTCCTTGCACAAGAACGAGGGGGTCCTTGCACGAGGACGAGGGGTGTCCTCGCACGAGGAGGGTCCTCGCACGAGGATGAGGGAGGTCCTTGCACAAGAACGAGGGGGTCCTTCCACGAGGACGAGAAGGGCCTTGCACGACGGGGTCCTTGCACGAGGGGTGTCCTTGCACAAGGACGAGGAGGTCCTTGCACGAGAATGAGGGGTTCTTGCACGAGGGTGTCCTTGCACGAGGACGAGAGGTGTCATTGCACGAGGAGGGTCCTTCCATGAGGCCGAAGGGGGTTCTTGCACGAGGGGGATCCTTGCACGACAACGAGGAGGTCCTTGCACGAGGACAAGGGGGGTCCTTGCACGAGGACGAGGTGGGCTCGCACGACGGGGTCCTTGCACGAGGACGATGGGGTCCTTGCACGAGGACGATAGGGACTTGTTCGAGGACGATGGGAGACTTGCACGAGGATGGAGAAGTTCCTTGCACAAGAACGAGGGGGTCCTTGCACGAGGAAGAGGGGTGTCCTCGCACGAGGAGGGTCCTCGCACGAGGATGAGGGAGGTCCTTTCACAAGAACGAGGGGGTCCTTGCACGAGGATGAGGGGTGCCCTCGCACGAGGAGGGTCCTCGCACGAGGATGAGGGAGGGCCTTGCACAAGAACGAGGGGGTCCTTGCACGAGGACGACGGGGCTAACACGACGAGGTCCTTGCACGAGGACTATGGGGTCCTTGCACGAGGACGATAGGGCCTTTATGAGGAAAATGGGAGCCTTGCACGAGGATAGGGAAGGTCCTTGCACAAGAACGAGGGGGTCCTTGCACGAGGACAAGGAAGGCCTTGCACGACGGGGTCCTTCAACGAGGACGATGGGGCCTTGCTCGAGAACGATGGGAGCCTTGCACGAGGATGGGGAAAGTCCTTGCACAAGAACGAGGGTGTCCTTGCACGAGGACGAGGGCATCCTCACACGAGGAGGGTCCTTGCACGAGGACTAGGGGATCCTTGCACGAGGATGAGGGAGGTTCTTTAACGAGAACGAGGGAGCCTTGCACGAGGGTGTCCTTGGACGAGGGGGGTCCTTGCACGAGGATAAGTGGGGTCCTTACACGAGTAAGTCCCTTGCACGAGGACGAGGAGGTCCTTGCACTAGAATGAAAGGTTATTGCACGAGGGTGTCCTTGCACGAGGACGAGGTGTGTCATTGCACGAGGAGGGTCCTTCCATGAGGCCGAAGGGGGTTCTTGCACGAGGGGGATCCTTGCACGACAACGAGGAGGTCCTTGCACGAGGACAAATGGGGTTCCTTGCACGAGGGGTGTCCTCGCACGAGGAGGGTCCTCGCACGAGGATGAGGGAGGTCCTTGCACGAGGACAAATGGGGTTCCTTGCACGAGGGGTGTCCTCGCACGAGGAGGGTCCTCGCACGAGGATGAGGGAGGTCCTTGCACAAGAACGAGGGGGTACTTGCACGAGGACGAGGGGGCTTGCACGACGAGGTCCTTGCACGAGGACGATGGGGTCCTTGCACGAGGACGATAGGGCCTTGTACGAGGACAATGGGAGCCGTGCACGAGGATGGGGAAGGTCCTTGCACAAGAACGAGGGGGTCCTTGCACGAGGACGATGGGGCCTTGCTCGAGGACGATGGGAGCCTTGCACGGGGATGGGGAAGGTCCTTGCACAAGAACGAGGGTGTCCTTGCACGAGGACGAGGGGGGCCTTGCACGACGGGGTCCTTCAACGAGGACGATGGGGCCTTGCTCGATGACGATTGGAGCCTTGCACGAGGATGGGGAAGGTCCTTGCACAAGAACGAGAGTGTCCTTCCACGAGGACAAATGGGGTTCCTTGCACGAGGGGTGTCCTCGCACGAGGAGAGTCCTTGCACGAGGACGAGGGGATCCTTGCACGAGGATGGGGGAGGTCCTTTAACGAGAACGAGGGACCCTTGCACGAGGGTGGCCTTGCACGAAGGGGTACTTGCACGAGGACAATTGGGGTCCTTGCACGAGGACAAGTGGGGTCCTTGCACGAGGAAGTCCCTTGCACGAGCACGAGGGGGTCCTTGCATTAAAACAAGGGGGTCTTGCACGAGGGGGGTCTTTGCACGAGGACAAGTAGGGTCCTTGGTCGAGGACAAGGGAGGTCCTTGCATGAGAACGAGGGGACCTTTCACGAGGGGGTCCTTGCACGAGGGTGTCCTTGCACGAGGACGAGAGGTGTCATTGCACGAGGAGGGTCCTTCCATGAGGCCGAAGGGGGTTCTTGCACGAGGGGGATCCTTGCACGACAACGAGGAGGTCCTTGCACGAGGACGAGGTGGGCTCGCACGACGGGGTCCTTGCACGAGGACGATGGGGTCCTTGCACGAGGACGATAGGGCCTTGTTCGAGGACGATGGGAGACTTGCACGAGGATGAAGTTCCTTGCACAAGAACGAGGGGGTCCTTGCACGAGGACGAGGGGTGTCCTCGCACGAGGAGGGTCCTCGCACGAGGATGAGGGAGGTCCTTGCACAAGAACGAGGGGGTCCTTCCACGAGGACGAGAAGGGCCTTGCACGACGGGGTCCTTGCACGAGGACGATGGGGCCTTGCTCGAGGACGATGGGAGCTTTGCACGAGGATGGGGAAGGTCCTTGCACAAGAATGAGGGGGTCCTTGCACGAGGACGAGGGGGGCCTTTCACGACGGGGTCCTTCAACGAGGACGATGGGGCCTTGCTCGAGGACGATGGGAGCCTTGCACGAGGATGGGAAGGTCCTTGCACAAGAACGAGGGGGTCCTTGCACGAGGACGCGGGGGGCCTTGCACGACGGGGTTTTTGCACGAGGATGATGGGGGCTTGCACGAGTATGATGGGAACCTTGCACGAGGATGGGGAATGTCCTTGCACAAGAACGAGGTTGTCCTTGCACGAGAATGAGGGGTGCCCTCGCACGAGGAGGGTCCTCGCACGAGGATGAGGGAGGGCCTTGCACAAGAACGAGGGGGTCCTTGCACGAGGACTATGGGGTCCTTGCACGAGGACGATAGGGCCTTTATGGAGACAATGGGAGCCTTGCACGAGGATAGGGAAGGTCCTTGCACAAGAACGAGGGGGTCCTTGCACGAGGACAAGGGGGGCCTTGCACGACGGGGTCCTTCAACGAGGACGATGGGGCCTTGCTCGAGGACGATGGGAGCCTTGCACGAGGATGGGGAAAGTCCTTGCACAAGAACGAGGGTGTCCTTGCACGAGGACGAGGGGCATCCTCGCACGAGGAGGGTCCTTGCACGACGACTAGGGGATCCTTGCACGAGGATGAGGGAGGTTCTTTAACGAGAACGAGGGAGCCTTGCACGAGGGTGTCCTTGGACGAGGGGGGTCCTTGCACGAGGAGAAGTGGGGTCCTTGCACGAGTAAGTCCCTTGCACGAGGACAAGGAGGTCCTTGCACTAGAATGAGGGGTTATTGCACGAGGGTGTCCTTGCACGAGGACGAGGTGTGTCATAGCACGAGGAGGGTCCTTCCATGAGACCGAAGGGGGTTCTTGCACGAGGGGGGTCCTTGCACGACAACGAGGAGGTCCTTGCACGAGGACAAATGGGGTTCCTTGCACGAGGGGTGTCCTCGCACGAGGAGGGTCCTCGCACGAGGATGAGGGAGGTCCTTGCACAAGAACGAGGGGGTACTTGCACGAGGACGAGAGGTCTTGCACGACGAGGCCCTTGCACGAGGACGATGGGGTCCTTGCACGAGGACGATAGGGCCTTGTACGAGGACAATGGGAGCCGTGCACGAGGATGGGGAAGGTCCTTGCACAAGAACGAGGGGGTCCTTGCACGAGGACGATGGGGCCTTGCTCGAGGACGATGGGAGCCTTGCACGGGGATGGGGAAGGTCCTTGCACAAGAACGAGGGTGTCCTTGCACGAGGACGAGGGGGGCCTTGCACGACGGGGTCCTTCAACGAGGACGATGGGGCCTTGCTCGATGACGATTGGAGCCTTGCACGAGGATGGGGAAGGTCCTTGCACAAGAACGAGGGTGTCCTTCCACGAGGACGAGGGGTGTCCTCGCACGAGGAGAGTCCTTGCACGAGGACGAGGGGATCCTTGCACGAGGATGGGGGAGGTCCTTTAACGAGAACGAGGGACCCTTGCACGAGGGTGTCCTTGCACGAGGGGGTACTTGCACGAGGACAATTGGGGTCCTTGCACGAGGACAAGTGGGGTCTTTGCACGAGGAAGTCCCTTGCACGAGGACGAGGGGGTCCTTGCATTAAAACAAGGCGGTCTTGCACGAGGGTTGTCTTTGCACGAGGACAAGTAGGGTCCTTGGTCGAGGACAAGGGAGGTCCTTGCATGAGAACGAGGGGACCTTTCACGAGGGGGTCCTTGCACGAGGGGTGTCCTTGCACAAGGACGAGGAGGTCCTTGCACGAGAATGAGGGGTTATTGCACGAGGGTGTCCTTGCACGAGGACGAGAGGTGTCATTGCACGAGGAGGGTCCTTCCATGAGGCCGAAGGGGGTTCTTGCACGAGGGGGATCC
Organism: Dromococcyx pavoninus; assembly: GCA_033558185.1. NCBI lineage: Eukaryota > Metazoa > Chordata > Aves > Cuculiformes > Neomorphidae > Dromococcyx > Dromococcyx pavoninus. The sequence goes on along the minus strand of JAUMJL010001246.1, from coordinate 274,278 downwards.
TTGCACGACAACGAGGAGGTCCTTGCACGAGGACAAGGGGTGTCCTCGCACGAGGAGGGTCGTCGCACGAGGATGAGGGAGGTCCTTGCACAAGAACGATGGGGTCCTTGCACGAGGACGAGAAGGGCCTTGCATGACGGGGTCCTTGCACGAGGACGATGGGGCCTTCCTCGAGGACGATGGGAGCTTTGCACGAGGATGGGGAAGGTCCTTGCACAAGAATGAGGGGGTCCTTGCACGAGGACGAGGGGGGCCTTGCACGACGGGGTCCTTCAACGAGGACGATGGGGCCTTGCTCGAGGACGATGGGAGCCTTGCACGAGGATGGGAAGGTCCTTGCACAAGAACGAGGGGGTCCATGCACGAGGACGAGGGGGGCCTTGCACGACGGGGTCCTTCAACGAGGACGATGGGGCCTTGCTCGAGGACGATGGGAGCCTTGCACGAGGATGGGAAGGTCCTTGCACAAGAACGAGGGGGTCCTTGCACGAGGACGCGGGGGGTCTTGCACGACGGGGTCCTTGCACGAGGATGATGGGGCCTTGCACGAGTATGATGGGAACCTTGCACGAGGATGGGGAATGTCCTTGCACAAGAACGAGGGTGTCCTTGCACGAGGATGAGGGGTGCCCTCGCACGAGGAGGGTCCTCGCACGAGGATGAGGGAGGTCCTTGCACAAGAACGAGGGGGTCCTTGCACGAGGACGACGGGGCTTACACGACGAGGTCCTTGCACGAGGACTATGGGGTCCTTGCACGAGGACGATAGGGCCTTTATGAGGACAATGGGAGCCTTGCACGAGGATAGGGAAGGTCCTTGCACAAGAACGAGGGGGTCCTTGCACGAGGACAAGGGGGGCCTTGCACGACGGTGTCCTTCAACGAGGACGATGGGGCCTTGCTCGAGGACGATGGGAGCCTTGCACGAGGATGGGGAAAGTCCTTGCACAAGAACGAGGGTGTCCTTGCACGAGGACGAGGGGCATCCTCGCACGAGGAGGGTCCTTGCACGAGGACTAGGGGATCCTTGCACGAGGATGAGGGAGGTTCTTTAACGAGAACGAGGGAGCCTTGCACGAGGGTGTCCTTGGACGAGGGGGTCCTTGCACGAGGAGAAGTGGGGTCCTTGCACGAGTAAGTCCCTTGCACGAGGACGAGGAGGTCCTTGCACTAGAATGAGGGGTTATTGCACGAGGGTTTCTTTGCACGAGGACGAGGTGTGTCATAGCACGAGGAGGGTCCTTCCATGAGGCCGAAGGGGGTTCTTGCACGAGGGGGATCCTTGCACGACAACGAGGAGGTCCTTGCACGAGGACAAATGGGGTTCCTTGCACGAGGGGTGTCCTCGCACGAGGAGGGTCCTCGCACGAGGATGAGGGAGGTCCTTGCACAAGAACGAGGGGGTACTTGCACGAGGACGAGGGGACTTGCACGACGAGGCCCTTGCACGAGGACGATGGGGTCCTTGAACGAGGACGATAGGGCCTTGTGCGAGGACAATGGGAGCCGTGCACGAGGATGGGGAAGGTCCTTGCACAAGAACGAGGGGGTCCTTGCACGAGGACGATGGGGCCTTGCTCGAGGACGATGGGAGCCTTGCACGGGGATGGGGAAGGTCCTTGCACAAGAACGAGGGTGTCCTTGCACGAGGACGAGGGGGGCCTTGCACGACGGGGTCCTTCAACGAGGACGATGGGGCCTTGCTCGATGACGATTGGAGCCTTGCACGAGGATGGGGAAGGTCCTTGCACAAGAACGAGGGTGTCCTTGCACGAGGACGAGGGGTGTCCTCGCACGAGGAGAGTCCTTGCACGAGGACGAGGGGATCCTTGCACGAAGATGAGGGAGGTCCTTTAACGAGAACGAGGGACCCTTGCACGAGGGGGTCCTTGCACGAGGGGGTCCTTGCACGAGGACAATTGGGGTCCTTGCACGAGGACAAGTCTGGTCCTTGCACGAGGAAGTCCCTTGCACGAGGACAAGTAGGGTCCTTGGTCGAGGACAAGGGAGGTCCTTGCATGAGAACGAGGGGACCTTTCACGAGGGGGTCCTTGCACGAGGGGTGTCCTTGCACAAGGACGTGGAGGTCCTTGCACGAGAATGAGGGGTTCTTGCACGAGGGTGTCCTTGCACGAGGACGAGAGGTGTCATTGCACGAGGAGGGTCCTTCCATGAGGCCGAAGGGGGTTCTTGCACGAGGAAGATCCTTGCACGACAACGAGGAGGTCCTTGCACGATGACAAGGGGGGTCCTTGCACGAGGACGAGGGGGCTTGCACGACGAGGTCCTTGCACGAGGACGATGGGGTCCTTGCACGAGGACGATAGGGCCTTGTACGAGGACAATGGGAGCCGTGCACGAGGATGGGGAAGGTCCTTGCACAAGAACGAGGGGGTCCTTGCACGAGGACGATGCGGTCCTTGCACGAGGACGATAGGGCCTTGTACGAGGACGATATGAGACTTGCACGAGGATGGGGAAGGTCCTTGCACGAGAACGAGGGGGTCCTTGCACGAGGACGAGGGGTGTCCTCGCACGAGGAGGGTCCTTGCACGAAGATGAGGGAGGTCCTTGCACAAGAACGAGGGGGTCCTTGCACGAGGAAGAGAAGGGCCTTGCACGACCGGGTCCTTGCACGAGGACGATGGGGCCTTGCTCGAGGACGATGGGAGCTTTGCACGAGGATGGGGAAGGTCCTTGCACAAGAATGAGGGGGTCCTTGCACGAGGACGAGGGGGGCCTTGCACGATGGGGTCCTTCAACGAGGACGATGGGGCCTTGCTCGAGGACGATGGGAGCCTTGCACGAGGATGGGAAGGTCCTTGCACAAGAACGAGGGGGTCCTTGCACGAGGACGAGGGGGCCTTGCACGACGGGGTCCTTCAACGAGGACGATGGGGCCTTGCTCGAGGACGATGGGAGCCTTGCACGAGGATGGGAAGGTCCTTGCACAAGAACGAGGGGGTCCTTGCACGAGGACGCGGGGGGCCTTGCACGATCGGGTCCTTGCACGAGGATGATGGGGCCTTGCACGAATATGATGGGAACCTTGCACGAGGATGGGGAATGTCCTTGCACAAGAACGAGGGTGTCCTTGCACGAGGACGAGGGGTGTCCTCGCACGAGGAGGGTCCTCGCACGAGGATGAGGGAGGTCCTTGCACAAGAACGAGGGGGTCCTTGCACGAGGACTATGGGGTCCTTGCACGAGGACGATAGGGCCTTTATGAGGGAAATGGGAGCCTTGCACGAGGATAGGGAAGGTCCTTGCACAAGAACGAGGGGGTCCTTGCACGAGGACAAGGAAGGCCTTGCACGACGGGGTCCTTCAACGAGGACGATGGGGCCTTGCTCGAGAACGATGGGAGCCTTGCACGAGGATGGGGAAAGTCCTTGCACAAGAACGAGGGTGTCCTTGCACGAGGACGAGAGGCATCATCGCACGAGGAGGGTCCTTGCACGAGGACTAGGCGATCCTTGCACGAGGATGAGGGAGGTTCTTTAACGAGAACGAGGGAGCCTTGCACGAGGGTGTCCTTGGACGAGGGGGGTCCTTGCACGAGGACAAGTGGGGTCCTTGCACGAGTAAGTCCCTTGCACGAGGACGAGGAGGTCCTTGCACTAGAATGAGGGGTTATTGCACGAGAGTGTCCTTGCACGAGGACGAGGTGTGTCATTGCACGAGGAGGGTCCTTCCATGAGGCCGAAGGGGGTTCTTGCACAAGGGGGATCCTTGCACGACAACGAGGAGGTCCTTGCACGAGGACAAATGGGGTTCCTTGCACGAGGGGTGTCCTCGCACGAGGAGGGTCCTCGCACGAGGATGAGAGAGGTCCTTGCACAAGAACGAGGGGTTCCTTGCACGAGGAAGTGGGGGTCCTTGCACTAGGAATAGGGGGACATTGCACGAGTGGTAGTCCTTGCACGAGGACATGGGGGGTCCTTGCATGAGAACTGGAGGGTCTTGCACGACGGGGGCCTTGCACGAGGACGAGGGGGTCCTTGCACGAAGACGAGTGGGCTCTTGGACGAGGGCAAGGGTGGTCCTTGCTCGAGGAGGTCCTTGCACGAGGACAAGGGGGTCCTTGCACGAGGGGTGTCCTCGCACGAGGAGGGTCCTTGCACGAGGACGAGGGGATCCTTGCACGAGGATGAGGGAGGTCCTTTAACGAGAACGAGGGAGCCTTGCACGAGGGTGTCCTTGGACGAGGGGGGTCCTTGCACGAGGACAAGTGGGGTCCTTGCACGAGGAAGTCCCTTGCACGAGGACGAGGAGGTCCTTGCACTAGAATGAGGGGTTATTGCACGAGGGTGTCCTTGCACGAGGACGAGAGGTGTCATTGCACGAGGAGGGTCCTTCCATGAGGCGGAAGGGGGTTCTTGCACGAGGGGGATCCTTGCACGACAACGAGGAGGTCCTTGCACGAGGACAAGGGGAGTCCTTGCACGAGGACGAGGGGGGCTCGCACGATGGGGTCTTTGCACGAGGACTTTGGGGCCTTGTACGAGGACGATGGGAGCCTCGCACGAGGATGGAGAAGTTCCTTGCACAAGAACGAGGGGGTCCTTTCACGAGGACGAGGGGGGCCTTGCACGACGGGGTCCTTCAACGAGGACGATGGGGCCTTGCTCGAGTATGATGGGAACCTTGCACGAGGACGAGGGGATGCTTGCACGAGGATGAGGGAGGTCCTTTAACGAGAACGAGGGAGACTTGCACGAGGGTGTCCTTGCACGAGGGGGGTCCTTGCACGAGGACAATGGGGTCCTTGCACGAGGACAAGGGAGGTCCTTGCATGAGAACGAGGGGACCTTGCACGAGGGGGACTTTGCACGAGGGGTGTCCTTGCACAAGGACGAGGAGGTCCTTGCACGAGACTGAGGGGTTCTTGCACGAGGGTGTCCTTGCACGAGGACGAGGTGTGTCATTGCACGAGGAGGGTCCTTCCATGAGGCCGAAGGGGGTTCTTGCACAAGGGGGATCCTTGCACGACAACGAGGAGGTCCTTGCACGAGGACAAATGGGGTTCCTTGCACGAGGGGTGTCCTCGCACGAGGAGGGTCCTCGCACGAGGATGAGGGAGGTCCTTGCACAAGAACGAGGGGTTCCTTGCACGAGAAAGTGGGGGTCCTTGCACTAGGAATAGGGGGACCTTGCACGAGGGGTAGTCCTTGCAGGAGGACATGGGGGGTCCTTGCACGACGGGGGCCTTGCACGAGGACGAGGGGGTCCTTGCACGATGGGGTCCTTGCACGAGGACTTTGGGGCCTTGTACGAGGACGATGGGAGCCTTGCACGAGGATGGAGACGTTCCTTGCACAAGAACGAGGGGGTCCTTGCACGAGGACGAGGGGGGCCTTGCACGACGGGGTCCTTGCACGAGGACGATGGGGCCTTGCTCGAGTATGATGGGAACCTTGCACGAGGATGGAAAAGGTCCTTGCACAAGAACGAGGGTGTCCTTGCACGAGGACGAGGGGTGTCCTCGCATGAGGAGGGTCCTCGCACGAGGATGAGTGAGGTCCTTGCACAAGAACGAGGGGGTACTTGCACGAGGACGAGGGGGCTTGCACGACGAGGTCCTTGCACGAGGACGATGGGGTCCTTGCACGAGGACGATAGGGCCTTGTACGAGGACAATGCGAGCCGTGCACGAGGATGGGGAAGGTCCTTGCACAAGAACGAGGGTGTCCTTGCACGAGGACGAGGGGGGCCTTGCACGACGGGGTCCTTCAACGAGGACGATGGGGCCTTGCTCGATGACGATTGGAGCCTTGCACGAGGATGGGGAAGGTCCTTGCATAAGAACGGGGGTGTCCTTGCACGAGGACGAGGGGTCTCCTCGCACGAGGAGAGTCCTTGCACGAGGACGAGGGGATCCTTGCACGAGGATGGGGGAGGTCCTTTAATGAGAACGAGGGACCCTTGCACGAGGGGGTCCTTGCACGAGGGGGTCCTTGCACGAGGACAATTGGGGTCCTTGCACGAGGACAAGTGGGGTCCTTGCACGAGGAAGTCCCTTGCACGAGGACGAGGGGGTCCTTGCATTAAAACAAGGGGGTCTTGCACGAGGGGGGTCTTTGCACGAGGACAAGTAGGGTCCTTGGTCGAGGACAAGGGAGGTCCTTGCATGAGAACGAGGGGACCTTTCACGAGGGGGTCCTTGCACGAGGGGTGTCCTTGCACAAGGACGAGGAGGTCCTTGCACGAGAATGAGGGGTTCTTGCACGAGGGTGTCCTTGCACGAGGACGAGAGGTGTCATTGCACGAGGAGGGTCCTTCCATGAGGCCGAAGGGGGTTCTTGCACGAGGGGGATCCTTGCACGACAACGAGGAGGTCCTTGCACGAGGACAAGGGGGGTCCTTGCACGAGGACGAGGTGGGCTCGCACGACGGGGTCCTTGCACGAGGACGATGGGGTCCTTGCACGAGGACGATAGGGCCTTGTTCGAGGACGACGGGAGACTTGCACGAGGATGGAGAAGTTCCTTGCATAAGAACGAGGGGGTCCTTGCACGAGGACGAGGGGGGGCCTTGCACGACGGGGTCCTTGCACGAGGACGATGGGGCCTTGCTCGAGTATGCTGGGAACCTTGCACGAGGATGGGAAAGGTCCTTGCACAAGAACGAGGGTGTCCTTGCACGAGGACGAGGGGGGCCTTGCACGACGGGGTCCTTCAACGAGGACGATGGGGCCTTGCTCGATGACGATTGGAGCCTTGCACGAGGATGGGGAAGGTCCTTGCACAAGAACGGGTGTGTCCTTGCACGAGGACGAGGGGTGTCCTCGCACGAGGAGAGTCCTTGCACGAGGACGAGGGGATCCTTGCACGAGGATGAGGGAGGTCCTTTAACGAGAACTAGGGACCCTTGCACGAGGGGGTCCTTGCACGAGGGGGTCCTTGCACGAGGACAATTGGGGTCCTTGCACGAGGACAAGTGGGGTCCTTGCACGAGGAAGTCCCTTGCACGAGGACGAGGGGGTCCTTGCATTAAAACAAGGGGGTCTTGCACGAGGGGGGTCTTTGCACGAGGACAAGTAGGGTCCTTGTTCGAGGACAAGGTAGGTCCTTGCATGAGAACGAGGGGACCTTTCACGAGGGGGTCCTTGCACGAGGGGTGTCCTTGCACAAGGACGAGGAGGTCCTTGCACTAGAATGAGGGGTTCTTGCACGAGAATGTCCTTGCACGAGGACGAGAGGTGTCATTGCACGAGGAGGGTCCTTCCATGAGGCCGAAGGGGGTTCTTGCACGAGGGGGATCCTTGCACGACAACGAGGAGGTCCTTGCACGAGGACAAGGGGGGTCCTTGCACGAGGACGAGGTGGGCTCGCACGACGGGGTCCTTGCACGAGGACGATGGGGTCCTTGCACGAGGACGATAGGGCCTTGTTCGAGGACGATGGGAGACTTGCACGAGGATGGGGAAGGTCCTTGCACAAGAACGAGGGGGGTCCTTGCACGAGGACGAGGGGTGTCCTCGCACGAGGAGGGTCCTCGCACGAGGATGAGGGAGGTCCTTGCACAAGAACGAGGGGGTCCTTGCACGAGGACGAGGGGGGCCTTGCACGACGGGGTCCTTGCACGAGGACGATGGTGCCTTGCTCGAGGACGATGGGAGCTTTGCACGAGGATGGGGAAGGTCCTTGCACAAGAATAAGGGGGTCCTTGCACGAGGACGAGGGGGGCCTTGCACGACGGGGTCCTTCAACGAGGACGATGGGGCCTTGCTCGAGGATGGGAAGGTCCTTGCACAAGAACGAGGGGGTCCTTGCACGAGGACGAGGGGGCTTACACGACGAGGTCCTTGCACGAGGACTATGGGGTCCTTGCACGAGGACGATAGGGCCTTTATGAGGACAATGGGAGCCTTGCACGAGGATAGGGAAGGTCCTTGCACAAGAACGAGGGGGTCCTTGCACGAGGACAAGGGGGGCCTTGCACGACGGGGTCCTTCAACGAGGACGATGGGGCCTTGCTCGAGGACGATGGGAGCCTTGCACGAGGATGGGGAAAGTCCTTGCACAAGAACGAGGGTGTCCTTGCACGAGGACGAGGGGCATCCTCGCACGAGGAGGGTCCTTGCACGAGGACTAGGGGATCCTTGCACGAGGATGAGGGAGGTTCTTTAACGAGAACGAGGGAGCCTTGCACGAGGGTGTCCTTGGACGAGGGGGGTCCTTGCACGAGGACAAGTGGGGTCCTTGCACGAGTAAGTCCCTTGCACGAGGACGAGGACGTCCTTGCACTAGAATGAGGGGTTATTGCACGAGGGTGTCCTTGCACGAGGACGAGGTGTGTCATTGCACGAGGAGGGTCCTTCCATGAGGCCGAAGGGGGTTCTTGCACGAGGGGGATCCTTGCACGACAACGAGGAGGTCCTTGCACGAGGAAAAGGGGGGTCCTTGCACGAGGACGAGGGGGCTCGCACGACGGGGTCCTTGCACGAGGACGATGGGGTCTTTGCACGAGGACTTTGGGGCCTTGTACGAGGACGATGGGAGCCTTGCACGAGGATGGACAAGTTCCTTGCACAAGAACGAGGGGGTCCTTGCACGAGGACGAGGGGGGCCTTGCACGACGGGGTCCTTGCACGAGGACGATGGGGCCTTGCTCGAGTATGATGGGAACCTTGCACGAGGATGGGAAAGGTCCTTGCACAAGAACGAGGGTGTCCTTGCACGAGGACGAGGGGTGTCCTGGCATGAGGAGGGTCCTCGCACGAGGATGAGGGAGGTCCTTGCACAAGAACGAGGGGGTACTTGCACGAGGACGAGGGGGCTTGCACGACGAGGTCCTTGCACGAGGACGATGGGGTCCTTGCACGAGGACGATAGGGCCTTGTACGAGGACAATGGGAGCCGTGCACGAGGATGGGGAAGGTCCTTGCACAAGAACGAGGGGGTCCTTGCACGAGGACGATGGGGCCTTGCTCGAGGACGATGGGAGCCTTGCACGGGGATGGGGAAGGTCCTTGCACAAGAACGAGGGTGTCCTTGCACGAGGACGAGGGGGGCATTGCACGACGGGGTCCTTCAACGAGGACGATGGGGCCTTGCTCGATGACGATTGGAGCCTTGCACGAGGATGGGGAAGGTCCTTGCACAAGAACGGGGGTGTCCTTGCACGAGGACGAGGGGTGTCCTCGCACGAGGAGAGTCCTTGCACGAGGACGAGGGGATCCTTGCACGAGGATGAGGGAGGTCCTTTAACGAGAACGAGGGACCCTTGCACGAGGGTGTCCTTGCACGAGGGGGTCCTTGCACGAGGACAATTGGGGTCCTTGCACGAGGACAAGTGGGGTCCTTGCACGAGGAAGTCCCTTGCACGAGGACGAGGGGGTCCTTGCATTAAAACAAGGGGGTCTTGCACGAGGGGGGTCTTTGCACGAGGACAAGTAGGGTCCTTGGTCGAGGACAAGGGAGGTCCTTGCATGAGAACGAGGGGACCTTTCACGAGGGGGTCCTTGCACGAGGGGTGTCCTTGCACAAGGACGAGGAGATCCTTGCAAGAGAAGGAAAGGTTCTTGCACGAGGGTGTCCTTGCACGAGGACGAGAGGTGTCATTGCACGAGGACAAGGGGGGTCCTTGCACGAGGACGAGGTGGGCTCGCACGACGGGGTCCTTGCACGAGGACGATGGGGTCCTTGCTCGAGGACGATAGGGCCTTGTTCGTTGACGATGGGAGACTTTCACGAGGATGGGGAAGGTCCTTGCACAAGAACGAGGGAGGTCCTTGCACGAGGACGAGGGGTGTCCTCGCACGAGGAGGGTCCTTGCACGAGGATGAGGGAGGTCCTTGCACAAGAACGAGGGGGTCCTTGCACGAGGACGAGGGGGGCCTTGCACGACGGGGTCCTTGCACGAGGACGATGGTGCCTTGCTCGAGGACGATGGGAGCTTTGCACGAGGATGGGGAAGGTCCTTGCACAAGAATGAAGGGGTCCTTGCACGAGGACGAGGGGGGGCCTTGCACGACGGGGTCCTTCAACGAGGACGATGGGGCCTTGCTCGAGGACGATGGGAGCCTTGCACGAGGATGGGAAGGTCCTTGCACAAGAACGAGGGGGTCCTTGCACGAGGACGAGGGGGCTTACACGACGAGGTCCTTGCACGAGGACTATGGGGTCCTTGCACGAGGACGATAGGGCCTTTATGAGGACAATGGGAGCCTTGCACGAGGATAGGGAAGGTCCTTGCACAAGAACGAGGGGGTCCTTGCACGAGGACAAGGGGGGCCTTGCACGACGGGGTTCTTCAACGAGGACGATGGGGCCTTGCTCGAGGACGATGGGAGCCTTGCACGAGGATGGGGAAAGTCCTTGCACAAGAACGAGGATGTCCTTGCACGAGGACGAGGGGCATCCTCGCACGAGGAGGGTCCTTGCACGAGGACTAGGGGATCCTTGCACGAGGATGAGGGAGGTTCTTTAACGAGAACGAGGGAGCCTTGCACGAGGGTGTCCTTGGACGAGGGGGGTCCTTGCACGAGGACAAGTGGGGTCCTTGCACGAGTAAGTCCCTTGCACGAGGACGAGGACGTCCTTGCACTAGAATGAGGGGTTATAGCACGAGGGGTGTCCTCGCACGAGGAGGGTCCTCGCACGAGGATGAGGGAGGTCCTTGCACAAGAACGAGGGGTTCCTTGCACGAGGAAGTGGGGGTCCTTGCACTAGGAATAGGGGGACCTTGCACGAGGGGTAGTCCTTGCACGAGGACATGGGGGGTCCTTGCATGAGAACTGGAGGGTCTTGCACGACGGGGGCCTTGCACGAGGACGAGGGGGTCCTTGCACGAGGACGAGTGGGCTCTTGGACGAGGGCAAGGGTGGTCCTTGCTCGAGGAGGTCCTTGCACGAGGACAAGGGGGTCCTTGCACGAGGACAAGGGGGGTCATTGCACGAGGACGATGGGGTCCTTGCACGAGGACGATAAGGCCTTGTACGAGGACGATGGGAGACTTGCACGAGGATGGGGAAGGTCCATGCACAAGAACGAGGGGGGTCCTTGCACGAGGACGATAGGTCCTTGTACGAGGACGATGGGAGACTTGCACGAGGATGGGGAAGGTACTTGCACAAGAACGAGGGGGGTCCTTCAACGAGGACGAGGGGGGCCTTGCACGATGGGGTCCTTGCACGAGGACGAGGGGATCCTTGCACGAGGATGAGGGAGGTCCTGTAACGAGAACGAGGGAGCCTTGCACGAGGGTGTCCTTGGACGAGGGGGGTCCTTGCACGAGGACAAGTGGGGTCCTTGCACGAGGAAGTCCCTTGGACGAGGACGAGGAGGTCCTTGCACTAGAATGAGGGGTTATTGCACGAGGGTGTCCTTGCACGAGGACGAGAGGTGTCATTGCACGAGGAGGGTCCTTCCATGAGGCGGAACGGGGTTCTTGCACGAGGGGGATCCTTGCACGACAACGAGGAGGTCCTTGCACGAGGACAAGGGGAGTCCTTGCACGAGGACGAGGGGGGCTCGCACTATGGGGTCTTTGCACGAGGACTTTGGGGCCTTGTACGAGGATGATGGGAGCCTTGCACGAGGATGGAGAAGTTCCTTGCACAAGAACGAGGGGGTCCTTGCACGAGGACTAGGCGGCCTTGCACGACGGGGTCCTTGCACGAGGACGATGGGGCCTTGCTCGAGTATGATGGGAACCTTGCACGAGGACGAGGGTATGCTTGCACGAGGATGAGGGATGTCCTTTAAAGAGAACGAGGGAGCCTTGCACGAGGGTGTCCTTGCACGAGGGGGGTCCTTGCACGAGGACAAGTGGGGTCCTTGCACGAGGAAGTCCCTTGCACGAGGACGAGGGGGGTCCTTGCATTAAAACAAGGGGGTCTTGCACGAGGGGGGTCTTTGCACGAAGACAATTAGGGTCCTTGCACGAGGACAAGGGAGGTCCTTGCATGAGAACGAGGGGACCTTGCACGAGGGGGTCTTTGCACGAGGGGTGTCCTTGCACAAGGACGAGGAGGTCCTTGCACGAGAATGAGGGGTTCTTGCACGAGGGTGTCCTTGCACGAGGACGAGGTGTGTCATTGCACGAGGAGGGTCCTTCCATGAGGCCGAAGGGGGTTCTTGCAGGAGGGGGATCCTTGCACGACAACGAGGAGGTCCTTGCACGAGGACAAATGGGGTTCCTTGCACGAGGGGTGTCCTCGCACGAGGAGGGTCCTCGCACGAGGATGAGGGAGGTCCTTGCACAAGAACGAGGGGTTCCTTGCACGAGGAAGTGGGGGTCCTTGCACTAGGAATAGGGGGACCTTGCACGAGGGGTAGTCCTTGCACGAGGACATGGGGGGTCCTTGCATGAGAACTGGAGGGTCTTGCACGACGGGGGCCTTGCACGAGGACGAGGGGGTCCTTGCACGAGGACGAGTGGGCTCTTGGACGAGGGCAAGGGTGGTCCTTGCTCGAAGAGGTCCTTGCACGAGGACAAGGGGGTCCTTGCACGAAGGGTGTCCTCGCACGAGGAGCGACCTTGCACGAGGACGAGGGGATCCTTGCACGAGGATGAGGGAGGTCCTTTAACGAGAACGAGGGAGCCTTGCACGAGTGTGTCCTTGGACGAGGGGGGTCCTTGCACGAGGATAAGTGGGGTCCTTGCACGAGTAAGTCCCTTGCACGAGGACGAGGAGGTCCTTGCACTAGAATGAGGGGTTATTGCACGAGGGTGTCCTTGCACGAGGACGAGAGGTGTCATTGCACGAGGAGGGTCCTTCCATGAGGCCGAAGGGGGTTCTTGCACGAGGGGGATCCTTTCACGACAACGAGGAGGTCCTTGCACGAGGACAAGGGGGGTCCTTGCACGAGGACAAGGGGGGTCATTGCACGAGGACGATGGGGTCCTTGCACGAGGACGATAAGGCCTTGTACGAGGACGATGGGAGACTTGCACGAGGATGGGGAAGGTCCATGCACAAGAACGAGGGGGGTCCTTGGACGAGGAGGGTCCTCGCACGAGGATGAGAGAGGTCCTTGCACAAGAACGAGGGGGTACTTGCACGAGGACGAGGAGGCTTGCACGACGAGGTCCTTGCACGAGGACGATGGGGTCCTTGCACGAGGACGATAGGGCCTTGTACGAGGACAATGGGAGCCGTGCACGAGGATGGGGAAGGTCCTTGCACAAGAACGAGGGGGTCCTTGCACGAGGACGATGGGGCCTTGCTCGAGGACGATGGGAGCCTTGCACGGGGATGGGGAAGGTCCTTGCAAAAGAACGAGGGGGTCCTTGCACGAGGACGAGGGGGGCCTTGCACGACGGGGTCCTTCAAAGAGGACGATGGGGCCTTGCTCGATGACAATTGGAGCCTTGCACGAGGATGGGGAAGGTCCTTGCAAGAGAACGGGGGTGTCCTTGCACGAGGACGAGGGGTGTCCTCGCACGAGGAGAGTCCTTGCACGGGGACGAGGGGATCTTTGCACGAGGATGAGGGAGGTCCTTTAACGAGAACGAGGGACCCTTGCACGAGGGGGTCCTTGCACGAGGGGGTCCTTGCACGAGGACAATTGGGGTCCTTGCACGAGGACAAGTGGGGTCCTTGCACGAGGAAGTCCCTTGCACGAGGACGAGGGGGTCCTTGCATTAAAACAAGGGAGTCTTGCACGAGGGGGTTCTTTGCACGAGGACAAGTAGGGTCCTTGGTCGAGGACAAGGGAGGTCCTTGCATGAGAACGAGGGGACCTTGCACGAGGGGGTCCTTGCACGAGGGGTGTCGTTGCACAAGGACGAGGAGGTCCTTGCACGAGAATGAGGGGTTCTTGCAAGAGGGTGTCCTTGCACGAGGACGAGAGGTGTCATTGCACGAGGAGGGTCCTTCCATGAGGCCGAAGGGGGTTCTTGCACGAGGGAGATCCTTGCACGACAACGAGGAGGTCCTTGCACGAGGACAAGGGGAGTCCTTGCACGAGGACGAGGTGGTCTCGCACGACGGGGTCCTTGCACGAGGACGATGGGGTCCTTGCACGAGGACGATATGGCCTTGTACGAGGACGATGGGAGACTTGCACGAGGATGAGGAAGGTCCTTGCAGAAGAACGAGGGGGGTCCTTGCACGAGGAGGAGGGGTGTCCTCGCACGAGGAGGGTCTTCGCACGAGGATGAGGGAGGTCCTTGCACAAGAACGAGGGGGTCCTTGCACGAGGACGAGGGGGGCCTTGCACGACGGGGTCCTTGCACGACGACGATGGGGCCTTGCTCGAGGACGATGGGAGCTTTGCACGAGGATGGGGAAGGTCCTTGCACAAGAATGAGGGGGTCCCTGCACGAGGACGAGGGGGGCCTTGCACGACGGGGTCCTTCAACGAGGACGATGGGGCCTTGCTCGAGGACGATGGGAGCCTTGCACGAGGATGGGAAGGTCCTTGCACAAGAACGAGGGGGTCCTTGCACGAGGACGAGGGGGTCCTTGCACGACGGGGTCCTTCAACGAGGACGATGGGGCCTTGCTCGAGGACGATGGGAGCCTTGCACGAGGATGGGAAGGTCCTTGCACAACAACGAGGGGGTCCTTGCACGAGGACGCGGGGGACCTTGCACGACGGGGTCCTTGCACGAGGATGATGGGGCCTTGCACGAGTATGATGGGAACCTTGCACGAGGATGGGGAATGTCCTTGCACAAGAACGAGGGTGTCCTTGCACGAGGACGAGGGGTGTCCACGCACGAGGAGGGTCCTCACACGAGGAAGAGGGAGGTCCTTGCACAAGAACGAGGGGGTCCTTGCACGAGGACGGCGGGGCTTACACGACGAGGTCCTTGCACGAGGACGATGGGGTCCTTGCACGAGGACGATAGGGCCTTTATGAGGACAATGTGAGCCTTGCACGAGGATAGGGAAGGTTCTTGCACAAGAACGAGGGGGTCCTTGCACGATGACGAGGGGGGCCTTGCACGACGGGGTCCTTCAACGAGGACGTTGGGGCCTTGCTCGAGGACGATGGGAGCCTTGCACGAGGATGGGGAAAGTCCTTGCACAAGAACGAGGGTGTCCTTGCACGAGGACGAGGGGCATCCTCGCACGAGGAGGGTCCTTGCACGAGGACGAGGGGGTTCTTGCACGAGGATGGGGAAGGTCCATGCACAAGAACGAGGGGGGACCTTGCACGAGGACGAGGGGGGCCTTGCACGATGGGGTCCTTGCACGAGGACTTTGGGGCCTTGTACGAGGACGATGGGAGCCTTGCACGAGGATGGATAAGTTCCTTGCACAAGAACGAGGGGGTCCTTGCACGAGGACGAGGGGGCTTGCACGACGAGGTCCTTGCTCGAGGACGATGGGAGCCTTGCACGAGGATGGGGAAAGTCCTTGCACAAGAACGACGGTGTCCTTGCACGAGGACGAGGGGTGTCCTCGCACGAGGAGTGTCCTTGCACGAGGACGAAGGGATCCTTGCACGAGGATGAGGGAGGTTTTTTAACGAGAACGAGGGAACCTTGCACGAGGGTGTCCTTGCACGAGGGGTGTCGTTGCACAAGGACGAGGAGGTCCTTGCACGAGAATGAGGGGTTCTTGCAAGAGGGTGTCCTTGCACGAGGACGAGAGGTGTCATTGCACGAGGAGGGTCCTTCCATGAGGCCGAAGGGGGTTCTTGCACGAGGGGGATCCTTGCACGACAACGAGGAGGTCCTTGCACGAGGACAAGGGGGGTCCTTGCACGAGGACGAGGTGGTCTCGCACGACGGGGTCCTTGCACGAGGACGATGGGGTCCTTGCACGAGGACGATATGGCCTTGTACGAGGACGATGGGAGACTTGCACGAGGATGAGAAAGGTCCTTGCAGAAGAACGAGGGGGGTCCTTGCACGAGGAGGAGGGGTGTCCTCGCACGAGGAGGGTCCTCGCACGAGGATGAGGGAGGTCCTTGCACAAGAACGAGGGGGTCCTTGCACGAGGACGAGGGGGGCCTTGCACGACGGGGTCCTTGCACGACGACGATGGGGCCTTGCTCGAGGACGATGGGAGCTTTGCACGAGGATGGGGAAGGTCCTTGCACAAGAATGAGGGGGTCCCTGCACGAGGACGAGGGGGGCCTTGCACGACGGGGTCCTTCAACGAGGACGATGGGGCCTTGCTCGAGGACGATGGGAGCCTTGCACGAGGATGGGAAGGTCCTTGCACAAGAACGAGGGGGTCCTTGCACGAGGACGAGGGGGTCCTTGCACGACGGGGTCCTTCAACGAGGACGATGGGGCCTTGCTCGAGGACGATGGGAGCCTTGCACGAGGATGGGAAGGTCCTTGCACAAGAACGAGGGGGTCCTTGCACGAGGACGCGGGGGACCTTGCACGACGGGGTCCTTGCACGAGGATGATGGGGCCTTGCACGAGTATGATGGGAACCTTGCACGAGGATGGGGAATGTCCTTGCACAGGAACGAGGGTGTCCTTGCACGAGGACGAGGGGTGTCCTCGCACGAGGAGGGTCCTCACACGAGGAAGAGGGAGGTCCTTGCACAAGAACGAGGGGGTCCTTGCACGAGGACGGCGGGGCTTACACGACGAGGTCCTTGCACGAGGACGATGGGGTCCTTGCACGAGGACGATAGGGCCTTTATGAGGACAATGTGAGCCTTGCACGAGGATAGGGAAGGTTCTTGCACAAGAACGAGGGGGTCCTTGCACGATGACGAGGGGGGCCTTGCACGACGGGGTCCTTCAACGAGGACGATGGGGCCTTGCTCGAGGACGATGGGAGCCTTGCACGAGGATGGGGAAAGTCCTTGCACAAGAACGAGGGTGTCCTTGCACGAGGACGAGGGGCATCCTCGCACGAGGAGGGTCCTTGCACGAGGACGAGGGGGTTCTTGCACGAGGATGGGGAAGGTCCATGCACAAGAACGAGGGGGGACCTTGCACGAGGACGAGGGGGGCCTTGCACGATGGGGTCCTTGCACGAGGACTTTGGGGCCTTGTACGAGGACGATGGGAGCCTTGCACGAGGATGGATAAGTTCCTTGCACAAGAACGAGGGGGGTCCTTGCACGAGGACGAGGGGGCTTGCACGACGAGGTCCTTGCTCGAGGACGATGGGAGCCTTGCACGAGGATGGGGAAAGTCCTTGCACAAGAACGACGGTGTCCTTGCACGAGGACGAGGGGTGTCCTCGCACGAGGAGTGTCCTTGCACGAGGACGAAGGGATCCTTGCACGAGGATGAGGGAGGTTTTTTAACGAGAACGAGGGAACCTTGCACGAGGGTGTCCTTGCACGAGTGGGGTCCTTGAACGAGGACGAGTAAGGTCCTTGCACGAGGACAAGTAAGGTCCTTGCACTAGGGGTGGTCCTTGCACGAGGACTACGGGGGTCCTTGCATGAGAACGAGGGGGCCTTGCACGACGGGGTCCTTGCACGAGGAGGCTCTTTGAACAAGGATGAGGGGGTCCTTGTACGAGAACGAGGGGTGTTCTTGCACTAGGGGGGGCCTTGAACGAGGGCAAGGGGGGCCTTGCACGAGGAAGAGGGGGTCCTTGCACGAGGATTAGGGGGACCTTGCACGATGATTAGGGGAGCTTGCACGAGGACATGGGGGGCTTGAACGAGGACGAGGGGGCTCTTGCACGAGGGCAAGAAGGGTCCTTTCACGAGGAAGAGGGGGTCCTTGCACTAGGGAGAGGGTGTCCTTGCACGAGGACAAGGGGGGTCCTTGCACGAGGACGATAGGTCCTTGTACGAGGACGATGGGAGACTTGCACGAGGATGGGGAAGGTACTTGCACAAGAACGAGGGGGGTCCTTCAACGAGGACGAGGGGGGCCTTGCACGACGGGGTCCTTCAACGAGGACGATGGGGCCTTGCTCGATGACGATTGGAGCCTTGCACGAGGATGGGGAAGGTCCTTGCACAAGAACGGGGGTGTCCTTGCACGAGGACGAGGGGTGTCCTCGCACGAGGAGGGTCCTTGCACGAGGACGAGTGGATCCTTGCACGAGGATGAGGGAGGTCCTTTAACGAGAACGAGGGACCCTTGCACGAGGGGGTCCTTGCACGAGGGGGTCCTTGCACGAGGACAATTGGGGTCCTTGCACGAGGACAAGTGGGGTCCTTGCACGAGGACGAGGGGGTCCTTGCATTAAAACAAGGGGGTCTTGCACGAGGGGGGTCTTTGCACGAGGACAAGTAGGGTCCTTGGACTAGGACAAGGGAGGTCCTTGCATGAGAACGAGGGGACCTTGCACGAGGGGGTCCTTGCACGAGGGGTGTCCTTGCACAAGGACGAGGAGGTCCTTGCACGAGAATGAGGGGTTCTTGCACGAGGGTGTCCTTGCACGAGGACGAGGGGTGTCATTGCACGAGGAGGGTCCTTCCATGAGGCCAAAGGGGGTTCTTGCACGAGGGGGATCCTTGCACGACAACGAGGAGGTCCTTGCACGAGGACAAATGGGGTTCCTTGCACGAGGGGTGTCCTCGCAAGAGGAGGGTCCTCGCACGAGGACGAGGGAGGTCCTTGCACAAGAACGAGGCGGTCCTTGCACTAGGAATAGGGGGACCTTGCACGACGGGGTCCTTGCACGAGGAAGATGGGGCATTGCTCAAGGACGATGGGAGCCTTGCACGAGGATGGGGAAGGTCCTTGCACAAGAACGAGGGGGTCCTTGCACAAGGACGAGGGGGCTTGCACGACGGGGTCCTTGCACGAGGACGATGGGGTCCTTGCACGAGGACGATAGGGCCTTGTACGAGGACGAGGGGGCCTTGCACGAGGACGAGCGGGGGTCCTTGCATGAGAAGTAGGGGGATTTTACGACGGGTTCCTTGCACGAGGAGGCTTTTTGAACAAGGATGAGGGGGTCCTTGTACGAGAACGAGGGGTGTTCTTGCACTAGGGGTGCCTTGAACGAGGGCAAGGGGGGCCTTGCACGAGGAAGAGGGGGTCCTTGCACGAGGATTAGGGGGACCTTGCACGATGATTAGGGGGGGCTTGCACGAGGACATGGGGGGCTTTCACGAGGACGAGGGGGCTCTTGCACGAGGGCAAGGGGTGTCCTTTCACGAGGAAGAGGGGGTCCTTGCACTAGGGAGAGGGTGTCCTTGCACGAGGGGGGTCCTTGCACAAGGACGAGGGGGTCATTGCACGAGGACAAGTGCGGTCCTTGCACGAGGAAGTCCCTTGCACGGGGACTAGGGGGGGTCCTTGCACGAGGGGTGTCCTCGCACGAGGAGGATCCTTGCACGAGGATCGGGTAGGTCCTTGCACAAGAACGAGGGGGTCCTTGCACAAGGACGAGGGGGGCCTTCAACGACGGGGTCCTTGCACGAGGACGATAGGGCCTTGTACGAGGACGATGGGAGCCTTGCACGAGGATGGGGAAGGTCCTTGCACAAGAACGAGGGGGTCCTTGCACGAGGACGAGGGGGGCTTTGCACGACGAGGTCCTTCAACGAGGACGATGGGGCCTTGCTCGAGGACGATGGGAGCCTTGCACGAGGATGGGGAAAGTCCTTGCACAAGAACGAGGGTGTCCTTGCACGAGGACGAGGGGTGTCCTCGCACGAGGAGGGTCCTTGCACGAGGACGAGGGGATCCTTGCACGAGGATGAGGGAGGTCCTTTAACGAGAGCGAGGGAACCTTGCACGAGGGTGTCCTTGCACGAGGGGGGTCCTTGCACGAGGACAAGGGGGGTCCTTGCACGAGAACAAGGGGGGTCCTTGCACGAGGACGAGGGGGGCTCGCACGACGAGGTCCTTGCACGAGGACTATGGGGTCCTTGCACGAGGACGATAGGGCCTTGTACGAGGATGATGGGAGACTTGCACGAGGATGGGGAAGGTCCTTGCAGAAGAACGAGGGGGGTCCTTGCACGAGGACGAGGGGGGCCTTGCACGATGGGGTCCTTGCACGAGGATTTTGGGGCCTTGTACGAGGACGATGTGAGCCTTGCAGGAGGATGGAGAAGTTCCTTGCACAAGAACGAGGGGGGTCCTTGCACGAGGACGAGGGGGGCCCTGCACGATGGGGTCCTTGCACGAGGACAATGGGGTCCTTGCACGAGGACGATAGGGCCTTGTACGAGGACGATGGGAGACTTGCACGAGGATTGGGAATGTCCTTGCACAAGAACGAGGGGGGTCCTTGCACGAGGACGAGGGGGGCCTTGCACAACGGGGTCCTTCAACGAGGACGATAGGGCCTTGTACGAGGACGATGGGAGCCTTGCACGAGGATGGAGAAGTTCCTTGCACAAGAACGAGGGTGGCCTTGCACGAGGGGGGTCCTTGCACGAGGACAAGTGTGGTCCTTGCACGAGGACAAGTGGGGTCCTTGCACGAGGAAGTCCCTTGCACGAGGATGAGGGGGGTCCTTGCATGAGAACGAGGGGACCTTGCACGAGGGGGTCCTTGCACGAAAGGTGTCCTTGCACAAGGACGAGGAGGTCCTTGCACGAGAACGAGGGAGCCTTGCACGAGTGGGGTCCTTGCACGAGGACAAGTGGGGTCCGTGCACGAGGAAGTCCCTTGCACGAGGACGAGGGCGGTCCTAGCACGAGGAAGTCCCTTACACGAGGACGAGGGGGGTCCTTGCATTAAAACAAGGGGGTCTTGCACGAAGGGGGTCTTTGCACGAGGACAATTAGGGTCCTTGCACGAGGACAAGGGAGGTCCTTGATTGAGAACCAGGGGACCTTGCACGAGGGGGTCCTTGCACGAGGGGTGTCCTCGCAAGAGGAGTGTCCTCGCACGAGGATGAGGGAGGTCCTTGCACAAGAACGAGGGGTTCCTTGCACTAGGAATAGGGGGACCATGCACGACGGGGTCCTTGCACGAGGACGATGAGGCCTTGCTCGAGAACGATGAAAGCCTTGCACGAGGATGGGGAAGGTCCTTGCACAAGAACGAGGGCGTCCTTGCACGAGGACGAGGGCTTGCACGACGGGGTCCTTGCACGTGGACGATGGGGTCCTTGCACGAGGACGATAGGGCCTTGTACGAGGACAATGGGAGCCTTGCACGAGGATGGGGAAGATCCTTGCACAAGAACGAGGGTATCCTTGCACGAGGACGAGGGGGCCTTGCACAAGAACGAGGGGGCATTGCACGACGGGGCCCTTGCACGAGGACGATGGGTCCTTGCGCGAAAACGATGGGGGCCTTGCACGAGGACGAGGAGCTTGCACGAGGACGAGGGGGCTTGCACTACGGGTGGTCCTTACACGAGGACTACGGGGGTCCTTGCATGAGAACGAGGGGGCCTTGCACGAGGAGGCTTTTTGAACAAGGATGAGGGGGTCCTTGTACGAGAACGAGGGGTGTTCTTGCACTAGGGGTGCCTTGAACGAGGGCAAGGGGGGCCTTGCACGAGGAAGAGGGGGTCCTTGCACGAGGATTAGGGGGACCTTGCACGATGATTAGGGGGGGGCTTGCACGAGGACATGGGGGGCTTTCACGAGGACGAGGGGGCTCTTGCACGAGGGCAAGGGGTGTCCTTTCACGAGGAAGAGGGGGTCCTTGCACTAGGGAGAGGGTGTCCTTGCACGGGGGGGTCCTTGCACAAGGACGAGGGGGTCATTGCACGAGGACAAGTGCGGTCCTTGCACGAGGAAGTCCCTTGCACGGGGACTAGGGGGGTTCCTTGCACGAGGGGTGTCCTCGCACGAGGAGGATCCTTGCACGAGGATCGGGTAGGTCCTTGCACAAGAACGAGGGGGTCCTTGCACAAGGACGAGGGGGGCCTTCAACGACGGGGTCCTTGCACGAGGACGATAGGGACTTGTACGTGGACGATGGGAGCCTTGCACGAGGATGGGGAAGGTCCTTGCACAAGAACGAGGGGGTCCTTGCACGAGGACGAGAGGGGCTTTGCACGACGAGGTCCTTCAACGAGGACGATGGGGCCTTGCTCGAGGACGATGGGATCCTTGCACGAGTATGGGGAAAGTCCTTGCACAAGAACGAGGGTGTCCTTGCACGAGGACGAGGGGTGTCCTCGCACGAGGAGGGTCCTTGCACGAGGACGAGGGGATCCTTGCACGAGGATGAGGGAGGTCCTTTAACGAGAGCGAGGGAACCTTGCACGAGGGTGTCCTTGCACGAGGGGGGTCCTTGCACGAGAACAAGGGGGGTCCTTGCACGAGAACAAGGGGGGTCCTTGCACGAGGACGAGGGGGGCTCGCACGACGAGGTCCTTGCACGAGGACGATGGGGTCCTTGCACGAGGACGATAGGGCCTTGTACGAGGACGATGGGAGACTTGCACGAGAATGGGGAAGGTCCTTGCAGAAGAACGAGGGGGGTCCTTGCACGAGGACGAGGGGGGCCTTGCACGATGGGGTCCTTGCACGAGGATTTTGGAGCCTTGTACGAGGACGATGTGAGCCTTGCACGAGGATGGAGAAGTTCCTTGCACAAGAACGAAGGGGGCCTTGCACGAGGACGAGGGGGCCTTGCACGACGGGCTCCTTGCACGAGGATGATGGGGTCCTTGCACGAGGACGATAGGGCCTTGTACGAGGACGATGGGAGACTTGCACGAGGATGGGGAAGGTCCTTGCACAAGAACGAGGGGGGTCCTTGCACGAGGACGAGGGGGCCTTGCACGATGGGGTCCTTGCACGAGGACAATGGGGTCCTTGCACGAGGACGATAGGGCCTTGTACGAGGACGATGGGAGACTTGCACGAGGATTGGGAATGTCCTTGCACAAGAACGAGGGTGGTCCTTGCACGAGGACGAGGGGGGCCTTGCACAACGGGGTCCTTCAACGAGGACGATAGGGCCTTGTACGAGGACGATGGGAGCCTTGCACGAGGATGGAGAAGTTCCTTGCACAAGAACGAGGGTGGCCTTGCACGAGGGGGGTCCTTGCACGAGGACAAGTGGGGTCCTTGCACGAGGACAAGTGGGGTCCTTGCACGAGGAAGTCCCTTGCACGAGGACGAGTGGGGTCCTTGCATTAAAACAAAGGGGTCTTGCACTAGGGGGGTCTTTGCACGAGTACAATTAGGGTCCTTGCACGAGGACGAGGGGGGTCCTTGCATGAGAACGAGGGGACCTTGCACGAGGGGGTCCTTGCACGAAAGGTGTCCTTGCACAAGGACGAGGAGGTCCTTGCACGAGAACGAGGGAGCCTTGCACGAGGGTGCCCTTGCACGAGGGGGGTCCTTGCACGAGGACAAGTGGGGTCCTTGCACGAGGACAAGTGGGGTCCGTGCACGAGGAAGTCCCTTGCACGAGGACGAGGGCGGTCCTTGCACGAGGAAGTCCCTTACACGAGGACGAGGGGGGTCCTTGCATTAAAACAAGGGGGTCTTGCACGAAGGGGGTCTTTGCACGAGGACAATTAGGGTCCTTGCACGAGGACAAGGGAGGTCCTTGATTGAGAACCAGGGGACCTTGCACGAGGGGGTCCTTGCACGAGGGGTGTCCTCGCAAGAGGAGTGTCCTCGCACGAGGATGAGGGAGGTCCTTGCACAAGAACGAGGGGTTCCTTGCACTAGGAATAGGGGGACCTTGCACGACGGGGTCCTTGCACGAGGACGATGGGGCCTTGCTCGAGAACGATGAAAGCCTTGCACGAGGATGGGGAAGGTCCTTGCACAAGAACGAGGGCGTCCTTGCACGAGGACGAGGGCTTGCACGACGGGGTCCTTGCACGAGGACGATGGGGTCCTTGCACGAGGACGATAGGGCCTTGTACGAGGACAATGGGAGCCTTGCATGAGGATGGGGAAGATCCTTGCACAAGAACGAGGGTGTCCTTCCACGAGGACGAGGGGTGTCCTCGCACGAGGAGGGTCCTTGCCCGAGGATGAGGGTATCCTTTCACGAGGATGAGGGAGGTCCTTTAACGAGATCGAGGGAGCCTTGCACGAGGGTGTCCTTGCACGAGGACAAGTGGGGTCCTTGCACGAGGACAAGTGGGGTCCTTGCACGAGGAAGTCCCTTGCACGAGGACGAGGGGGGTACTTGCATTAAAACAAGGGGGTCTTGCTCGAGGGGGGTCTTTGCACGAGGACAAGTAGGGTCCTTGCACGAGGACAAGGGAGGTCCTTGCATGAGAACGAGGTGACCTTGCACGAGGGGGTCCTTGCACGAGGGGTGTCCTTGCACAAGGACGAGGAGGTCCTTGCACGAGAATGAGGGGTTCTTGCACGAGGGTGTCCTTGCACGAGGACGAGAGGTGTCATTGCACGAGGAGGGTCCTTCCATGAGGCCGAAGGGGGTTCTTGCACGAGGGGGATCCTTGCACGACAACGAGGAGGTCCTTGCACGAGGACAAGGGGGGTCCTTGCACGAGGACGAGGTGGGCTCGCACGACGGGGTCCTTGCACGAGGACGATGGGGTCCTTGCACGAGGACGATATGGCCTTGTACGAGGACGATGGGAGACTTGCACGAGGATGAGGAAGGTCCTTGCAGAAGAACGAGGGGGGTCCTTGCACGAGGACGAGGGGTGTCCTCGCACGAGGAGGGTCCTCGCACGAGGATGAGGGAGGTCCTTGCACAAGAACGAGGGGGTCCTTGCACGAGGACGAGGGGGCTTGCACGACGGGGTCCTTGCACGAGGATGGTGGGGCCTTGCACGAGTATGATGGGAAACTTGCACGAGGATGGGGAAGGTCCTTGCACAAGAACGAGGGTGTCCTTGCACGAGGACGAGGGGGCTTACACGGCGAGGTCCTTGCACGAGGACGATGGGGTCCTTGCACGAGGACGATAGGGCCTTTACGAGGACAATGGGAACCTTGCACGAGGATGGGGAAGGTCCTTGCACAAGAACGAGGTGGTCCTTGCACGAGGACGAGGGGGGCCTTGCACGACGGGGTCCTTCAACGAGGACGATGGGGCCTTGCTCGAGGACAAATGGGGTTCCTTGCACGAGGGGTGTCCTCGCACGAGGAGGGTACTCGCACGAGGATGAGGGAGGTCCTTGCACAAGAACGAGGGTGTCCTTGCACTAGGAATAGGGGGACCTTGCACGACGGGGTCCTTGCACGAGGACGATGGGGTCCTTGCACGAGGACGATAGGGCCTTGTACGAGGACGAGGGGGTTCCCTGCACGGGGACGAGGGGGCCCTTGCACGAGGGCAAGGGGGGTCCTTGCACGAGGAAGAGGGGTCTTTCCACTAGGAAGAGGAGGACCTTGCACGAGGGGTAGTCCTTGCACGAGGACATGGGGGTCCTTGCATGAGAACTGGACAGCCTTGCACGACGGGGGCCTTGCACGAGGACGAGGAGGGTCCTTGCACGAGAACGAGGGAGCCTTGCACGAGGGTGTCCTTGCACGAGGGGGGTACTTGTACGAGGACAAGTGGGGTCTTTGCACGAGGACAAGTAGGGCCCTTGCACGAGGAAGTCCCTTGCACGAGGACAAGGGGTGTCCTTGCATTAAAACAAGGGGGTCTTGCACGAGGGGGGTCTTTGCACGAGGACAAGTAGGGTCCTTGCACGAGGACAAGGGAGGTCCTTGCATGAGAACGAGGAGACCTTGCACGGGAGAAGGCCTTGCACGAGGGGTGTCCTTGCACAAGGACAAGGAGGTCCTTGCACGAGAATGAGGGGTTCTTGCACGAGGACGATGGGGCCTTGCTCGAGGACGATGGGAGCCTTGCACGAGGACGAGGGTGGACTTGTACGAGGACGAGGGGGGACTTGCACTAGGGGTGGCCCTTGCACGGAAACTAGGGGGGTCCTTGCATGAGAATGAGGGGGCTTGCACGACGTGGTCCTTGCACGAGGAGGGTATTTGAACAAGGATGAGGGGTGTCCTTGCACGAGGGGTGTCCTCGCACGCGGAGGGTCCTTGCACGAGGATGGGGGAGGTCCTTGCACAAGAACGAGGGGGCTTTGCACGACGGGGCCCTTGCACGAGGACGATGGGTCCTTGCACGAGGACGATGGGGGCCTTGCACGACGGGGTCCATGCACGAGGAGGGTCTTTGAACAAGGATGAGGGGTCCTTGTACGAGAACGAGGGGTGTTCTTGCACTAGGGGGGGCCCTGCACGAGGGCAAGGGAGGCCTTGCACGAGGAAGGGGGGGTCCTTGCACGAGGACTAGGGGGACCTTGCACGAGGATTTAGGGGGGCATTGCACGAGGACATAAGGGGATTGCAGGAGGACGAGTGGGGCCCTTGCACGAGGGCAAGGGTGGTCCTTGCACGAGGAAGAGGGGTCCTTGCACTAGGAAGAGGGTGTCCTTGCACGAGGGGGGTCCTTGCACGAGGACAAGTGGGGTCCTTGCACGAGGAAGTCCCTTGCACGAGGACGAGGGGTGTCCTTGCATTAAAACAAGGGGGTCTTGCACGAGGGGGGTCCTTGCACGAGGACAAGGGAGGAACTTGCATGAGAACGAGGGGACCTTGCACGAGGGGGTCCTTGCACGAGGGGTGTCCTTGCACAAGGACGAGGAGGTCTAGCACGAGAATGAGGGGTTCTTGCACGAGGGTGTCCCTGCAAGAGGACGAGGGGTGTCATTGCACGAGGAGGGTCTTTCCATGAGGCCGAAGGGGGTTCTTGCACGAGGGGGATCCTTGCACGACAACGAGGAGGTCCTTGCACGAGGACAAATGGGGTTCCTTGCACGAGGGGTGTCCTCGCAAGAGGAGGGTCCTCGCACGAGGACGAGGGAGGTCCTTGCACAAGAACGAGGGTGTCCTTGCACTAGGAATAGGGGGACCTTGCACGACGGGGTCCTTGCACGAGGACGATGGGAGCCTTGCACGAGGATGGGGAAGGTCCTTGCACAAGAACGAGGGGGTCCTTGCACAACGACGAGGGGGCTTGCACGACGGGGTCCTTGCACGAGGAGGGTGTTTGAACAAGGATGAGGGGCGGTCCTTGCACGAGGGGTGTCCTCGCATGCGGAAGGTCCTTGCACGAGGATGGGGGAGGTCCTTGCACAAGAACGAGGGGGCCTTGCACGACGGGGCCCTTGCACGACGACGATGGGTCCTTGCACAAGGACGATGGGGGCCTTGCACGAGAACGAGGGACCCTTGCACGAGGGTGTCCTTGCACGAGGGGGGCCTTGCACAAGGACAAGTGGGGTCCTTGCACGAGGAAGTCCCTTGCACGAGGACGAGGGGGATCCTTGCATTAAAACAAGGGGGTCTTGCACGAGGGGGGTCTTTTCACGAGGACAATTAGGGTCCTTGCACGAGTACAAGGGAGATCCTTGCATTGAGAATGAGGGGACCTTGCACGAGGGGGTCCTTGCACGACGGGGCCCTTGCACGAGGACGATGGGTCCTTGCACGAGGACGATGGGGGCCTTGCACGAGGACGAGGGGCTTGCACGAGGACGAGGGGGCTTGCAGTAGGGGTGGTCCTTGCACGAGGACTACGGGGGTCCTTGCATGAGAACGAGGGGGCCTTGCACGACGGGGTCCTTGCACGAGGAGGCTCTTTGAACAAGGATGAGGGGGTCCTTGTACGAGAACGAGGGGTGTTCTTGCACTAGGGGGGGCCTTGAACGAGGGCAAGGGGGGCCTTGCACGAGGAAGAGGGGGTCCTTGCACGAGGATTAGGGGGACCTTGCACGATGATTAGGGGGGGCTAGCACGAGGACATGGGGGGCTTGCACGAGGACGAGGGGGCTCTTGCACGAGGGCAAGGGAGGTCCTTTCACGAGGAAGAGGGGGTCCTTGCACTAGGGTGAAGGTGTCCTTGCACGAGGGGGTACTTGCACGAGGACAAGTGGGGTCCTTGCACGAGGACAAGTGCGGTCCTTGCACGAGGAAGTCCCTTGCACGAGGACGAGGGGGGTCCTTGCACGACAACGAGGAGGTCCTTGCACGAGGACAAGGGGAGTCCTTGCACGAGGACGAGGGGGCTCGCACGACGGGGTCCTTGCACGAGGACGATGGGGTCCTTGCACGAGGACGATAGGTCCTTGTACGAGGACGATGGGAGACTTGCACGAGGATGGGGAAGGTACTTGCACAAGAACGAGGGGGGTCCTTGCACGAGGACGAGGGGGGCCTTGCACAATGGGGTCCTTGCACGAGGACTTTCGGGCCTTGTGCAAGGACGATGGCAGCCTTGCAAGAGGATGGAGAAGTTCCTTGCACAAGAACGAGGGGGTCCTTGCACGAGGACGAGGGGGGCCTTCCACGACGGGGTGCTTGCACGAGGACGAGGGAGGTCCTTGCACAAGAACGAGGGGTTCCTTGCACGAGGACGAGGGGGCTTGCACGACGAGGCCCTTGCACGAGGACAATGGGGGCCTTGCACGAGGAGGGTCCTTCCATGAGGCCGAAGGGGGTTCTTGCACGAGGGGGATCCTTGCACGACAAAGAGGAGGTCCTTGCACGAGGTCAAATGGGGTTCCTTGCACGAGGGGTGTCCTCGCAAGAGGAGGGTCCTCGCACGAGGACGAGGGAGGTCCTTGCACAAGAACGAGGGGGTCCTTGCACTAGGAATAGGGGGACCTTGCACGACGGGGTCCTTGCACGAGGACGATGGGAGCCTTGCACGAGGATGGGGAAGGTCCTTGCACAAGAACGAGGGGGTCCTTGCTCAAGGACGAGGGCGCTTGCACGACGGGGTCCTTGCACGAGGACGATAGGGTCTTGTACGAGGACGAGGGGGCCTTGCACGAGGACGAGGGGGGTCCTTGCATGAGAATGAGGGGGCTTTTACAAGAGGGTCCTTGCACGAGGAGGGTGTTTGAACAAGGATGAGGGGTGGTCCTTGCACGAGGGGTGTCCTCGCACGCGGAAGGTCCTTGCACGAGGATGGGGGAGGTCCTTGCACAAGAACGAGGTGGCCTTGCACGACGGGGCCCTTGCACGAGGACGATGGGTCCTTGCACGAGGACGATGGGGGCCTTGCACGAGAACGAGGGACCCTTGCACGAGGGTGTCCTTGCACGAGGGGGGCCTTGCACAAGGACAAGTGGGGTCCTTGCACGAGGAAGTCCCTTGCACGAGGATGAGGGAGGTCCTTGCACAAGAACGAGGGGGCCTTGCACGACAGGGCCCTTGCACGAGGACGATGGGTCCTTGCACGAAAACGATGGGGGCCTTGCACGAGGACGAGGGGCTTGCACGAGGACGAGGGGGCTTGCACTAGGGGTGGTCCTTGCACGAGGACTACGAGGGTCCTTGCATGAGAACGAGGGGGGTCCTTGCACGAGGACGAGGGGGCCCTTGCACGACGGGGTCCTTCAACGAGGACGATGGGGCCTTGCTCGAGGACGATGGGAGCCTTGCACGAGGATGGGAAGGTCCTTGCACAAGAACGAGGGGGTCCTTGCACGAGGACGCGGGGGGCCTTGCACGACGGGGTCCTTGCACGAGGATGATGGGGCCTTGCACGAGGATGATGGGAACCTTGCACGAGGATGTGGAAGGTCCTTGCACAAGAACGAGGATGTCCTTGCACGAGGACGAGGGGTGTCCTCGCACGAGGAGGGTCCTCGCACGAGGATGAGGGAGGTCCTTGCACAAGAACGATGGGGTCCTTGCACGAGGACGATGGGGTCCTTGCACGAGGACGATAGGGCCTTGCACGAGGACAATGGGAGCCTTGCACGAGGATGGGGAAGGTCCTTGCACAAGAACGAGGGGTTCCTTGCACGAGGACGAGGGGGGCCTTGCACGAGGATGGGGAAAGTCCTTGCACAAGAACGAGGGTGTCCTTGCACGAGGGTGTCCTTGGACGAGGGGGTCCTTGCACGAGGACAAATGGGGTCATTGCACGAGTAAGTCCCTTGCACGAGGACGAGGAGGTCCTTGCACTAGAATGAGGGGTTATTGCACGAGGGTGTCCTTGCACGAGGACGAGAGGTGTCATTGCACGAGGAGGGTCCTTCCATGAGGCCGAAGGGGGTTCTTGCACGAGGGGGATCCTTGCACGACAACGAGGAGGTCCTTGCACGAGGACAAGGGGGGTCCTTGCACGAGGACGAGGAGGTCCTTGCACTAGAATGAGGGGTTATTGCACGAGGGTGTCCTTGCACGAGGACGAGAGGTGTCATTGCACGAAGAGAGTCCTTCCATGAGTCCGAAGGGGGTTCTTGCACGAGGGGGATCCTTGCACGACAAAGAGGAGGTTCTTGCACGAGGACAAATGGGGTTCCTTGCACGAGGGGTGTCCTCGCAAGAGGAGGGTTCTCGCACGAGGACGAGGGAGGTCCTTGCACAAGAACGAGGGGGTCCTTGCACTAGGAATAGGGGGACCTTGCACGACGGGGTCCTTGCAGGAGGACGATGGGAGCCTTGCACGAGGATGGGGAAGGTCCTTGCACAAGAACGAGGGGGTCCTTTCTCAAGGACGAGGGCGCTTGCACGACGGGGTCCTTGCACGAGGACGATGGGGTCCTTGCACGAGGACGATAGGGTTTTGTACGAGGACGAGGGGGCCTTGCACGAGGACGAGGGGGGTCCTTGCATGAGAATGAGGGGGCTTTTACAAGAGGGTCCTTGCACGAGGAGGGTGTTTGAACAAGGATGAGGGGTGGTCCTTGCACGAGGGGTGTCCTCGCACGCGGAAGGTCCTTGCACGAGGATGGGGGAGGTCCTTGCACAAGAACGAGGTGGCCTTGCACGACAGGGCCCTTGCACGAGGACGATGGGTCCTTGCACGAGGACGATGGGGGCCTTGCACGAGAAGGAGGGACCCTTGCACGAGGGGGGCCTTGCACGAGGGGGGCCTTGCACAAGGACAAGTGGGGTCCTTGCACGAGGAAGTCCCTTGCACGAGGATGAGGGAGGTCCTTGCACAAGAACGAGGGGGCCTTGCACGACAGGGCCCTTGCACGAGGACGATGGGTCCTTGCACGAAAACGATGGGGGCCTTGCACGAGGACGAGGGGCTTGCACGAGGACGAGGGGGCTTGCACTAGGGGTGGTCCTTGCACGAGGACTACGAGGGTCCTTGCATGAGAACGAGGGGGGTCCTTGCACGAGGACGAGGGGGCCCTTGCACGACGGGGTCCTTCAACGAGGACGATGGGGCCTTGCTCGAGGACGATGGGAGCCTTGCACGAGGATGGGAAGGTCCTTGCACAAGAACGAGGGGGTCCTTGCACGAGGACGCGGGGGGCCTTGCACGACGGGGTCCTTGCACGAGGATTATGGGGCCTTGCACGAGGACGATGGGGTCCTTGCACGAGGACGATAGGGCCTTGTACGAGGACAATGGGAGCCTTGCACGAGGATGGGGAAGGTCCTTGCACAAGAACGAGGGGGTCCTTGCACGAGGACGAGGGGGGCCTTGCACGAGGATGGGGAAAGTCCTTGCACAAAAACGAGGGTGTCCTTGCACGAGGGTGTCCTTGGACGAGGGGGGTCCTTGCACGAGGACAAATGGGGTCATTGCACGAGTAAGTCCCTTGCACGAGGACGAGGAGGTCCTTCCACTAGAATGAGGGGTTATTGCACGAGGGTGTCCTTGCACGAGGACGAGAGGTGTCATTGCACGAGGAGGGTCCTTCCATGAGGCCGAAGGGGGTTGTTGCACGAGGGGGATCCTTGCACGACAACGAGGAGGTCCTTGCACGAGAACAAGGGGTGTCCTTGCACGAGGACGAGGGGGGCTCGCACGTCGGGGTCCTTGTACGAGGACGATGGGAGACTTGCACGAGGATGGGGAAGGTCCTTGCACAAGAACGAGGGGGGTCCTTGCACGAGGACGAGGGGGGCCTTGCACGATGGGGTCTTTGCACGAGGACTTTGGGGCTTTGTACGAGGATGATGGGAGCCTTGCACGAGGATGGAGAAATTCCTTGCACAAGAACGAGGGGGTCCTTGCACGAGGACGAGGGGGGCCTTGCACGACGGGGTCTTTGCACGAGGACTTTGGGCCCTTGCACGAGGACGATGGGTCCTTGCACGAGGACGATGGGGGCCTTGCACGAGGAAGAGGGGCTTGCACGAGGACGAGAGAGCTTGCACTAGGGGTGGTTCTTGCACGAGGACTACGGGGGTCCTTGCATGAGAACGAGGGGGCCTTGCACGACGGGGTCCTTGCACGAGGAGGCTCTTTGAACAAGGTTGAGGGGGTCCTTGTACGAGAACGAGGGGTGTTCTTGCACTAGGGGGGGCCTTGAACGAGGGCAAGGGTGTCCTTGCACGAGGACGAGGGGTGTCCTCGCACGAGGAGGGTCCTTGCACGAGGACGAGGGGATCCTTGCACGAGGATGAGGGAGGTCCTTTAACGAGAACGAGGGACCCTTGCACGAGGGTGTCCTTGCACGAGGGGGTCCTTGAACGAGGACAAGTGGGGTCCTTGCACGAGGACAAGTGGGGTCCTTGCACGAGGAAGTCCCTTGCACGAGGACGAGGGGGGTCCTTGCATTAAAACAAGGGGGTCTTGCACGAGGGGGGTCCTTGCACGAGAACAAGGGAGGTCCTTGCATGAGAACGAGGGGACCTTGCACGAGGGGGTCCTTGCACGAGGGGTGTCCTTCCACAAGGACGACGAGGTCTTGCATGAGAATGAGGGGTTCTTGCACGAGGGTGTCCCTGCAAGAGGACGAGGGGTGTCATTGCACGAGGAGGGTCCTTCCATGAGGCCGAAGGGGGTTCTTGCACGAGGGGGATCCTTGCACGACAACGAGGAAGTCCTTGCACGAGGACAAATGGGGTTCCTTGCACGAGGGGTGTCCTCACAAGAGGAGGGTCCTCGCACGAGGACGAGGGAGGTCCTTGCACAAGAACGAGGGGGTCCTTGCACTAGGAATAGGGGGACCTTGCACGACGGGGTCCTTGCACGAGGACGATGGGAGCCTTGCACGAGGATGGGGAAGGTCCTTGCACAAGAACGAGGGGGTCCTTGCTCAAGGACGAGGGCGCTTGCACGACGGGGTCCTTGCACGAGGACGATGGGGTCCTTGCACGAGGACGATAGGGTCTTGTACGAGGACGAGGGGGCCTTGCACGAGGACGATGGGGGCCTTGCACGAGAACGAGGGACCCTTGCACGAGGGTGTCCTTGCACGAGGGGGGCCTTGCACAAGGACAAGTGGGGTCTTTGCACGAGGAAGTCCCTTGCACGAGGACGAGGGGGATCCTTGCATTAAAACAAGGGGGTCTTGCACGAGGGGGGTCTTTGCACGAGGACAGTTAGGGTCCTTGCACGAGTACAAAGGAGGTCCTTGCATTGAGAACGAGGGGACCTTGCACGAGGGGGTCCTTGCACGACGGGGCCCTTGCACGAGGACGGTGGTTCCTTGCACGAGGACGATGGGGGCCTTGCACGAGGACGAGGGGCTTGCACGAGGACGAGGGAGCTTGCACTAGGGGTGGTTCTTGCACGAGGACTACGGGGGTCCTTGCATGAGAACGAGGGGGCCTTGCACGACGGGGTCCTTGCACGAGGAGGCTCTTTGAACAAGGATGAGGGGGTCCTTGTAGGAGAACGAGGGGTGTTCTTGCACTAGGGGGGGCCTTGAACGAGGGCAAGGGGGGCCTTGCACGAGGAAGAGGGGGTCCTTGCACGAGGATTAGGGGGACCTTGCACGATGATTAGGGGGGGCTAGCACGAGGACATGGGGGGCTTGCACGAGGACGCAGGGGCTCTTGCACGAGGGCAAGGGGGGTCCTTTCACGAGGAAGAGGGGGTCCTTGCACTAGGGAGAGGGTGTCCTTGCACGAGGGGGTCCTTGCACGAGGACAAGTGTGGTCCTTGCACGAGGACAAGTGTGGTCCTTGCACGAGGAAGTCCCTTCCACGAGGACGAGGGGGGTCCTTGCACGACAACAAGGAGGTCCTTGCACGAGGACAAGGGGGGTCCTTGCACGAGGACGAGGGGGGCTCGCACGACGGGGTCATTGCACGAGGACGATGGGGTCCTTGCACGAGGACGATAGGTCCTTGTACGAGGACGATGGGAGACTTGCACGAGGATGGGGAAGGTACTTGCACAAGAACGAGGGGGGTCCTTGCACGAGGACGAGGGGGTATTGCACAATGGGGTCCTTGCACGAGGACTTTCGGGCCTTGTACGAGGACGATGGCAGCCTTGCAAGAGGATGGAGAAGTTCCTTGCACAAGAACGAGGGGTTCCTTGCACGAGGACTAGGGGTGCCTTGCACGACGGGGTCCTTGCACAAGGACGATGGGGCCTTGCTCGAGTATGATGGGAGCCTTGCACGAGGATGGGGAAGGTCCTTGCACAAGAACGACGGTGTCCTTGCACGAGGACGAGGGGGGTCCTCGCCCGAGGAGGGTCCTCGCACGAGGATGAGGGAGGTCCTTGCACAAGAACAAGGGGGTCCTTGCACGAGGACGAGGGGGCTTGCACGACGAGGTCCTTGCACGAGGACGATGGGGTCCTTGCTCGAGGACGATGGGAGCCTTGCACGAGGATGGGGAAAGTCCTTGCACAAGAACGAGGTTGTCCTTGCACGAGGACGAGGGGTGTCCTCGCACGAGGGGGTCCTTGCACGAGGGGGTCCTTGCACGAGGACAAGTGGGGTCCTTGCACGAGGACAAGTGGGGTAGTTCCACGAGGAAGTCCCTTGCACGAGGACGAGGGGGGTCCTTGCATTAAAACAAGGGG
The DNA here is from genome assembly GCA_033558185.1 of Dromococcyx pavoninus. Lineage (NCBI taxonomy): Eukaryota > Metazoa > Chordata > Aves > Cuculiformes > Neomorphidae > Dromococcyx > Dromococcyx pavoninus. Next base: position 239,826 of record JAUMJL010001246.1, on the reverse strand, counting down.
GTCTTGCACGAGGGGGGTCTTTGCACGAGGACAAGTAGGGTCCTTGCACGAGGACAAGGGAGGTCCTTTCATGAGAACGAGGGGACCTTGCACGAGGGGGTCCTTGCACGAGGGGTGTCCTTGCTAAGGACGAGGAGGTCCTTGCACGAGAATGAGGGGTTCTTGCACGAGGGTGTCCTTGCAAGAGGACGAGGGGTGTCCTTGCACGAGGAGGGTCCTTCCATGAGGCCGAAGGGGGTCCTTGCACGAGGGGGATCCTTGCACGACAACGAGCAGGTCCTTGCACGAGGACAAATGGGGTTCCATGCACGAGGGGTGTTTTCGCAAGAGGAGGGTCCTCGCACGAGGATGAGGGAGGTCCTTGCACAAGAACGAGGGGGTCCTTGCACTAAGAAAAGGGGGACCTTGCACGACGGGGTCCTTGCACGATGACGATGGGGCCTTGCTCGAGGACGATGGGAGCCTTGCACGAGGATGGGGAAGGTCCTTGCACAAGAACGAGGGGGTCCTTGCACAAGGACGAGGGGTCTTGCACGACGGGGTCCTTGCACGAGGACGATGGGGTCCTTGCACCAGGACGATAGGGCCTTGTACGAGGACGAGGGGGCCTTGCACGAGGACTAGGGGGGTCCTTGCATGAGAATGAGGGGGCTTTTACAACAGGGTCCTTGCACGAGGAGGGTGTTTGAACAAGGAATGGGGGGGTCCTTGCACGAGGGGTGTCCTCGCACGCGGAAGGTCCTTGCACGAGGATGGGGGAGGTCCTTGCACAAGAACGAGGGGGCCTTGCACGACGGGGCCCTTGCACGAGGACGATGGGTCCTTGCACGAGGACGATGGGGGCCTTGCACGAGAACGAGGGACCCTTGCACGAGGGGGGCCTTGCACGAGGGGGTTCCTTGCACAAGGACAAGTGGGGTCCTTGCACGAGGAAGTCCCTTGCACGAGGACGAGGGGGATCCTTGCATTAAAACAAGGGGGTCTTGCACCAGGGGGGTCTTTGCACGAGGATAGTTAGGGTCCTTGCACGAGTACAAGGGAGGTCCTTGCATTGAGAACGAGGGGACCTTGCACGAGGGGGTCCTTGCACGACGGGGCCCTTGCACGAGGACGATGGGTCCTTGCACGAGGATGATGGGGGCCTTGCACGAGGACGAGGGGGCTTGCACTAGGGGTGGTCCTTGCACGAGGACTACGGGGTCCTTGCATGAGAACGAGGGGGCCTTGCACGGCGGGGTCCTTGCACGAGGAGGCTCTTTGAACAAGGATGAGGGGGTCCTTGTACGAGAACGAGGGGTGTTCTTGCACTAGGGGGGGCCTTGAACGAGGGCAAGGGTGTCCTTGCACGAGGACGAGGGGTGTCCTCGCACGAGGAGGGTCCTTGCACGAGGACGAGGGGATCCTTGCACGAGGATGAGGGAGGTCCTTTAACGAGAACGAGGGACCCTTGCACGAGGGGGTCCTTGCACGAGGGGGTCCTTGCACGAGGACAAGTGGGGTCCTTGCACGAGGACATGTGGGGTCCTTGCACGAGGAAGTCCCTTGCACGAGGACGAGGGGGGTCCTTGCATTAAAACAAGCGGGTCTTGCACGAGGGGGGTCCTTGCACGAGGACAAGGGAGGTCCTTGCATGAGAACGAGGGGACCTTGCACGAGGGGGTCCTTGCACGAGGGGTGTCCTTGCACAAGGACGAGGAGGTCTTGCACGAGAATGAGGGGTTCTTGCACGAGGGTGTGCTTGCAAGAGGACGAGGGGTGTCATTGCACGAGGAGGGTCCTTCCATGAGGCCGAAGGGGGTTCTTGCACGAGGGGGATCCTTGCACGACAACGAGGAGGTCCTTGCACGAGGACAAATGGGGTTCCTTGCACGAGGGGTGTCCTCGGAAGAGGAGGGTCCTCGCACGAGGACGAGGGAGGTCCTTGCACAAGAACGAGGGGGTCCTTGCACTAGGAATAGGGGGACCTTGCACGACGAGGTCCTTGCACGAGGACGATGGGAGACTTGCACGAGGATGGGGAAGGTCCTTGCACAAGAACGAGGGGGTCCTTGCACAAGGACGAGGGGGCTTGCACGACGGGGTCCTTGCACGAGGACGATGGGGTCCTTGCACGAGGACGATAGGGCCTTGTAAGAGGACGAGGGGGCCTTGCACGAGGACTAGGGGGGTCCTTGCATGAGAATGAGGGGGCTTTTACGACGGGTTCCTTGCACGAGGGGTGTCCTCGCACCCGGAGGGTCCTTGCACGAGGATGAGGGAGGTCGTTGCACAAGAACGAGGGGGCCTTGCACGACAGGGCCCTTGCACGAGGACGATGGGTCCTTGCACGAAAACGATGGGGGCCTTGCACGAGGACGAGGGGCTTGCACGAAGACGAGGGGGCTTGCACTAGGGGTGGTCCTTGCACGAGGACTACGAGGGTCCTTGCATGAGAACGAGGGGGCCTTGCACGACGGGGTCCTTGCACGAGGAGGCTCTTTGAACAAGGATGAGGAGGTCCTTGCACAAGAACGAGGGGGTCCTTGCACGAGGACGAGAGGGCCCTTGCACGACGGGGTCCTTCAACGAGGACGATGGGGCCTTGCACGAGTATGATGGGAGCCTTGCACGAGGATGGGGAAGGTCCTTGCACAAGAAGGAGGGTGTCCTTGCACGAGGACGAGGGGTGTCCTCGCACGAGGAGGGTCCTCGCACGAGGATGAGGGAGGTCCTTGCACAAGAACGAAGGGGTCCTTGCACGAGGACGAGGGGGGCCTTGCACGAGGATGGGGAAAGTCCTTGCACAAGAACGAGGGTGTCCTTGCACGAGGACGAGGGGGGTCCTCGCCCGAGGAGGGTCCTCGCACGAGGATGAGGGAGGTCCTTGCACGAGGACGATGGGGTCCTTGCTCGAGGACGATGGGAGCCTTGCACGAGGATGGGGAAAGTCCTTGCACAAGAACGAGGGTGTCCTTGCACGAGGACGAGGGCTGTCCTCGCACGAGGAGGGTCCTTGCACGAGAACGAGGGAACCTTGCACGAGGTTGTCCTTGCACGAGGGGGTCCTTGCACGAGGACAAGTGGGGTCCTTGCACGAGGACAAGTGGGGTACTTGCACGAGGAAGTCCCTTGCACGAGGATGAGGGGGGTCCTTGCATTAAAACAAGGGGGTCTTGCACGAGGGGGTCTTTGCACGAGGACAAGTAGGGTCCTTGCACGAGTACAAGGGAGGTCCTTGCATGAGAACGAGGGGACTATGCACGAGGGGGTCCTTGCACGAGGGGTGTCCTTGCACAAGGACGAGGAGGTCCTTGCACGAGAATGAGGGGTTCTTGCACGGAGGTGTCCTTGCACGAGGAGGCTCTTTGAACAAGGTTGAGGGGGTCCTTGTACGAGAACGAGGGGTTTTCTTGCACTAGGGGGGGCCTTGCACGAGGACTACGGGGGTCCTTGCATGAGAACGAGGGGGCCTTGCACGACGGGGTCCTTGCACGAGGAGGCTCTTTGAACAAGGTTGAGGGGGTCCTTGTACGAGAACGAGGGGTGTTCTTGCACTAGGGGGGGCCTTGAACGAGGGCAAGGGTGTCCTTGCACGAGGACGAGGGGTGTCCTCGCACGAGGAGGGTCCTTGCACGAGGACGAGGGGATCCTTGCACGAGGATGAGGGAGGTCCTTTAACGAGAACGAGGGACCCTTGCACGAGGGTGTCCTTGCACGAGGGGGTCCTTGAACGAGGACAAGTGGGGTCCTTGCACGAGGACAAGTGGGGTCCTTGCACGAGGAAGTCCCTTGCACGAGGACGAGGGGGGTCCTTGCATTAAAACAAGCGGGTCTTGCACGAGGGGGGTCCTTGCACGAGGACAAGGGAGGTCCTTGCATGAGAACGAGGGGACCTTGCACGAGGGGGTCCTTGCACGAGGGGTGTCCTTCCACAAGGACGACGAGGTCTTGCATGAGAATGAGGGGTTCTTGCACGAGGGTGTCCCTGCAAGAGGACGAGGGGTGTCATTGCACGAGGAGGGTCCTTCCATGAGGCCGAAGGGGGTTCTTGCACGAGGGGGATCCTTGCACGACAACGAGGAAGTCCTTGCACGAGGACAAATGGGGTTCCTTGCACGAGGGGTGTCCTCACAAGAGGAGGGTCCTCGCACGAGGACGAGGGAGGTCCTTGCACAAGAACGAGGGGGTCCTTGCACTAGGAATAGGGGGACCTTGCACGACGGGGTCCTTGCACGAGGACGATGGGAGCCTTGCACGAGGATGGGGAAGGTCCTTGCACAAGAACGAGGGGGTCCTTGCTCAAGGACGAGGGCGCTTGCACGACGGGGTCCTTGCACGAGGACGATGGGGTCCTTGAACGAGGACGATAGGGTCTTGTACGAGGACGCGGGGGCCTTGCACGAGGACGATGGGGGCCTTGCACGAGAACGAGGGACCCTTGCACGAGGGGGGCCTTGCACGAGGGGGGCCTTGCACAAGGACAAGTGGGGTCTTTGCACGAGGAAGTCCCTTGCACGAGGACGAGGGGGATCCTTGCATTAAAACAAGGGGGTCTTGCACGAGGGGGGTCTTTGCACGAGGACAGTTAGGGTCCTTGCACGAGTACAAGGGAGGTCCTTGCATTGAGAACGAGGGGACCTTGCACGAGGGGGTCCTTGCACGACGGGGCCCTTGCACGAGGACGGTGGGTCCTTGCACGAGGACGATGGGGGCCTTGCACGAGGACGAGGGGCTTGCACGAGGACGAGGGAGCTTGCACTAGGGGGGGCCTTGCACGAGGACTACGGGGGTCCTTGCATGAGAACGAGGGGGCCTTGCACGACGGGGTCCTTGCACGAGGAGGCTCTTTGAACAAGGTTGAGGGGGTCCTTGTACGAGAACGAGGGGTGTTCTTGCACTAGGGGGGGCCTTGAACGAGGGCAAGGGTGTCCTTGCACGAGGACGAGGGGTGTCCTCGCACGAGGAGGGTACTTGCACGAGGACGAGGGGATCCTTGCACGAGGATGAGGGAGGTCCTTTAACGAGAACGAGGGACCCTTGCACGAGGGTGTCCTTGCACGAGGGGGTCCTTGAACGAGGACAAGTGGGGTCCTTGCACGAGGACAAGTGGGTCCTTGCACGAGGAAGTCCCTTGCACGAGGACGAGGGGGGTCCTTGCACGAGGAAGTCCCTTCCACGAGGACGAAGGGGGTCCTTGCACGACAACAAGGAGGTCCTTGCACGAGGACAAGGGGGGTCCTTGCACGAGGACGAGGGGGGCTCGCACGACGCGGTCATTGCACGAGGACGATGGGGTCCTTGCACGAGGACGATAGGTCCTTGTACGAGGACGATGGGAGAATTGCACGAGGATGGGGAAGGTACTTGCACAAGAACGAGGGGGGTCCTTGCACGAGGACGAGGGGGTCTTGCACAATGGGGTCCTTGCACGAGGACTTTCGGGCCTTGTACGAGGACGATGGCAGCCTTGCAAGAGGATGGAGAAGTTCCTTGCACAAGAACGAGGGGGTCCTTGCACGAGGACGAGGGGGGCCTTGCACGACGGGGTCCTTGCACGAGGACGAGGGAGGTCCTTGCACAAGAACGAGGGGGTCCTTGGACGAGGACGAGGAGGGCCTTGCACGACGGGGTCCTTCAATGAGGACGATGGGCCCTTGCTCGATGACGATTGGAGCCTTGCACGAGGATGGGGAATGTCCTTGCACAAGAACGGGGGTGTCCTTGCACGAGGACGAGGGGTGTCCTCGCACGAGGAGGGTCCTTGCACGAGGACGAGGGGATACTTGCACGAGGATGAGGGAGGTCCTTTAACGAGAACAAGGGACCCTTGCACGAGGGGGTCCTTGCACGAGGGGGTCCTTGCACGAGGACAAGTGGGGTCCTTGCACGAGGACATGTGGGGTCCTTGCACGAGGAAGTCCCTTGCACGAAAACGAGGGGGGTCCTTGCATTAAAACAAGGGGGTCTTGCACGAGGGGGGTCCTTGCACGAGGAAAAGGGATGTCCTTGCATGAGAATGAGGGGACCTTGCACGAGGGGGTCCTTGCACGAGGGGTGTCCTTGCACAAGGACGAGGAGGTCTTGCATGAGAATGAGGGGTTCTTGCACGAGGGTGTGCTTGCAAGAGGACGAGGGTTGTCATTGCACGAGGAGGGTCCTTCCATGAGGCCGAAGGGGGTTCTTGCACGAGGGGGATCCTTGCACGACAACGAGGAGGTCCTTGCACGAGGAAAAATGGGGGTCCTTGCACGAGGTGTGTCCTCGGAAGAGGAGGGTCCTCGCACGAGGACGAGGGAGGTCCTTGCACAAGAACGAGGGGGTCCTTGCACTAGGAATAGGGGGACCTTGCACGACTGGGTCCTTGCACGAGGACGATGGGAGCCTTGCACGAGGATGGGGAAGGTCCTTGCACAAGAACGAAGGTGTCCTTGAACAAGGACGAGGGAGCTTGCACGACGGGGTCCTTGCACGAGGACGATGGGGTCCTTGCACGAGGACGATACGGCCTTGTACGAGGACGATAGGTCCTTGTACGAGGACGATGGGAGAATTGCACGAGGATGGGGAAGGTACTTGCACAAGAACGAGGGGGGTCCTTGCACGAGGACGAGGCGGTCTTGCACAATGGGGTCCTTGCACGAGGACTTTCGGGCCTTGTACGAGGACGATGGCAGCCTTGCAAGAGGATGGAGAAGTTCCTGGCACGAGAACGAGGGGATCCTTGCACGAGGACGAGGGGGGCCTTGCACGACGGGGTCCTTGCACGAGGACGAGGGAGGTCCTTGCACAAGAACAAGGGGTTCCTTGCACGAGGACGAGGGGGCTTGCACGACGAGGCCCTTGCACGAGGACGATGGGGTCCTTGCACGAGGACGATACGGCCTTGTACGAGGACAATGGGAGCCTTGCACGAGGATGGGGAAGGTCCTTGCACAAGAACGAGGGGGTCCTTGCACGAGGACGAGGGGGGCCTTGCACGACGGGGTCCTTCAATGAGGACGATGGGCCCTTGCTCGATGACGATTGGAGCCTTGCACGAGGATGGGGAATGTCCTTGCACAAGAACGGGGGTGTCCTTGCACGAGGACGAGGGGTGTCCTCGCACGAGGAGGGTCCTTGCACGAGGACGAGGAGATCCTTGCACGAGGATGAGGGAGGTCCTTTAACGAGAACGAGGGACCCTTGCACGAGGGGGTCCTTGCACGAGGACAAGTGGGGTCCTTGCACGAGGATGAGGGAGGTCCTTTAACGAGAACGAGGGACCCTTGCACGAGGGGGTCCTTGCACGAGGACAAGTGGGGTCCTTGCACGAGGACATGTGGGGTCCTTGCACGAGGAAGTCCCTTGCACGAGGACGAGGGGGGTCCTTGCATTAAAACAAGGGGGTCTTGCACGAGGGGGGTCCTTGCACGAGGAAAAGGGATGTCCTTGCATGAGAATGAGGGGACCTTGCACGAGGGGGTCCTTGCACGAGGGGTGTCCTTGCACAAGGACGAGGAGGTCTTGCATGAGAATGAGGGGTTCTTGCACGAGGGTGTGCTTGCAAGAGGACGAGGGTTGTCATTGCACGAGGAGGGTCCTTCCATGAGGCCGAAGGGGGTTCTTGCACGAGGGGGATCCTTGCACGACAACGAGGAGGTCCTTGCACGAGGAAAAATGGGGGTCCTTGCACGAGGTGTGTCCTCGGAAGAGGAGGGTCCTCGCACGAGGACGAGGGAGGTCCTTGCACAAGAACGAGGGGGTCCTTGCACTAGGAATAGGGGGACCTTGCACGACTGGGTCCTTGCACGAGGACGATGGGAGCCTTGCACGAGGATGGGGAAGGTCCTTGCACAAGAACGAAGGTGTCCTTGAACAAGGACGAGGGAGCTTGCACGACGGGGTCCTTGCACGAGGACGATGGGGTCCTTGCACGAGGACGATACGGCCTTGTACGAGGACGATAGGTCCTTGTACGAGGACGATGGGAGAATTGCACGAGGATGGGGAAGGTACTTGCACAAGAACGAGGGGGGTCCTTGCACGAGGACGAGGCGGTCTTGCACAATGGGGTCCTTGCACGAGGACTTTCGGGCCTTGTACGAGGACGATGGCAGCCTTGCAAGAGGATGGAGAAGTTCCTGGCACGAGAACGAGGGGATCCTTGCACGAGGACGAGGGGGGCCTTGCACGACGGGGTCCTTGCACGAGGACGAGGGAGGTCCTTGCACAAGAACAAGGGGTTCCTTGCACGAGGACGAGGGGGCTTGCACGACGAGGCCCTTGCACGAGGACGATGGGGTCCTTGCACGAGGACGATACGGCCTTGTACGAGGACAATGGGAGCCTTGCACGAGGATGGGGAATGTCCTTGCACAAGAACGGGGGTGTCCTTGCACGAGGACGAGGGGTGTCCTCGCACGAGGAGGGTCTTTGCACGAGGACGAGGAGATCCTTGCACGAGGATGAGGGAGGTCCTTTAACGAGAACGAGGGACCCTTGCACGAGGGGGTCCTTGCACGAGGACAAGTGGGGTCCTTGCACGAGGATGAGGGAGGTCCTTTAACGAGAACGAGGGACCCTTGCACGAGGGGGTCCTTGCACGAGGACAAGTGGGGTCCTTGCACGAGGACATGTGGGGTCCTTGCACGAGGAAGTCCCTTGCACGAGGACGAGGGGGGTCCTTGCATTAAAACAAGGGGGTCTTGCACGAGGGGGGTCCTTGCACGAGGACAAGGGATGTCCTTGCATGAGAACGAGGGGACCTTGCACGAGGGGGTCCTTGCACGAGGGGTGTCCTTTCACAAGCACGAGGAGGTCTTGCACGAGAATGAGGGGTTCTTGCACGAGGGTGTGCTTGCAAGAGGACGAGGGGTGTCATTGCACGAGGAGGGTCCTTCCATGAGGCCGAAGGGGGTTCTTGCACGAGGGGGATCCTTGCACGACAACGAGGAGGTCCTTGCACGAGGACAAACGGGGTTCCTTGCACGAGGGGTGTCCTCGGAAGAGGAGGGTTCTCGCACGAGGACGAGGGAGGTCCTTGCACAAGAACGAGGGGGTCCTTGCACTAGGAATAGGGGGATCTTGCACGACTGGGTCCTTGCACGAGGACGATGGGAGCCTTGCACGAGGATGGGGAAGGTCCTTGCACAAGAACGAGGGGGTCCTTTCACAAGGACGAGGGGGCTTGCACGACGGGGTCCTTGCACGAGGACGATGGGGTCCTTGCACGAGGACGATAGGGCCTTGTACGAGGACGAGGGGGCCTTGCACGAGGACTAGGGGGGTCCTTGCATGAGAATGAGGGGGCTTTTACGACGGGTTCCTTGCACGAGGGGTGTCCTCGCACCCGGAGGGTCCTTGCACGAGGATGAGGAAGGTCCTTGCACAAGAACGAGGGGGCCTTGCACGACGGGGTCCTTGCACGAGGACGATGGGTCCTTGCACGAAAACGATGGGGGCCTTGCACGAGGACGAGGGGCTTGCACGAGGACGAGGGGGCTTGCACTAGGGGTGGTCCTTGCACGAGGACTACGAGGGTCCTTGCATGAGAACGAGGGGGCCTTGCACGACGGGGTCCTTGCACGAGGAGGCTCTTTGAACAAGGATGAGGAGGTCCTTGCACAAGAACGAAAGGGTCCTTGCAAAGGACGAGGGGGCCCTTGCACGACGGGGTCCTTCAACGAGGACGATGGGGCCTTGCTCGAGGATGATGGGAGCCTTGCACGAGGATGGGAAGGTCCTTGCACAAGAACGAGGGGGTCCTTGCACGAGGACGCGGGGGGCCTTGCACGACGGGGTCCTTGCACGAGGATGATGGGGCCTTGCACGAGTATGATGGGAACCTTGTACGAGGATGGGGAAGGTCCTTGCACAAGAACGAGGGTGTCCTTGCACGAGGACGAGGGGTGTCCTCGCACGAGGAGGGTCCTCACACGAGGATGAGGGAGGTCCTTTCCCAAGAACGAGGGGGTCCTTGCACGAGGACGAGGGGGCTTACACGACGAGGTCCTTGCATGAGGACGATGCGGTCCTTGCACGAGGACGATAGGGCCTTGTACGAGGACAATGGGAGCCTTGCACGAGGATGGGGAAGGTCCTTGCACAAGAACGAGGGGGTCCTTGCACGAGGACGAGGGGGGCCTTGCACGAGGATGGGGAAAGTCCTTGCACAAGAACGAGGGTGTCCTTGCACGAGGGTGTCCTTGGACGAGGGGGGTCCTTGCACGAGGACAAGTGGGGTCCTTGCACGAGTAAGTCCCTTGCACGAGGACGAGGAGGTCCTTGCACTAGAATGAGGGGTTATTGCACGAGGGTGTCCTTGCACGAGGACGAGAGGTGTCATTGCACGAGGAGGGTCCTTCCATGAGGCCGAAGGGGGTTCTTGCACGAGGGGGATCCTTGCACGACAACGAGGAGGTCCTTGCACGAGGACAAGGGGAGTCCTTGCACGAGGACGAGGGGGGCTCGCACGACGGGGTCCTTGTACGAGGACGATGGGAGACTTGCACAAGGATGGGGAAGGTCCTTGCACAAGAACGAGGGGGGTCCTTGCACGAGGACGAGGGGGGCCTTGCACGATGGGGTCTTTGCACGAGGACTTTGGGGCTTTGTACGAGGACGGTGGGAGCCTTGCACGAGGATGGAGAAGTTCCTTGCACAAGAACGAGGGGGTCCTTGCACGAGGACGAGGGGGGCCTTGCACGACGGGGTCCTTGCACGAGGACGAGGGAGGTCCTTGCACAAGAACGAGGGGTTCCTTGTACGAGGACGAGGGGCTTGCACGACGAGGCCCTTGCACGAGGACGATGGCATCCTTGCACGAGGACGATACGGCCTTGTACGAGGACAATGGGAGCCTTGCACGAGGATGGGGAAGGTCCTTGCACAAGAACGAGGGGGTCCTTGCACGAGGACGAGGGGGGCCTTGCACGACGGGGTCCTTCAACGAGGACGATGGGGTCCTTGCACGAGGACGATGGGGCCTTGCTCGAGGACGATGGGAGCCTTGCACGAGGATGGGGAAGGTCCTTGCACAAGAACGAGGGGGTCCTTGCACAAGGACGAGGGGTCTTGCACGACGGGGTCCTTGCACGAGGACGATGGGGTCCTTGCACGAGGACGATAGGGCCTTGTACGAGGACGATGGGGCCTTGCACGAGGACCAGGGGGGTCCTTGCATGAGAATGAAGGGGGCTTTTACAACAGGGTCCTTGCACGAGGAGGGTGTTTGAACAAGGATGAGGGGGGGGTCCTTGCACGAGGGGTGTCCTCGCACGTGGAAGGTCCTTGCACGAGGATGGGGGAGGTCCTTGCACAAGAACGAGGGGGCCTTGCACGACGGGGCCCTTGCACGAGGACGATGGGTCCTTGCACGAGGACGATGGGGGCTTTGCACGAGAACGAGGGACCCTTGCACGAGGGTGTCCTTGCACGAGGGGGGGCCTTGCACAAGGACAAGTGGGGTCCTTGCACGAGGAAGTCCCTTGCACGAGGACGAGGGGGATCCTTGCATTAAAACAAGGGGGTCTTGCACCAGGGGGGTCTTTGCACGAGGACAGTTAGGGTCCTTGCACGAGTACAAGGGAGGTCCTTGCATTGAGAACGAGGGGACCTTGCACGAGGGGGTCCTTGCACGACGGGGCCCTTGCACGAGGACGATGGGTCCTTGCACGAGGACGATGGGGGCCTTGCACGAGGACGAGGGGCTTGCACGAGGACGAGGGGGCTTGCAGTAGGGGTGGTCCTTGCACGAGGACTACGGGGGCCCTTGCATGAGAACGAGGGGGCCTTGCACGACGGGGTCCTTGCACGAGGAGGCTCTTTGAACAAGGATGAGGGGGTCCTTGTACGAGAACGAGGGGTGTTCTTGCACTAGGGGGGGCCTTGAACGAGGGCAAGGGGGGCCTTGCACGAGGAAGAGGGGGTCCTTGCACGAGGATTAGGGGGACCTTGCACGATGATTTGGGGGGCTAGAACGAGGACATGGGGGGCTTGCACGAGGACGAGGGGGCTCTTGCACGAGGGCAAGGGGGGTCCTTTCACGAAGAAGAGGGTGTCCTTGCACTAGGGAGAGGGTGTCCTTGCACGAGGGGGGTCCTTGCACGAGGACAAGTGGGGTCTTTGCACGAGGACAAGTGCGGTCCTTGCACGAGGAAGTCCCTTGCACGAGGACGAGGGGGGTCCTTGCACGACAACGAGGAGGTCCTTGCACGAGGACAAGGGGGGTCCTTGCACGAGGACGAGGGGGGCTCGCACGGCGGGGTCCTTGCACGAGGACGATGGGGTCCTTGCACGAGGACGATAGGTCCTTGTACGAGGACGATGGGAGAATTGCACGAGGATGGGGAAGGTACTTGCACAAGAACGAGGGGGGTCCTTGCACGAGGACGAGGGGGTATTGCACAATGGGGTCCTTGCACGAGGACTTTCGGGCCTTGTACGAGGACGATGGCAGCCTTGCAAGAGGATGGAGAAGTTACTTGCACAAGAACGAGGGGGTCCTTGCACGAGGACGAGGGGGGCTTGCACGACGGGGTCCTTGCACGAGGACGAGGGAGGTCCTTGCACAAGAACGAGGGGTTCCTTGCACGAGGACGAGGGGGCTTGCACGACGAGGCCCTTGCACGAGGACGATGGGGTCCTTGCACGAGGACGATACGGCCTTGTACGAGGACAATGGGAGCCTTGCACGAGGATGGGGAAGGTCCTTGCACAAGAACGAGGGGGTCCTTGCACTAGGAATAGGGGGACCTTGCACGACTGGGTCCTTGCACGAGGACGATGGGAGCCTTGCACGAGGATGGGGAAGGTCCTTGCGCAAGAACGAAGGGGTCCTTGCACAAGGACGAGGGGGTCCTTGCACGAGGACGATACGGCCTTGTACGAGGGCGAGGGGGCCTTGCACGAGGACTAGGGGGGTCCTTGCATGAGAATGAGGGGGCTTTTACGACGGGTTCCTTGCACGAGGGGTGTCCTCGCACCCGGAGGGTCCTTGCACGAGGATGAGGGAGGTCCTTGCACAAGAACGAGGGGGCCTTGCACGACAGGGCCCTTGCACGAGGACGATGGGTCCTTGCACGAAAACGATGGGGGCCTTGCACGAGGACGAGGGGCTTGCACGAGGACGAGGGGGCTTGCACTAGGGGTGGTCCTTGCACGAGGACTACGAGGGTCCTTGCATGAGAACGAGGGGGCCTTGCACGACGGGGTCCTTGCACGAGGACGATGGGGTCCTTGCACGAGGACGATAGGTCCTTGTACGAGGACGATGGGAGAATTGCACGAGGATGGGGAAGGTACTTGCACAAGAACGAGGGGGGTCCTTGCACGAGGACGAGGCGGTCTTGCACAATGGGGTCCTTGCACGAGGACTTTCGGGCCTTGTACGAGGACGATGGCAGCCTTGCAAGAGGATGGAGAAGTTCCTGGCACAAGAACGAGGGGGTCCTTGCACGAGGACGAGGGGGGCCTTGCACGACGGGGTCCTTGCACGAGGATGAGGGAGGTCCTTGCACAAGAACGAGGGGTTCCTTGCACGAGGACGAGGGGGCTTGCACGACGAGGCCCTTGCACGAGGACGATGGGGTCCTTGCACGAGGACGATACGGCCTTGTACGAGGACAATGGGAGCCTTGCACGAGGATGGGGAAGGTCCTTGCACAAGAACGAGGGGGTCCTTGCACGAGGACGAGGGGGGCCTTGCACGACGGGGTCCTTCAATGAGGACGATGGGCCCTTGCTCGATGACGATTGGAGCCTTGCACGAGGATGGGGAATGTCCTTGCACAAGAACGGGGGTGTCCTTGCACGAGGACGAGGGGTGTCCTCGCACGAGGAGGGTCATTGCACGAGGACGAGGAGATCCTTGCACGAGGATGAGGGAGGTCCTTTAACGAGAACGAGGGACCCTTGCACGAGGGGGTCCTTGCACGAGGGGGTCCTTGCACGAGGACAAGTGGGGTCCTTGCACGAGGACATGTGGGGTCCTTGCACGAGGAAGTCCCTTGCACGAGGACGAGGGGGGTCCTTGCATTAAAACAAGGGGGTCTTGCACGAGGGGGGTCCTTGCACGAGGACAAGGGATGTCCTTGCATGAGAACGAGGGGACCTTGCACGAGGGGGTCCTTGCACGAGGGGTGTCCTTGCACAAGCACGAAGAGGTCTTGCACGAGAATGAGGGGTTCTTGCACGAGGGTGTGCTTGCAAGAGGACGAGGGTTGTCATTGCACGAGGAGGGTCCTTCCATGAGGCCGAAGGGGGTTCTTGCACGAGGGGGATCCTTGCACGACAACGAGGAGGTCCTTGCACGAGGTCAAATGGGGTTCCTTGCACGAGGGGTGTCCTCGGAAGAGGAGGGTTCTCGCACGACGACGAGGGAGGTCCTTGCACAAGAACGAGGGGGTCCTTGCACTAGGAATAGGGGGACCTTGCACGACTGGGTCCTTGCACGAGGACGATGGGAGCCTTGCACGAGGATGCGGAAGGTCCTTGCACAAGAACGAGGGGGTCCTTGCACAAGGACAAGGGGGCTTGCACGACGGGGTCCTTGCACGAGGACGATGGGGTCCTTGCACGAGGACGATAGGGCCTTGTACGAGGACGAGGGGGCCTTGCACGAGGACTAGGGGGGTCCTTGCATGAGAATGAGGGGGCTTTTACGACGGGTTCCTTGCACGAGGGGTGTCCTCGCACCCGGAGGGTCCTTGCACGAGGATGAGGGAGGTCCTTGCACAAGAACGAGGGGGCCTTGCACGACGGGGTCCTTGCACGAGTACGATGGGTCCTTGCACGAAAACGATGGGGGCCTTGCACGAGGACGAGGGGCTTGCACGAGGACGAGGGGGCTTGCACTAGGGGTGGTCCTTGCACGAGGACTACGAGGGTCCTTGCATGAGAACGAGGGGGCCTTGCACGACGGGGTCCTTGCACGAGGAGGCTCTTTGAACAAGGATGAGGAGGTCCTTGCACAAGAACGAAAGGGTCCTTGCACGAGGACGAGGGGGCCCTTGCACGACGGGGTCCTTCAACGAGGACGATGGGGCCTTGCTCGAGGACGATGGGAGCCTTGCACGAGGATGGGAAGGTCCTTGCACAAGAACGAGGGGGTCCTTGCACGAGGACGCGGGGGGCCTTGCACGACGGGATCCTTGCACGAGGATGATGGGGCCTTGCACGAGTATGATGGGAACCTTGCACGAGGATGGGGAAGGTCCTTGCACAAGAACGAGGGTGTCCTTGCACGAGGACGAGGGGTGTCCTCGCACGAGGAGGGTCCTCACACGAGGATGAGGGAGGTCCTTTCACAAGAACGAGGGGGTCCTTGCACGAGGACGAGGGGGCTTACACGACGAGGTCCTTGCATGAGGACGATGCGGTCCTTGCATGAGGACGATGCGGTCCTTGCACGAGGACGATAGGGCCTTGTACGAGGACAATGGGAGCCTTGCACGAGGATGGGGAAGGTCCTTGCACAAGAACGAGGGGGTCCTTGCACGAGGACGAGGGGGGCCTTGCACGAGGATGGGGAAAGTCCTTGCACAAGAACGAGGGTGTCCTTGCACGAGGGTGTCCTTGGACGAGGGGGGTCCTTGCACGAGGACAAGTGGGGTCCTTGCACGAGTAAGTCCCTTGCACGAGGACGAGGAGGTCCTTGCACTAGAATGAGGGATTATTGCACGAGGGTGTCCTTGCACGAGGACGAGAGGTGTCATTGCACGAGGAGGGTCCTTCCATGAGGCCGAAGGGGGTTCTTGCACGAGGGGGATCCTTGCACGACAACGAGGAGGTCCTTGCACGAGGACAAGGGGGGTCCTTGCACGAGGACGAGGGGGGATCGCACGACGGGGTCCTTGTACAAGGACGATGGGAGACTTGCACAAGGATGGGGAAGGTTCTTGCACAAGAACGAGGGGGGTCCTTGCACGAGGACGAGGGGGGCCTTGCACGATGGGGACTTTGCACGAGGACTTTGGGGCTTTGTACGAGGACGGTGGGAGCCTTGCACGAGGATGGAGAAGTTCCTTGCACAAGAACGAGGGGGTCCTTGCACGAGGACGAGGGGGGCCTTGCACGACGGGGTCCTTGCACGAGGACGAGGGAGGTCCTTGCACAAGAACGAGGGGTTCCTTGTACGAGGACGAGGGGCTTGCACGACGAGGCCCTTGCACGAGGACGATGGCGTCCTTGCACGAGGACGATACGGCCTTGTACGAGGACAATGGGAGCCTTGCACGAGGATGGGGAAGGTCCTTGCACAAGAACGAGGGGGTCCTTGCACGAGGACGAGGGGGGCCTTGCACGACGGGGTCCTTCAACGAGGACGATGGGGTCCTTGCACGAGGACGATGGGGCCTTGCTCGAGGACGATGGGAGCCTTGCACGAGGATGGGGAAGGTCCTTGCACAAGAACGAGGGGGTCCTTGCACAAGGACGAGGGGTCTTGCACGACGGGGTCCTTGCACGAGGACGATGGGGTCCTTGCACGAGGACGATAGGGCCTTGTACGAGGACGATGGGGCCGTGCACGAGGACCAGGGGGGTCCTTGCATGAGAATGAGGGGGCTTTTACAACAGGGTCCTTGCACGAGGAGGGTGTTTGAACAAGGATGAGGGGGGGTCCTTGCACGAGGGGTGTCCTCGCACGTGGAAGGTCCTTGCACGAGGATGGGGGAGGTCCTTGCACAAGAACGAGGGGGCCTTGCACGGCGGGGCCCTTGCACGAGGACGATGGGTCCTTGCACGAGGACGATGGGGGCTTTGCACGAGAACGAGGGACCCTTGCACGAGGGTGTCCTTGCACGAGGGGGGGCCTTGCACAAGGACAAGTGGGGTCCTTGCACGAGGAAGTCCCTTGCACGAGGACGAGGGGGATCCTTGCATTAAAACAAGGGGGTCTTGCACCAGGGGGGTCTTTGCACGAGGACAGTTAGGGTCCTTGCACGAGTACAAGGGAGGTCCTTGCATTGAGAACGAGGGGACCTTGCACGAGGGGGTCCTTGCACGACGGGGCCCTTGCACGAGGACGATGGGTCCTTGCACGAGGACGATGGGGGACTTGCACGAGGACGAGGGGCTTGCACGAGGACGAGGGGGCTTGCAGTAGGGGTGGTCCTTGCACGAGGACTACGGGGGCCCTTGCATGAGAACGAGGGGGCCTTGCACGACGGGGTCCTTGCACGAGGAGGCTCTTTGAACAAGGATGAGGGGGTCCTTGTACGAGAACGAGGGGTGTTCTTGCACTAGGGGGGGCCTTGAACGAGGGCAAGGGGGGCCTTGCACGAGGAAGAGGGGGTCCTTGCACGAGGATTAGGGGGACCTTGCACGATGATTTGGGGGGGCTAGAACGAGGACATGGGGGGCTTGCACGAGGACGAGGGGGCTCTTGCACGAGGGCAAGGGGGGTCCTTTCACGAAGAAGAGGGTGTCCTTGCACTAGGGAGAGGGTGTCCTTGCACGAGGGGGGTCCTTGCACGAGGACAAGTGGGGTCTTTGCACGAGGACAAGTGCGGTCCTTGCACGAGGAAGTCCCTTGCACGAGGACGAGGGGGGTCCTTGCACGACAACGAGGAGGTCCTTGCACGAGGACAAGGGGGGTCCTTGCACGAGGACGAGGGGGGCTCGCACGACGGGGTCCTTGCACGAGGACGATGGGGTCCTTGCACGAGGACGATAGGTCCTTGTACGAGGACGATGGCAGCCTTGCAAGAGGATGGAGAAGTTACTTGCACAAGAACGAGGGGGTCCTTGCACGAGGACGAGGGGGGCTTGCACGACGGGGTCCTTGCACGAGGACGAGGGAGGTCCTTGCACAAGAACGAGGGGTTCCTTGCACGAGGACGAGGGGGCTTGCACGACGAGGCCCTTGCACGAGGACGATGGGGTCCTTGCACGAGCACGATACGGCCTTGTACGAGGACAATGGGAGCCTTGCACGAGGATGGGGAAGGTCCTTGCACAAGAACGAGGGGGTCTTTGCACTAGGAATAGGGGGACCTTGCACGACTGGGTCCTTGCACGAGGACGATGGGAGCCTTGCACGAGGATGGGGAAGGTCCTTGCACAAGAACGAAGGGGTCCTTGCACAAGAACGAGGGGGCTTGCACGACGGGGTCCTTGCACGAGGACGATGGGGGCCTTGCACGAGGACGAGGGGCTTGCACGAAGACGAGGGGGCTTGCACTAGGGGTGGTCCTTGCACGAGGACTACGAGGGTCCTTGCATGAGAACGAGGGGGCTTTGCACGACGGGGTCCTTGCACGAGGAGTCTCTTTGAACAAGGATGAGGAGGTCCTTGCACAAGAACGAGGGGGTCCTTGCACGAGGACGAGGGGGCCTTGCACGAGGATGGGGAAAGTCCTTGCACGAGAACGAGGGTGTCCTTGCACGAGGGTGTCCTTGGGCGAGGGGGGTCCTTGCACGAGGACAAGTGGGGTCCTTGCACGAGTAAGTCCCTTGCACGAGGACGAGGAGGTCCTTGCACTAGAATGAGGGGTTATTGCACGAGGGTGTCCTTGCACGAGGACGAGAGGTGTCATTGCACGAGGAGGGTCCTTCCATGAGGCCGAAGGGGGTTCTTGCACGAGGGGGATCCTTGCACGACAACGAGGAGGTCCTTGCACGAGGACAAGGGGGGTCCTTGCACGAGGACGAGGGGGCTCGCACGACGGGGTCCTTGTACGAGGACGATGGGAGACTTGCACAAGGATGGGGAAGGTCCTTGCACAAGAACGAGGGGGGTCCTTGCACGAGGACGAGGGGGGCCTTGCACGATGGGGTCTTTGCACGAGGACTTTGGGGCTTTGTACGAGGACGATGGGAGCCTTGCACGAGGATGGAGAAGTTCCTTGCACAAGAACGAGGGGGTCCTTGCACGAGGACAAGGGGGGCCTTGCACGACGGGGACCTTGCACGAGGACGAGGGAGGTCCTTGCACAAGAACGAGGGGTTCCTTGTACGAGGACGAGGGGCTTGCACGACGAGGCCCTTGCACGAGGACGATGGCGTCCTTGCACGAGGACGATACGGCCTTGTACGAGGACAATGGGAGCCTTGCACGAGGATGGGGAAGGTCCTTGCACAAGAACGAGGGGGTCCTTGCACGAGGACGAGGGGGGCCTTGCACGACGGGGTCCTTCAACGAGGACGATGGGGTCCTTGCACGAGGACGATGGGGCCTTGCTCGAGGACGATGGGAGCCTTGCACGAGGATGGGGAAGGTCCTTGCACAAGAACGAGGGGGTCCTTGCACAAGGACGAGGGGTCTTGCACGACGGGGTCCTTGCACGAGGACGATGGGGTCCTTGCACGAGGACGATAGGGCCTTGTACGAGGACGATGGGGCCGTGCACGAGGACCAGGGGGGTCCTTGCATGAGAATGAGGGGGCTTTTACAACAGGGTCCTTGCACGAGGAGGGTGTTTGAACAAGGATGAGGGGGGGTCCTTGCACGAGGGGTGTCCTCGCACGTGGAAGGTCCTTGCACGAGGATGGGGGAGGTCCTTGCACAAGAACGAGTGGTCCTTGCACGACGGGGCCCTTGCACGAGGACGATGGGTCCTTGCACGAGGACGATGGGGGCTTTGCACGAGGACGAGGGACCCTTGCACGAGGGTGTCCTTGCACGAGGGGGGGCCTTGCACAAGGACAAGTGGGGTCCTTGCACGAGGAAGTCCCTTGCACGAGGACGAGGGGGATCCTTGCATTAAAACAAGGGGGTCTTGCACCAGGGGGGTCTTTGCACGAGGACAGTTAGGGTCCTTGCACGAGTACAAGGGAGGTCCTTGCATTGAGAACGAGGGGACCTTGCACGAGGGGGTCCTTGCACGACGGGGCCCTTGCACGAGGACGATGGGTCCTTGCACGAGGACGATGGGGGCCTTGCACGAGGACGAGGGGCTTGCACGAGGACGAGGGGGCTTGCAGTAGGGGTGGTCCTTGCACGAGGACTACGGGGGCCCTTGCATGAGAACGAGGGGGCCTTGCACGACGGGGTCCTTGCACGAGGAGGCTCTTTGAACAAGGATGAGGGGGTCCTTGTACGAGAACGAGGGGTGTTCTTGCACTAGGGGGGGCCTTGAACGAGGGCAAGGGGGGCCTTGCACGAGGAAGAGGGGGTCCTTGCACGAGGATTAGGGGGACCTTGCACGATGATTTGGGGGGGCTAGAACGAGGACATGGGGGGCTTGCACGAGGACGAGGGGGCTCTTGCACGAGGGCAAGGGGGGTCCTTTCACGAAGAAGAGGGTGTCCTTGCACTAGGGAGAGGGTGTCCTTGCACGAGGGGGGTCCTTGCACGAGGACAAGTGGGGTCTTTGCACGAGGACAAGTGCGGTCCTTGCACGAGGAAGTCCCTTGCACGAGGACGAGGGGGGTCCTTGCACGACAACGAGGAGGTCCTTGCACGAGGACAAGGGGGGTCCTTGCACGAGGACGAGGGGGGCTCGCACGACGGGGTCCTTGCACGAGGACGATGGGGTCCTTGCACGAGGACGATAGGTCCTTGTACGAGGACGATGGGAGAATTGCACGAGGATGGGGAAGGTACTTGCACAAGAACGAGGGGGGTCCTTGCACGAGGACGAGGGGGTATTGCACAATGGGGTCCTTGCACGAGGACTTTCGGGCCTTGTACGAGGACGATGGCAGCCTTGCAAGAGGATGGAGAAGTTACTTGCACAAGAACGAGGGGGTCCTTGCACGAGGACGAGGGGGGCTTGCACGACGGGGTCCTTGCACGAGGACGAGGGAGGTCCTTGCACAAGAACGAGGGGTTCCTTGCACGAGGACGAGGGGGCTTGCACGACGAGGCCCTTGCACGAGGACGATGGGGTCCTTGCACGAGCACGATACGGCCTTGTACGAGGACAATGGGAGCCTTGCACGAGGATGGGGAAGGTCCTTGCACAAGAACGAGGGGGTCTTTGCACTAGGAATAGGGGGACCTTGCACGACTGGGTCCTTGCACGAGGACGATGGGAGCCTTGCACGAGGATGGGGAAGGTCCTTGCACAAGAATGAAGGGGTCCTTGCACAAGAACGAGGGGGCTTGCACGACGGGGTCCTTGCACGAGGACGATGGGGTCCTTGCACGAGGACGATACGGCCTTGTACGAGGACGAGGGGGCCTTGCACGAGGACTAGGGGGGTCCTTGCATGAGAATGAGGGGGCTTTTACGACGGGTTCCTTGTACGAGGGGTGTCCTCGCACCCGGAGGGTCCTTGCACGAGTATGAGGGAGGTCCTTGCACAAGAACGAGGGGGCCTTGCACGACAGGGCCCTTGCACGAGGACGATGGGTCCTTGCACGAAAACGATGGGGGCCTTGCACGAGGACGAGGGGCTTGCACGAAGACGAGGGGGCTTGCACTAGGGGTGGTCCTTGCACGAGGACTACGAGGGTCCTTGCATGAGAACGAGGGGGCTTTGCACGACGGGGTCCTTGCACGAGGAGTCTCTTTGAACAAGGATGAGGAGGTCCTTGCACAAGAACGAGGGGGTCCTTGCACGAGGACGAGGGGGCCTTGCACGAGGATGGGGAAAGTCCTTGCACGAGAACGAGGGTGTCCTTGCACGAGGGTGTCCTTGGGCGAGGGGGGTCCTTGCACGAGGACAAGTGGGGTCCTTGCACGAGTAAGTCCCTTGCACGAGGACGAGGAGGTCCTTGCACTAGAATGAGGGGTTATTGCACGAGGGTGTCCTTGCACGAGGACGAGAGGTGTCATTGCACGAGGAGGGTCCTTCCATGAGGCCGAAGGGGGTTCTTGCACGAGGGGGATCCTTGCACGACAACGAGGAGGTCCTTGCACGAGGACAAGTGGGGTCCTTGCACGAGGACGAGGGGGCTCGCACGACGGGGTCCTTGTATGAGGACGATGGGAGACTTGCACAAGGATGGGGAAGGTCCTTGCACAAGAACGAGGGGGGTCCTTGCACGAGGACGAGGGGGGCCTTGCACGATGGGGTCTTTGCACGAGGACTTTGGGGCTTTGACCGAGGATGATGGGAGCCTTGCACGAGGATGGAGAAGTTCCTTGCACAAGAACGAGGGGGTCCTTGCACGAGGACGAGGGGGGCCTTGCACGACGGGGTCCTTGCACGAGGACGAGGGAGGTCCTTGCACAAGAACGAGGGGTTCCTTGCACGAGGACGAGGGGGCTTGAACGACGAGGCCCTTGCACGAGGACGATGACGTCCTTGCACGAGGACGATACGGCCTTGTACGAGGACAATGGGAGCCTTGCACGAGGATGGGGAAGGTCCTTGCACAAGAACGAGGGGGTCCTTGCACGAGGACGAGGGGGGCCTTGCACGACGGGGTCCTTCAACGAGGACGATGGGCCCTTGCTCGATGACGATTGGAGCCTTGCACGAGGATGGGGAAGGTCCTTGCACAAGAACGGGGGTGTCCTTGCACGAGGACGAGGGGTGTCCTCGCACGAGGAGGGTCCTTGCACGAGGACGAGGGGATCCTTGCACGAGGATGAGGGAGGTCCTTTAACGAGAACGAGGGACCCTTGCACGAGGGGGTCCTTGCACGAGGGGGTCTTTGCACGAAAACAAGTGGGGTCCTTGCACGAAGACATGTGGGGTCCTTGCACGAGGAAGTCCCTTGCACGAGGACGAGGGGGGTCCTTGCATTAAAACAAGGGGGTCTTGCACGAGGGGGGTCCTTGCACGAGGACAAGGGAGGTCCTTGCATGAGAACGAGGGGACCTTGCACGAGGGGGTCCTTGCACGAGGGGTGTCCTTGCACAAGGACGAGGAGGTCTTGCACGAGAATGAGGGGTTCTTGCACGAGGGTGTGCTTGCAAGAGGACGAGGGTTGTCATTGCACGAGGAGGGTCCTTCCATGAGGCCGAAGGGGGTTCTTGCACGAGGGGGATCCTTGCACGACAACGAGGAGGTCCTTGCACGAGGACAAATGGGGTTCCTTGCACGAGGGGTGTCCTCGCAAGAGGAGGGTCCTCGCACGAGGACGAGGGAGGTCCTTGCACAAGAACGAGGGGGTCCTTGCACTAGGAATAGGGGGACCTTGCACGACGGGGTCCTTGCACGAGGACGATGGGAGCCTTGCACGAGGATGGGGAAGGTCCTTGCACAAGAACGAGGGGGTCCTTGCACAAGGACGAGGGGGCTTGCACGACGGGGTCCTTGCACGAGGACGATGGGGTCCTTGCACGAGGACGATAGGGCCTTGTACGAGGACGAGGGGGCCTTGCACGAGGACTAGGGGGTCCTTGCATGAGAATGAGGGGGCTTTTACGACGGGTTCCTTGCACGAGGGGTGTCCTCGCACCCGGAGGGTCCTTGCACGAGGATGAGGGAGGTCCTTGCACAAGAACGAGGGGGCCTTGCACGACAGGGCCCTTGCACGAGGACGATGGGTCCTTGCACGAAAACGATGGGGGCCTTGCACGAGGACGAGGGGCTTGCACGAGGACGAGGGGGCTGGCACTAGGGGTGGTCCTTGCACGAGGACTACGAGGGTCCTTGCATGAGAACGAGGGGGCCTTGCACGACGGGGTCCTTGCACGAGGAGGCTCTTTCAACAAGGATGAGGAGGTCCTTGCACAAGAACGAGAGGGTCCTTGCACGAGGACGAGGGGGCCCTTGCACGACGGGGTCCTTCAACGAGGACGATGGGGCCTTGCTCGAGGACGATGGGAGCCTTGCACGAGGATGGGAAGGTCCTTGCACAAGAACGAGGGGGTCCTTGCACGAGGACGCGGGGGGCCTTGCACGACGGGGTGCTTGCACGAGGATGATGGGGCCTTGCACGAGTATGATGGGAACCTTGCACGAGGATGGGGAAGGTCCTTGCACAAGAACGAGGGTGTCCTTGCACGAGGACGAGGGGTGTCCTCGCACGAGGATGAGGAAGGTCCTTGCACAAGAACGAGGGGGTCCTTGCACGAGGACGAGGGGGCTTACACGACGAGGTCCTTGCATGAGAACGATGCGGTCCTTGCACGAGGACTATAGGGCCTTGTACGAGGACAATGGGAGCCTTGCACGAGGATGGGGAAGGTCCTTGCACAAGAACGAGGGGGTCCTTGCACGAGGACGAGGGGGCCTTGCACGAGGATGGGGAAAGTCCTTGCACGAGAACGAGGGTGTCCTTGCACGAGGGGGTCCTTGCACGAGGGGGTCTTTGCACGAAAACAAGTGGGGTCCTTGCACGAAGATATGTGGGGTCCTTGCACGAGGAAGTCCCTTGCACGAGGACGAGGGGGGTCCTTGCATTAAAACAAGGGGGTCTTGCACGAGGGGGGTCCTTGCACGAGGACAAGGGAGGTCCTTGCATGAGAACGAGGGGACCTTGCACGAGGGGGTCCTTGCACGAGGGGTGTCCTTGCACAAGGACGAGGAGGTCTTGCACGAGAATGAGGGGTTCTTGCACGAGGGTGTGCTTGCAAGAGGACGAGGGTTGTCATTGCACGAGGAGGGTCCTTCCATGAGGCCGAAGGGGGTTCTTGCACGAGGGGGATCCTTGCACGACAACGAGGAGGTCCTTGCACGAGGACAAATGGGGTTCCTTGCACGAGGGGTGTCCTCGCAAGAGGAGGGTCCTCGCACGAGGACGAGGGAGGTCCTTGCACAAGAACGAGGGGGTCCTTGCACTAGGAATAGGGGGACCTTGCACGACGGGGTCCTTGCACGAGGACGATGGGAGCCTTGCACGAGGATGGGGAAGGTCCTTGCACAAGAACGAGGGGGTCCTTGCACAAGGACGAGGGGGCTTGCACGACGGGGTCCTTGCACGAGGACGATGGGGTCCTTGCACGAGGACGATAGGGCCTTGTACGAGGACGAGGGGGCCTTGCACGAGGACTAGGGGGTCCTTGCATGAGAATGAGGGGGCTTTTACGACGGGTTCCTTGCACGAGGGGTGTCCTCGCACCCGGAGGGTCCTTGCACGAGGATGAGGGAGGTCCTTGCACAAGAACGAGGGGGCCTTGCACGACAGGGCCCTTGCACGAGGACGATGGGTCCTTGCACGAAAACGATGGGGGCCTTGCACGAGGACGAGGGGCTTGCACGAGGACGAGGGGGCTGGCACTAGGGGTGGTCCTTGCACGAGGACTACGAGGGTCCTTGCATGAGAACGAGGGGGCCTTGCACGACGGGGTCCTTGCACGAGGAGGCTCTTTGAACAAGGATGAGGAGGTCCTTGCACAAGAACGAGAGGGTCCTTGCACGAGGACGAGGGGGCCCTTGCACGACGGGGTCCTTCAACGAGGACGATGGGGCCTTGCTCGAGGACGATGGGAGCCTTGCACGAGGATGGGAAGGTCCTTGCACAAGAACGAGGGGGTCCTTGCACGAGGACGCGGGGGGCCTTGCACGACGGGGTCCTTGCACGAGGATGATGGGGCCTTGCACGAGTATGATGGGAACCTTGCACGAGGATGGGGAAGGTCCTTGCACAAGAACGAGGGTGTCCTTGCACGAGGACGAGGGGTGTCCTCGCACGAGGATGAGGAAGGTCCTTGCACAAGAACGAGGGGGTCCTTGCACGAGGACGAGGGGGCTTACACGACGAGGTCCTTGCATGAGAACGATGCGGTCCTTGCACGAGGACTATAGGGCCTTGTACGAGGACAATGGGAGCCTTGCACGAGGATGGGGAAGGTCCTTGCACAAGAACGAGGGGGTCCTTGCACGAGGACGAGGGGGCCTTGCACGAGGATGGGGAAAGTCCTTGCACGAGAACGAGGGTGTCCTTGCACGAGGGTGTCCTTGGGCGAGGGGGGTCCTTGCACGAGGACAAGTGGGGTCCTTACACGAGTAAGTCCCTTGCACGAGGACGAGGAGGTCCTTGCACTAGAATGAGGGGTTATTGCACGAGGGTGTCCTTGCACGAGGACGAGAGGTGTCATTGCACGAGGAGGGTCCTTCCATGAGGCCGAAGGGGGTTCTTGCACGAGGGGGATCCTTGCACGACAACGAGGAGGTCCTTGCACGAGGACAAGGGGGGTCCTTGCACGAGGACGAGGGGGCTCGCACGACGGGGTCCTTGTACGAGGACGATGGGAGACTTGCACAAGGATGGGGAAGGTCCTTGCACAAGAACGAGGGGGGTCCTTGCAAGAGGACGAGGGGGGCCTTGCACGATGGGGTCTTTGCACGAGGACTTTGGGGCTTTGTACGAGGACGATGGGAGCCTTGCACGAGGATGGAGAAGTTCCTTGCACAAGAACGAGGGGGTCCTTGCACGAGGACGAGGGGGGCCTTGCACGACGGGGTCCTTGCACGAGGACGAGGGAGGTCCTTGCACACGAACGAGGGGTTCCTTGCACGAGGACGAGGGGGCTTGAACGACGAGGCCCTTGCACGAGGACGATGACGTCCTTGCACGAGGACGATACGGCCTTGTACGAGGACAATGGGAGCCTTGCACGAGGATGGGGAAGGTCCTTGCACAAGAACGAGGGGGTTCTTGCACGAGGACGAGGGGGGCCTTGCACGACGGGGTCCGTCAACGAGGACGATGGGGTCCTTGCACGAGGACGATGGGGCCTTGCTCGAGGACGATGGGAGCCTTGCACGAGGATGGGGAAGGTCCTTGCACAAGAACGAGGGGGTCCTTGCACAAGGACGAGGGGTCTTGCACGACGGGGTCCTTGCACGAGGACGATGGGGTCCTTGCACGAGGACGATAGGGCCTTGTACGAGGACGATGGGGCCTTGCACGAGGACGAGGGGGGTCCTTGCATGAGAATGAGGGGGCTTTTACAACAGGGTCCTTGCACGAGGAGGGTGTTTGAACAAGGATGAGGGGGGGTCCTTGCACGAGGGGTGTCCTCGCACGTGGAAGGTCCTTGCACGAGGATGGGGGAGGTCCTTGCACAAGAACGAGGGGGCCTTGCACGACGGGGCCCTTGCACGAGGACGATGGGTCCTTGCACGAGGACGATGGGGGCTTTGCACGAGAACGAGGGACCCTTGCACGAGGGTGTCCTTGCACGAGGGGGGCCTTGCACAAGGACAAGTGGGGTCCTTGCACGAGGAAGTCCCTTGCACGAGGACGAGGGGGATCCTTGCATTAAAACAAGGGGGTCTTGCACCAGGGGGGTCTTTGCACGAGGACAGTTAGGGTCCTTGCACGAGTACAAGGGAGGTCCTTGCATTGAGAACGAGGGGACCTTGCACGAGGGGGTCCTTGCACGACGGGGCCCTTGCACGGGGACGATGGGTCCTTGCACGAGGACGATGGGGGCCTTGCACGAGGACGAGGGGCTTGCACGAGGACGAGGGGGCTTGCAGTAGGGGTGGTCCTTGCACGAGGACTACGGGGGCCCTTGCATGAGAACGAGGGGGCCTTGCACGACGGGGTCCTTGCACGAGGAGGCTCTTTGAACAAGGATGAGGGGGTCCTTGTACGAGAACGAGGGGTGTTCTTGCACTAGGGGGGGCCTTGAACGAGGGCAAGGGGGGCCTTGCACGAGGAAGAGGGGGTCCTTGCACGAGGATTAGGGGGACCTTGCACGATGATTAGGGGGGGCTAGAACGAGGACATGGGGGGCTTGCACGAGGACGAGGGGGCTCTTGCACGAGGGCAAGGGGGGTCCTTTCACGAGGAAGAGGGGGTCCTTGCACTAGGGAGAGGGTGTCCTTGCACGAGGGGGGTCCTTGCACGAGGACAAGTGGGGTCCTTGCACGAGGACAAGTGCGGTCCTTGCACGAGGAAGTCCCTTGCACGAGGACGAGGGGGGTCCTTGCACGACAACGAGGAGGTCCTTGCACGAGGACAAGGGGGGTCCTTGCACGAGGACGAGGGGGGCTCGCACGACGGGGTCCTTGCACGAGGACGATAGGTCCTTGTACGAGGACGATGGGAGAATTGCACGAGGATGGGGAAGTTCCTTGCACAAGAACGAGGGGGTCCTTGCACGAGGACGAGGGGGGCCTTGCACGACGGGGTCCTTGCACGAGGACGAGGGAGGTCCTTGCACAAGAACGAGGGGTTCCTTGCACGAGGACGAGGGGGCTTGAACGTCGAGGCCCTTGCACGAGGACGATGACGTCCTTGCACGAGGACGATACGGCCTTGTACGAGGACAATGGGAGCCTTGCACGAGGATGGGGAAGGTCCTTGCACAAGAACGAGGGGGTCCTTGCACGAGGACGAGGGGGGCCTTGCACGACGGGGTCCTTCAACGAGGACGATGGGCCCTTGCTCGATGACGATTGGAGCCTTGCACGAGGATGGGGAAGGTCCTTGCACAAGAACGGGGGTGTCCTTGCACGAGGACGAGGGGTGTCCTCGCACGAGGAGGGTCCTTGCACGAGGACGAGGGGATCCTTGCACGAGGATGAGGGAGGTCCTTTAACGAGAACGAGGGACCCTTGCACGAGGGGGTCCTTGCACGAGGGGGTCTTTGCACGAAAACAAGTGGGGTCCTTGCACGAAGACATGTGGGGTCCTTGCACGAGGAAGTCCCTTGCACGAGGACGAGGGGGGTCCTTGCATTAAAACAAGGGGGTCTTGCACGAGGGGGGTCCTTGCACGAGGACAAGGGAGGTCCTTGCATGAGAACGAGGGGACCTTGCACGAGGGGGTCCTTGCACGAGGGGTGTCCTTGCACAAGGACGAGGAGGTCTTGCACGAGAATGAGGGGTTCTTGCACGAGGGTGTGCTTGCAAGAGGTCGAGGGTTGTCATTGCACGAGGAGGGTCCTTCCATGAGGCCGAAGGGGGTTCTTGCACGAGGGGGATCCTTGCACGACAACGAGGAGGTCCTTGCACGAGGACAAATGGGGTTCCTTGCACGAGGGGTGTCCTCGCAAGAGGAGGGTCCTCGCACGAGGACGAGGGAGGTCCTTGCACAAGAACGAGGGGGTCCTTGCACTAGGAATAGGGGGACCTTGCACGACGGGGTCCTTGCACGAGGACGATGGGAGCCTTGCACGAGGATGGGGAAGGTCCTTGCACAAGAACGAGGGGGTCCTTGCACAAGGACGAGGGGGCTTGCACGACGGGGTCCTTGCACGAGGACGATGGGGTCCTTGCACGAGGACGATAGGGCCTTGTACGAGGACGAGGGGGCCTTGCACGAGGACTAGGGGGTCCTTGCATGAGAATGAGGGGGCTTTTACGACGGGTTCCTTGCACGAGGGGTGTCCTCGCACCCGGAGGGTCCTTGCACGAGGATGAGGGAGGTCCTTGCACAAGAACGAGGGGGCCTTGCACGACAGGGCCCTTGCACGAGGACGATGGGTCCTTGCACGAAAACGATGGGGGCCTTGCACGAGGACGAGGGGCGAGGACGAGGGGGCTGGCACTAGGGGTGGTCCTTGCACGAGGACTACGAGGGTCCTTGCATGAGAACGAGGGGGCCTTGCACGACGGGGTCCTTGCACGAGGAGGCTCTTTGAACAAGGATGAGGAGGTCCTTGCACAAGAACGAGAGGGTCCTTGCACGAGGACGAGGGGGCCCTTGCACGACGGGGTCCTTCAACGAGGACGATGGGGCCTTGCTCGAGGACGATGGGAGCCTTGCACGAGGATGGGAAGGTCCTTGCACAAGAACGAGGGGGTCCTTGCACGAGGACGCGGGGGGCCTTGCACGACGGGGTCCTTGCACGACGGGGTCCTTGCACGAGGATGATGGGGCCTTGCACGAGTATGATGGGAACCTTGCACGAGGATGGGGAAGGTCCTTGCACAAGAACGAGGGTGTCCTTGCACGAGGACGAGGGGTGTCCTCGCACGAGGATGAGGAAGGTCCTTGCACAAGAACGAGGGGGTCCTTGCACGAGGACGAGGGGGCTTACACGATGAGGTCCTTGCATGAGGACGATGCGGTCCTTGCACGAGGACTATAGGGCCTTGTACGAGGACAATGGGAGCCTTGCACGAGGATGGGGAAGGTCCTTGCACAAGAACGAGGGGGTCCTTGCACGAGGACGAGGGGGCCTTGCACGAGGATGGGGAAAGTCCTTGCACGAGAACGAGGGTGTCCTTGCACGAGGGTGTCCTTGGGCGAGGGGGGTCCTTGCACGAGGACAAGTGGGGTCCTTGCACGAGTAAGTCCCTTGCACGAGGACGAGGAGGTCCTTGCACTAGAATGAGGGGTTATTGCACGAGGGTGTCCTTGCACGAGGACGAGAGGTGTCATTGCACGAGGAGGGTCCTTCCATGAGGCCGAAGGGGGTTCTTGCACGAGGGGGATCCTTGCACGACAACGAGGAGGTCCTTGCACGAGGACAAGGGGGGTCCTTGCACGAGGACGAGGGGGCTCGCACGACGGGGTCCTTGTACGAGGACGATGGGAGACTTGCACAAGGATGGGGAAGGTCCTTGCACAAGAACGAGGGGGTCCTTGCACGAGGACGAGGGGGGCCTTGCACGACGGGGTCCTTGCACGAGGACGAGGGAGGTCCTTGCACAAGAACGAGGGGTTCCTTGCACGAGGAGGAGGGGGCTTGAACGACGAGGCCCTTGCACGAGGACGATGACGTCCTTGCACGAGGACGATACGGCCTTGTACGAGGACAATGGGAGCCTTGCACGAGGATGGGGAAGGTCCTTGCACAAGAACGAGGGGGTTCTTGCACGAGGACGAGGGGGGCCTTGCACGACGGGGTCCGTCAACGAGGACGATGGGGTCCTTGCACGAGGACGATGGGGCCTTGCTCGAGGACGATGGGAGCCTTGCACGAGGATGGGGAAGGTCCTTGCACAAGAACGAGGGGGTCCTTGCACAAGGACGAGGGGTCTTGCACGACGGGGTCCTTGCACGAGGACGATGGGGTCCTTGCACGAGGACGATAGGGCCTTGTACGAGGACGATGGGGCCTTGCACGAGGACGAGGGGGGTCCTTGCATGAGAATGAGGGGGCTTTTACAACAGGGTCCTTGCACGAGGAGGGTGTTTGAACAAGGATGAGGGGGGGTCCTTGCACGAGGGGTGTCCTCGCACGTGGAAGGTCCTTGCACGAGGATGGGGGAGGTCCTTGCACAAGAACGAGGGGGCCTTGCACGACGGGGCCCTTGCACGAGGACGATGGGTCCTTGCACGAGGACGATGGGGGCTTTGCACGAGAACGAGGGACCCTTGCACGAGGGTGTCCTTGCACGAGGGGGGCCTTGCACAAGGACAAGTGGGGTCCTTGCACGAGGAAGTCCCTTGCACGAGGACGAGGGGGATCCTTGCATTAAAACAAGGGGGTCTTGCACCAGGGGGGTCTTTGCACGAGGACAGTTAGGGTCCTTGCACGAGTACAAGGGAGGTCCTTGCATTGAGAACGAGGGGACCTTGCACGAGGGGGTCCTTGCACGACGGGGCCCTTGCACGGGGACGATGGGTCCTTGCACGAGGACGAGGGGCTTGCACGAGGACGAGGGGGCTTGCAGTAGGGGTGGTCCTTGCACGAGGACTACGGGGGCCCTTGCATGAGAACGAGGGGGCCTTGCACGACGGGGTCCTTGCACGAGGAGGCTCTTTGAACAAGGATGAGGGGGTCCTTGTACGAGAACGAGGGGTGTTCTTGCACTAGGGGGGGCCTTGAACGAGGGCAAGGGGGGCCTTGCACGAGGAAGAGGGGGTCCTTGCACGAGGATTAGGGGGACCTTGCACGATGATTAGGGGGGGCTAGAACGAGGACATGGGGGGCTTGCACGAGGACGAGGGGGCTCTTGCACGAGGGCAAGGGGGGTCCTTTCACGAGGAAGAGGGGGTCCTTGCACTAGGGAGAGGGTGTCCTTGCACGAGGGGGGTCCTTGCACGAGGACAAGTGGGGTCCTTGCACGAGGACAAGTGCGGTCCTTGCACGAGGAAGTCCCTTGCACGAGGACGAGGGGGGTCCTTGCACGACAACGAGGAGGTCCTTGCACGAGGACAAGGGGGGTCCTTGCACGAGGACGAGGGGGGCTCGCACGACGGGGTCCTTGCACGAGGACGATAGGTCCTTGTACGAGGACGATGGGAGAATTCCACGAGGATGGGGAAGGTACTTGCACAAGAACGAGGGGGGTCCTTGCACGAGGACGAGGGGGTCTTGCACAATGGGGTCCTTGCACGAGGACTTTCGGGCCTTGTACGAGGACGATGGCAGCCTTGCAAGAGGATGGAGAAGTTCCTTGCACAAGAACGAGGGGTTCCTTGCACGAGGACGAGGGGGGCCTTGCACGACTGGGTCCTTGCACGAAGACGATGGGAGCCTTGCACGAGGATGGGGAAGGTCCTTGCACAAGAACGAAGGGGTCCGTGCACAAGGACGAGGGGGCTTGCACGACGGGGTCCTTGCACGAGGACGATGGGGTCCTTGCACGAGGACGATACGGCCTTGTACGAGGACGAGGGGGCCTTGCACGAGGACTAGGGGGGTCCTTGCATGAGAATGAGGGGGCTTTTACGACGGGTTCCTTGCACGAGGGGTGTCCTCGCACCCGGAGGGTCCTTGCACGAGGATGAGGGAGGTCCTTGCACAAGAACGAGGGGGCCTTGCACGACAGGGCCCTTGCACGAGGACGATGGGTCCTTGCACGAAAACGATGGGGGCCTTGCACGAGGACGAGGGGCTTGCACGAGGACGAGGGAGCTTGCACTAGGGGTGGTCCTTGCACGAGGACTACGAGGGTCCTTGCATGAGAACGAGGGGGCCTTGCACGACGGGGTCCTTGCACGAGGAGTCTCTTTGAACAAGGATGAGGAGGTCCTTGCACAAGAACGAGGGGGTTCTTGCACGAGGACGATACGGCCTTGTACGAGGACAATGGGAGCCTTGCACGAGGATGGGGAAGGTCCTTGCACAAGAACGAGGGGGTCCTTGCACGAGGACGAGGGGGGCCTTGCACGACGGGGTCCTTCAACGAGGACGATGGGCCCTTGCTCGATGACAATTGGAGCCTTGCACGAGGATGGGGAAGGTCCTTGCACAAGAACGGGGGTGTCCTTGCACGAGGACGAGGGGTGTCCTCGCACGAGGAGGGTCCTTGCAGGAGGACGAGGGGATCCTTGCACGAGGGTGAGGGAGGTCCTTTAACGAGAACGAGGGACCCTTGCACGAGGGGGTCCTTGCACGAGGGGGTCCTTGCACGAGGACAAGTGGGGTCCTTGCACGAGGACATGTGGGGTCCTTGCACGAGGAAGTCCCTTGCACGAGGACGAGGGGGGTCCTTGCATTAAAACAAGGGGGTCTTGCACGAGGGGGGTCCTTGCACGAGGACAAGGGAGGTCCTTGCATGAGAACGAGGGGACCTTGCACGAGGGGGTCCTTGCACGAGGGGTGTCCTTGCACAAGGACGAGGAGGTCTTGCACGAGAATGAGGGGTTCTTGCACGAGGGTGTGCTTGCAAGAGGACGAGGGTTGTCATTGCACGAGGAGGATCCTTCCATGAGGCCGAAGGGGGTTCTTGCACGAGGGGGATCCTTGCACGAAAACGAGGAGGTCCTTGCACGAGGAAAAATGGGGTTCCTTGCACGAGGGGTGTCCTCGCAAGAGGAGGGTCCTCGCACGAGGACGAGGGAGGTCCTTGCACAAGAACGAGGGGGTCCTTGCACTAGGAATAGGGGGTCCTTGCACGACGGGGTCCTTGCACGAGGACGATGGGAGCCTTGCACGAGGATGGGGAAGGTCCTTGCACAAGAACGAGGGGGTCCTTGCACAAGGACGAGGGGGCTTGCACGACGGGGTCCTTGCACGAGGACGATGGAGTCCTTGCACGAGGACGATAGGGCCTTGTACGAGGACGAGGGGGCCTTGCACGAGGACTAGGGGGGTCCTTGCATGAGAATGAGGGGGCTTTTACGACGGGTTCCTTGCACGAGTGGTGTCCTCGCACCCGGAGGGTCTTTGCACGAGGATGAGGGAGGTCCTTGCACAAGAACGAGGGGGCCTTGCACGACAGGGCCCTTGCACGAGGACGATGGGCCCTTGCACGAAAACGATGGGGGCCTTGCACGAGGACGAGGGGCTTGCACTAGGGGTGGTCCTTGCACGAGGACTACGAGGGTCCTTGCATGAGAACGAGGGGGCCTTGCACGACGGGGTCCTTGCACGAGGAGGCTCTTTGAACAAGGATGAGGAGGTCCTTGCACAAGAACGAGGAGGTCCTTGCACGAGGACGAGGGGGCCCTTGCACGACGGGGTCCTTCAACGAGGACGATGGGGCCTTGCTCGAGGACGATGGGAGCCTTGCACGAGGATGGGAAGGTCCTTGCACGAGAACGAGGGGGTCCTTGCTCGAGGACGCGGGGGGCCTTGCACGACGGGGTCCTTGCACGAGGATGATGGGGCCTTGCACGAGTATGATGGGAACCTTGCACGAGGATGGGGAAGGTCCTTGCACAAGAACGAGGGTGTCCTTGCACGAGGACGAGGGGTGTCCTCGCACGAGGAGGGTCCTCGCACGAGGATGAGGGAGGTCCTTGCACAAGAACGAGGGGGTCCTTGCAGGAGGACGAGGGGGCTTACACGACGAGGTCCTTGCATGAGGACGGTGCGGTCCTTGCACGAGGACGATAGGGCCTTGTGCGAGGACAATGGGAGCCTTGCACGAGGATGGGGAAGGTCCTTGCACAAGAACGAGGGCGTCCTTGCACGAGGACGAGGGGGGCCTTGCACGAGGATGGGGAAAGTCCTTGCACGAGAACGAGGGTGTCCTTGCACGAGGGTGTCCTTGGGCGAGGGGGGTCCTTGCACGAGGACAAGTGGGGTCCTTGCACGAGTAAGTCCCTTGCACGAGGACGAGGAGGTCCTTGCACTAGAATGAGGGGTTATTGCACGAGGGTGTCCTTGTACGAGGACGAGAGGTGTCATTGCACGAGGAGGGTCCTTCCATGAGGCCGAAGGGGGTTCTTGCACGAGGGGGATCCTTGCACGACAACGAGGAGGTCCTTGCACGAGGACAAGGGGGGTCCTTGCACGAGGACGAGGGGGGCTCGCACGACGGGGTCCTTGTACGAGGACGATGGGAGACTTGCACAAGGATGGGGAAGGTCCTTGCACAAGAACGAGGGGGTCCTTGCACAAGGACGAGGGGTCTTGCACGACGGGGTCCTTGCACGAGGACGATGGGGTCCTTGCACGAGGACGATAGGGCCTTGTACGAGGACAATGGGAGCCTTGCACGAGGATGGGGAAGGTCCTTGCACAAGAACGAGGGGGTCCTTGCACGAGGACGAGGGGGGGCTTGCACGACGGGGTCCTTGCACGAGGACGCGGGAGGTCCTAACACAACAACAAGGGGTTCCTTGCACGAGGACGAGGGGGCTTGCACGACGAGGCCCTTGCACGAGGATGAAGGCGTCCTTGCACGAGGACGATACGGCCTTGTACGAGGACAATGGGAGCCTTGCACGAGGATGGGAAAGGTCCTTGCACAAGAACGAGGGGGTCCTTGCACGAGGACGAGGTGGGCCTTGCACGACGGGGTCCTTCAACGAGGACGATGGGGTCCTTGCACGAGGACGATGGGGCCTTGCTCGAGGACGATGGGAGCCTTGCACGAGGATGGGGAAGGTCCTTGCACAAGAACGAGGGGGTCCTTGCACAAGGACGAGGGGTCTTGCACGACGGGGTCCTTGCACGAGGACGATGGTGTCCTTGCACGAGGACGATAGGGCCTTGTACGAGAACGATGGGGCCTTGCACGAGGACGAGGGGGGTCCTTGCATGAGAATGAGGGGGCTTTTACAACAGGGTCCTTGCACGAGGAGGGTGTTTGAACAAGGATGAGGGGGGGTCCTTGCACGAGGGGTGTCCTCGCACGTGGAAGGTCCTTGCACGAGGATGGGGGAGGTCCTTGCACAAGAACGAGGGGGCCTTGCACGACGGGGCTCTTGCACGAGGACGATGGGTCCTTGCACGAGGACGATGGGGGCTTTGCACGAGAACGAGGGACCCTTGCACGAGGGTGTCCTTGCACGAGGGGGGGGCCTTGCACAAGGACAAGTGGGGTCCTTGCACGAGGAAGTCCCTTGCACGAGGACGAGGGGGATCCTTGCATTAAAACAAGGGGGTCTTGCACCAGGGGGGTCTTTGCACGAGGACAGTTAGGATCCTTGCACGAGTACAAGGGAGGTCCTTGCATTGAGAACGAGGGGACCTTGCACGAGGGGGTCCTTGCACGACGGGGCCCTTGCACGAGGACGATGGGTCCTTGCACGAAGACGATGGGGGCCTTGCACGAGGACGAGGGGCTTGCACGAGGACGAGGGGGCTTGCAGTAGGGGTGGTCCTTGCACGAGGACTACGGGGGCCCTTGCATGAGAACGAGGGGGCCTTGCACGACGGGGTCCTTGCACGAGGAGGCTCTTTGAACAAGGATGAGGGGGTCCTTGTACGAGAACGAGGGGTGTTCTTGCACTAGGGGGGGCCTTGAACGAGGGCAAGGGGGGCCTTGCACGAGGAAGAGGGGGTCCTTGCACGAGGATTAGGGGGACCTTGCACGATGATTAGGGGGGGCTAGAACGAGGACATGGGGGGCTTGCACGAGGACGAGGGGGCTCTTGCACGAGGGCAAGGGGGGTCCTTTCACGAGGAAGAGGGGGTCCTTGCACTAGGGAGAGGGTGTCCTTGCACGAGGGGGTCCTTGCACGAGGACAAGTGGGGTCCTTGCACGAGGACAAGTGCGGTCCTTGCACGAGGAAGTCCCTTGCACGAGGACGAGGGGGGTCCTTGCACGACAACGAGGAGGTCCTTGCACGAGGACAAGGGGGGTCCTTGCACGAGGACGAGGGGGGCTCGCACGACGGGGTCCTTGCACGAGGACGATGGGGTCCTTGCACGAGGACGATAGGTCCTTGTACGAGGACGATGGGAGAATTGCACGAGGATGGGGAAGGTACTTGCACAAGAACGAGGGGGGTCCTTGCACGAGGACGAGGGGGTCTTGCACAATGGGGTCCTTGCACGAGGACTTTCGGGCCTTGTACGAGGACGATGGCAGCCTTGCAAGAGGATGGAGAAGTTCCTTGCACAAGAACGAGGGGGTCCTTGCACGAGGACGAGGGGGGCCTTGCACGACTGGGTCCTTGCACGAGGATGATGGGAGCCTTGCACGAGGATGGGGAAGGTCCTTGCACAAGAACGAAGGGGTCCGTGCACAAGGACGAGGGGGCTTGCACGACGGGGTCCTTGCACGAGGACGATGGGGTCCTTGCACGAGGACGATACGGCCTTGTACGAGGACGAGGGGGCCTTGCACGAGGACTAGGGGGGTCCTTGCATGAGAATGAGGGGGCTTTTACGACGGGTTCCTTGCACGAGGGGTGTCCTCGCACCCGGAGGGTCCTTGCACGAGGATGAGGGAGGTCCTTGCACAAGAACGAGGGGGCCTTGCACGACAGGGCCCTTGCACGAGGACGATGGGTCCTTGCACGAAAACGATGGGGGCCTTGCACGAGGACGAGGGGCTTGCACGAGGACGAGGGGGCTTGCACTAGGGGTGGTCCTTGCACGAGGACTACGAGGGTCCTTGCATGAGAACGAGGGGGCCTTGCACGACGGGGTCCTTGCACGAGGAGTCTCTTTGAACAAGGATGAGGAGGTCCTTGCACAAGAACGAGGGGGTTCTTGCACGAGGACGATACGGCCTTGTACGAGGACAATGGGAGCCTTGCACGAGGATGGGGAAGGTCCTTGCACAAGAACGAGGGGGTCCTTGCACGAGGACGAGGGGGGCCTTGCACGACGGGGTCCTTCAACGAGGACGATGGGCCCTTGCTCGATGACGATTGGAGCCTTGCACGAGGATGGGGAAGGTCCTTGCACAAGAACGGGGGTGTCCTTGCACGAGGACGAGGGGTGTCCTCGCACGAGGAGGGTCCTTGCACGAGGACGAGGGGATCCTTGCACGAGGGTGAGGGAGGTCCTTTAACGAGAACGAGGGACCCTTGCACGAGGGGGTCCTTGCACGAGGGGGTCCTTGCACGAGGACAAGTGGGGTCCTTGCACGAGGACATGTGGGGTCCTTGCACGAGGAAGTCCCTTGCACGAGGACGAGGGGGTCCTTGCATTAAAACAAGGGGGTCTTGCACGAGGGGGGTCCTTGCACGAGGACAAGGGAGGTCCTTGCATGAGAACGAGGGGACCTTGCACGAGGGGGTCCTTGCACGAGGGGTGTCCTTGCACAAGGACGAGGAGGTCTTGCACGAGAATGAGGGGTTCTTGCACGAGGGTGTGCTTGCAAGAGGACGAGGGTTGTCATTGCACGAGGAGGGTCCTTCCATGAGGCCGAAGGGGGTTCTTGCACGAGGGGGATCCTTGCACGACAACGAGGAGGTCCTTGCACGAGGAAAAATGGGGTTCCTTGCACGAGGGGTGTCCTCGCAAGAGGAGGGTCCTCGCACGAGGACGAGGGAGGTCCTTGCACAAGAACGAGGGGGTCCTTGCACTAGGAATAGGGGGTCCTTGCACGACGGGGTCCTTGCACGAGGACGATGGGAGCCTTGCACGAGGATGGGGAAGGTCCTTGCACAAGAACGAGGGGGTCCTTGCACAAGGACGAGGGGTCTTGCACGACGGGGTCCTTGCACGAGGACGATGGGGTCCTTGCACGAGGACGATAGGGCCTTGTACGAGGACGAGGGGGCCTTGCACGAGGACTAGGGGGGTCCTTGCATGAGAATGAGGGGGCTTTTACGACGGGTTCCTTGCACGAGGGGTGTCCTCGCACCCGGAGGGTCTTTGCACGAGGATGAGGGAGGTCCTTGCACAAGAACGAGGGGGCCTTGCACGACAGGGCCCTTGCACGAGGACGATGGGCCCTTGCACGAAAACGATGGGGGCCTTGCACGAGGACGAGGGGCTTGCACGAGGACGAGGGGCTTGCACTAGGGGTGGTCCTTGCACGAGGACTACGAGGGTCCTTGCATGAGAACACGGGGGCCTTGCACGACGGGGTCCTTGCACGAGGAGGCTCTTTGAACAAGGATGAGGAGGTCCTTGCACAAGAACGAGGAGGTCCTTGCACGAGGACGAGGGGGCCCTTGCACGACGGGGTCCTTCAACGAGGACGATGGGGCCTTGCTCGAGGACGATGGGAGCCTTGCACGAGGATGGGAAGGTCCTTGCACGAGAACGAGGGGGTCCTTGCACGAGGACGCGGGGGGCCTTGCACGACGGGGTCCTTGCACGAGGATGATGGGGTCTTGCACGAGTATGATGGGAACCTTGCACGAGGATGGGGAAGGTCCTTGCACAAGAACGAGGGTGTCCTTGCACGAGGACGAGGGGTGTCCTCGCACGAGGAGGGTCCTCGCACGAGGATGAGGGAGGTCCTTGCACAAGAACGAGGGGGTCCTTGCACGAGGACGAGGGGGCTTACACGACGAGGTCCTTGCATGAGGACGGTGCGGTCCTTGCACGAGGACGATAGGGCCTTGTACGAGGACAATGGGAGCCTTGCACGAGGATGGGGAAGGTCCTTGCACAAGAACGAGGGGGTCCTTGCACGAGGACGAGGGGGGCCTTGCACGAGGATGGGGAAGGTCCTTGCACAAGAACGAGGGGGGTCCTTGCACGAGGACGAGGGGGTCTTGCACAATGGGGTCCTTGCACGAGGACTTTCGGGCCTTGTACGAGGACGATGGCAGCCTTGCAAGAGGATGGAGAAGTTCCTTGCACAAGAACGAGGGGGTCCTTGCACGAGGACGAGGGGGGCCTTGCACGACTGGGTCCTTGCACGAGGATGATGGGAGCCTTGCACGAGGATGGGGAAGGTCCTTGCACAAGAACGAAGGGGTCCGTGCACAAGGACGAGGGGGCTTGCACGACGGGGTCCTTGCACGAGGACGATGGGGTCCTTGCACGAGGACGATACGGCCTTGTACGAGGACGAGGGGGCCTTGCACGAGGACTAGGGGGGTCCTTGCATGAGAATGAGGGGGCTTTTACGACGGGTTCCTTGCACGAGGGGTGTCCTCGCACCCGGAGGGTCCTTGCACGAGGATGAGGGAGGTCCTTGCACAAGAACGAGGGGGCCTTGCACGACAGGGCCCTTGCACGAGGACGATGGGTCCTTGCACGAAAACGATGGGGGCCTTGCACGAGGACGAGGGGCTTGCACGAGGACGAGGGGGCTTGCACTAGGGGTGGTCCTTGCACGAGGACTACGAGGGTCCTTGCATGAGAACGAGGGGGCCTTGCACGACGGGGTCCTTGCACGAGGAGTCTCTTTGAACAAGGATGAGGAGGTCCTTGCACAAGAACGAGGGGGTTCTTGCACGAGGACGATACGGCCTTGTACGAGGACAATGGGAGCCTTGCACGAGGATGGGGAAGGTCCTTGCACAAGAACGAGGGGGTCCTTGCACGAGGACGAGGGGGGCCTTGCACGACGGGGTCCTTCAACGAGGACGATGGGCCCTTGCTCGATGACGATTGGAGCCTTGCACGAGGATGGGGAAGGTCCTTGCACAAGAACGGGGGTGTCCTTGCACGAGGACGAGGGGTGTCCTCGCACGAGGAGGGTCCTTGCACGAGGACGAGGGGATCCTTGCACGAGGGTGAGGGAGGTCCTTTAACGAGAACGAGGGACCCTTGCACGAGGGGGTCCTTGCACGAGGGGGTCCTTGCACGAGGACAAGTGGGGTCCTTGCACGAGGACATGTGGGGTCCTTGCACGAGGAAGTCCCTTGCACGAGGACGAGGGGGTCCTTGCATTAAAACAAGGGGGTCTTGCACGAGGGGGGTCCTTGCACGAGGACAAGGGAGGTCCTTGCATGAGAACGAGGGGACCTTGCACGAGGGGGTCCTTGCACGAGGGGTGTCCTTGCACAAGGACGAGGAGGTCTTGCACGAGAATGAGGGGTTCTTGCACGAGGGTGTGCTTGCAAGAGGACGAGGGTTGTCATTGCACGAGGAGGGTCCTTCCATGAGGCCGAAGGGGGTTCTTGCACGAGGGGGATCCTTGCACGACAACGAGGAGGTCCTTGCACGAGGAAAAATGGGGTTCCTTGCACGAGGGGTGTCCTCGCAAGAGGAGGGTCCTCGCACGAGGACGAGGGAGGTCCTTGCACAAGAACGAGGGGGTCCTTGCACTAGGAATAGGGGGTCCTTGCACGACGGGGTCCTTGCACGAGGACGATGGGAGCCTTGCACGAGGATGGGGAAGGTCCTTGCACAAGAACGAGGGGGTCCTTGCACAAGGACGAGGGGTCTTGCACGACGGGGTCCTTGCACGAGGACGATGGGGTCCTTGCACGAGGACGATAG
This sequence comes from Dromococcyx pavoninus, assembly GCA_033558185.1. Lineage (NCBI taxonomy): Eukaryota > Metazoa > Chordata > Aves > Cuculiformes > Neomorphidae > Dromococcyx > Dromococcyx pavoninus. The sequence continues at coordinate 198,703 of JAUMJL010001246.1, read as the reverse complement.
GGCCTTGTACGAGGACGAGGGGGCCTTGCACGAGGACTAGGGGGGTCCTTGCATGAGAATGAGGGGGCTTTTACGACGGGTTCCTTGCACGAGGGGTGTCCTCGCACCCGGAGGGTCTTTGCACGAGGATGAGGGAGGTCCTTGCACAAGAACGAGGGGGCCTTGCACGACAGGGCCCTTGCACGAGGACGATGGGCCCTTGCACGAAAACGATGGGGGCCTTGCACGAGGACGAGGGGCTTGCACGAGGACGAGGGGCTTGCACTAGGGGTGGTCCTTGCACGAGGACTACGAGGGTCCTTGCATGAGAACACGGGGGCCTTGCACGACGGGGTCCTTGCACGAGGAGGCTCTTTGAACAAGGATGAGGAGGTCCTTGCACAAGAACGAGGAGGTCCTTGCACGAGGACGAGGGGGCCCTTGCACGACGGGGTCCTTCAACGAGGACGATGGGGCCTTGCTCGAGGACGATGGGAGCCTTGCACGAGGATGGGAAGGTCCTTGCACGAGAACGAGGGGGTCCTTGCACGAGGACGCGGGGGGCCTTGCACGACGGGGTCCTTGCACGAGGATGATGGGGTCTTGCACGAGTATGATGGGAACCTTGCACGAGGATGGGGAAGGTCCTTGCACAAGAACGAGGGTGTCCTTGCACGAGGACGAGGGGTGTCCTCGCACGAGGAGGGTCCTCGCACGAGGATGAGGGAGGTCCTTGCACAAGAACGAGGGGGTCCTTGCACGAGGACGAGGGGGCTTACACGACGAGGTCCTTGCATGAGGACGGTGCGGTCCTTGCACGAGGACGATAGGGCCTTGTACGAGGACAATGGGAGCCTTGCACGAGGATGGGGAAGGTCCTTGCACAAGAACGAGGGGGTCCTTGCACGAGGACGAGGGGGGCCTTGCACGAGGATGGGGAAAGTCCTTGCACGAGAACGAGGGTGTCCTTGCACGAGGGTGTCCTTGGGCGAGGGGGGTCCTTGCACGAGGACAAGTGGGGTCCTTGCACGAGTAAGTCCCTTGCACGAGGACGAGGAGGTCCTTGCACTAGAATGAGGGGTTATTGCACGAGGGTGTCCTTGCACGAGGACGAGAGGTGTCATTGCACGAGGAGGGTCCTTCCATGAGGCCGAAGGGGGTTCTTGCACGAGGGGGATCCTTGCACGACAACGAGGAGGTCCTTGCACGAGGACAAGGGGGGTCCTTGCACGAGGACGAGGGGGGCTCGCACGACGGGGTCCTTGTACGAGGACGATGGGAGACTTGCACAAGGATGGAGAAGTTCCTTGCACAAGAACGAGGGGGTCCTTGCACGAGGACGAGGGGGGGCTTGCACGACGGGGTCCTTGCACGAGGACGAGGGAGGTCCTAGCACAACAACAAGGGGTTCCTTGCACGAGGACGAGGGGGCTTGCACGACGAGGCCCTTGCACGAGGATGAAGGCGTCCTTGCACGAGGACGATACGGCCTTGTACGAGGACAATGGGAGCCTTGCACGAGGATGGGAAAGGTCCTTGCACAAGAACGAGGGGGTCCTTGCACGAGGACGAGGTGGGCCTTGCACGACGGGGTCCTTCAACGAGGACGATGGGGTCCTTGCACGAGGACGATGGGGCCTTGCTCGAGGACGATGGGAGCCTTGCACGAGGATAGGGAAGGTCCTTGCACAAGAACGAGGGGGTCCTTGCACAAGGACGAGGGGTCTTGCACGACGGGGTCCTTGCACGAGGACGATGGGGTCCTTGCACGAGGACGATAGGGCCTTGTACGAGAACGATGGGGCCTTGCACGAGGACGAGGGGGGTCCTTGCATGAGAATGAGGGGGCTTTTACAACAGGGTCCTTGCACGAGGAGGGTGTTTGAACAAGGATGAGGGGGGGTCCTTGCACGAGGGGTGTCCTCGCACGTGGAAGGTCCTTGCACGAGGATGGGGGAGGTCCTTGCACAAGAACGAGGGGGCCTTGCACGACGGGGCTCTTGCACGAGGACGATGGGTCCTTGCACGAGGACGATGGGGGCTTTGCACGAGAACGAGGGACCCTTGCACGAGGGTGTCCTTGCACGAGGGGGGGCCTTGCACAAGGACAAGTGGGGTCCTTGCACGAGGAAGTCCCTTGCACGAGGACGAGGGGGATCCTTGCATTAAAACAAGGGGGTCTTGCACCAGGGGGGTCTTTGCACGAGGACAGTTAGGGTCCTTGCACGAGTACAAGGGAGGTCCTTGCATTGAGAACGATGGGAGCCTTGCACGAGGATGGGAAGGTCCTTGCACGAGAACGGGGGGGTCCTTGCTCGAGGACGCGGGGGGCCTTGCACGACGGGGTCCTTGCACGAGGATGATGGGGCCTTGCACGAGTATGATGGGAACCTTGCACGAGGATGGGGAAGGTCCTTGCACAAGAACGAGGGTGTCCTTGCACGAGGACGAGGGGTGTCCTCGCACGAGGAGGGTCCTCGCACGAGGATGAGGGAGGTCCTTGCACAAGAACGAGGGGGTCCTTGCAGGAGGACGAGGGGGCTTACACGACGAGGTCCTTGCATGAGGACGGTGCGGTCCTTGCACGAGGACGATAGGGCCTTGTACGAGGACAATGGGAGCCTTGCACGAGGATGGGGAAGGTCCTTGCACAAGAACGAGGGGGTCCTTGCACGAGGACGAGGGGCGCCTTGCACGAGGATGGGGAAAGTCCTTGCACGAGAACGAGGGTGTCCTTGCACGAGGGTGTCCTTGGGCGAGGGGGGTCCTTGCACGAGGACAAGTGGGGTCCTTGCACGAGTAAGTCCCTTGCACGAGGACGAGGAGGTCCTTGCACTAGAATGAGGGGTTATTGCACGAGGGTGTCCTTGCACGAGGACGAGAGGTGTCATTGCACGAGGAGGGTCCTTCCATGAGGCCGAAGGGGGTTCTTGCACGAGGGGGATCCTTGCACGACAACGAGGAGGTCCTTGCACGAGGACAAGGGGGGTCCTTGCACGAGGACGAGGGGGGCTCGCACGACGGGGTCCTTCTACGAGGACGATGGGAGACTTGCACAAGGATGGGGAAGGTCCTTGCACAAGAACGAGGGGGTCCTTGCACAAGGACGAGGGGTCTTGCACGACGGGGTCCTTGCACGAGGACGATGGGGTCCTTGCACGAGGACGATAGGGCCTTGTACGAGGACAATTGGAGCCTTGCACGAGGATGGGGAAGGTCCTTGCACAAGAACGAGGGGGTCCTTGCACGAGGACGAGGGGGGGCTTGCACGACGGGGTCCTTGCACGAGGACGCGGGAGGTCCTAGCACAACAACAAGGGGTTCCTTGCACGAGGACGAGGGGGCTTGCACGACGAGGCCCTTGCACGAGGATGAAGGCGTCCTTGCACGAGGACGATACGGCCTTGTACGAGGACAATGGGAGCCTTGCACGAGGATGGGAAAGGTCCTTGCACAAGAACGAGGGGGTCCTTGCACGAGGACGAGGTGGGCCTTGCACGACGGGGTCCTTCAACGAGGACGATGGGGTCCTTGCACGAGGACGATGGGGCCTTGCTCGAGGACGATGGGAGCCTTGCACGAGGATGGGGAAGGTCCTTGCACAAGAACGAGGGGGTCCTTGCACAAGGACGAGGGGTCTTGCACGACGGGGTCCTTGCACGAGGACGATGGGGTCCTTGCACGAGGACGATAGGGCCTTGTACGAGAACGATGGGGCCTTGCACGAGGACGAGGGGGGTCCTTGCATGAGAATGAGGGGGCTTTTACAACAGGGTCCTTGCACGAGGAGGGTGTTTGAACAAGGATGAGGGGGGGTCCTTGCACGAGGGGTGTCCTCGCACGTGGAAGGTCCTTGCACGAGGATGGGGGAGGTCCTTGCACAAGAACGAGGGGGCCTTGCACGACGGGGCTCTTGCACGAGGACGATGGGTCCTTGCACGAGGACGATGGGGGCTTTGCACGAGAACGAGGGACCCTTGCACGAGGGTGTCCTTGCACGAGGGGGGGCCTTGCACAAGGACAAGTGGGGTCCTTGCACGAGGAAGTCCCTTGCACGAGGACGAGGGGGATCCTTGCATTAAAACAAGGCGGTCTTGCACCAGGGGGGTCTTTGCACGAGGACAGTTAGGATCCTTGCACGAGTACAAGGGAGGTCCTTGCATTGAGAACGAGGGGACCTTGCACGAGGGGGTCCTTGCACGACGGGGCCCTTGCACGAGGACGATGGGTCCTTGCACGAAGACGATGGGGGCCTTGCACGAGGACGAGGGGCTTGCACGAGGACGAGGGGGCTTGCAGTAGGGGTGGTCCTTGCACGAGGACTACGGGGGCCCTTGCATGAGAACGAGGGGGCCTTGCACGACGGGGTCCTTGCACGAGGAGGCTCTTTGAACAAGGATGAGGGGGTCCTTGTACGAGAACGAGGGGTGTTCTTGCACTAGGGGGGGCCTTGAACGAGGGCAAGGGGGGCCTTGCACGAGGAAGAGGGGGTCCTTGCACGAGGATTAGGGGGACCTTGCACGATGATTAGGGGGGGCTAGAACGAGGACATGGGGGGCTTGCACGAGGACGAGGGGGCTCTTGCACGAGGGCAAGGGGGGTCCTTTCACGAGGAAGAGGGGGTCCTTGCACTAGGGAGAGGGTGTCCTTGCACGAGGGGGGTCCTTGCACGAGGACAAGTGGGGTCCTTGCACGAGGACAAGTGCGGTCCTTGCACGAGGAAGTCCCTTGCACGAGGACGAGGGGGGTCCTTGCACGACAACGAGGAGGTCCTTGCACGAGGACAAGGGGGGTCCTTGCACGAGGACGAGGGGGGCTCGCACGACGGGGTCCTTGCACGAGGACGATGGGGTCCTTGCACGAGGACGATAGGTCCTTGTACGAGGACGATGGGAGAATTGCACGAGGATGGGGAAGGTACTTGCACAAGAACGAGGGGGGTCCTTGCACGAGGACGAGGGGGTCTTGCACAATGGGGTCCTTGCACGAGGACTTTCGGGCCTTGTACGAGGACGATGGCAGCCTTGCAAGAGGATGGAGAAGTTCCTTGCACAAGAACGAGGGGGTCCTTGCACGAGGACGAGGGGGGCCTTGCACGACTGGGTCCTTGCACGAGGATGATGGGAGCCTTGCACGAGGATGGGGAAGGTCCTTGCACAAGAACGAAGGGGTCCGTGCACAAGGACGAGGGGGCTTGCACGACGGGGTCCTTGCACGAGGACGATGGGGTCCTTGCACGAGGACGATACGGCCTTGTACGAGGACGAGGGGGCCTTGCACGAGGACTAGGGGGGTCCTTGCATGAGAATGAGGGGGCTTTTACGACGGGTTCCTTGCACGAGGGGTGTCCTCGCACCCGGAGGGTCCTTGCACGAGGATGAGGGAGGTCCTTGCACAAGAACGAGGGGGCCTTGCACGACAGGGCCCTTGCACGAGGACGATGGGTCCTTGCACGAAAACGATGGGGGCCTTGCACGAGGACGAGGGGCTTGCACGAGGACGAGGGGGCTTGCACTAGGGGTGGTCCTTGCACGAGGACTACGAGGGTCCTTGCATGAGAACGAGGGGGCCTTGCACGACGGGGTCCTTGCACGAGGAGTCTCTTTGAACAAGGATGAGGAGGTCCTTGCACAAGAACGAGGGGGTTCTTGCACGAGGACGATACGGCCTTGTACGAGGACAATGGGAGCCTTGCACGAGGATGGGGAAGGTCCTTGCACAAGAACGAGGGGGTCCTTGCACGAGGACGAGGGGGGCCTTGCACGACGGGGTCCTTCAACGAGGACGATGGGCCCTTGCTCGATGACGATTGGAGCCTTGCACGAGGATGGGGAAGGTCCTTGCACAAGAACGGGGGTGTCCTTGCACGAGGACGAGGGGTGTCCTCGCACGAGGAGGGTCCTTGCACGAGGACGAGGGGATCCTTGCACGAGGGTGAGGGAGGTCCTTTAACGAGAACGAGGGACCCTTGCACGAGGGGGTCCTTGCACGAGGGGGTCCTTGCACGAGGACAAGTGGGGTCCTTGCACGAGGACATGTGGGGTCCTTGCACGAGGAAGTCCCTTGCACGAGGACGAGGGGGTCCTTGCATTAAAACAAGGGGGTCTTGCACGAGGGGGGTCCTTGCACGAGGACAAGGGAGGTCCTTGCATGAGAACGAGGGGACCTTGCACGAGGGGGTCCTTGCACGAGGGGTGTCCTTGCACAAGGACGAGGAGGTCTTGCACGAGAATGAGGGGTTCTTGCACGAGGGTGTGCTTGCAAGAGGACGAGGGTTGTCATTGCACGAGGAGGGTCCTTCCATGAGGCCGAAGGGGGTTCTTGCACGAGGGGGATCCTTGCACGACAACGAGGAGGTCCTTGCACGAGGAAAAATGGGGTTCCTTGCACGAGGGGTGTCCTCGCAAGAGGAGGGTCCTCGCACGAGGACGAGGGAGGTCCTTGCACAAGAACGAGGGGGTCCTTGCACTAGGAATAGGGGGTCCTTGCACGACGGGGTCCTTGCACGAGGACGATGGGAGCCTTGCACGAGGATGGGGAAGGTCCTTGCACAAGAACGAGGGGGTCCTTGCACAAGGACGAGGGGTCTTGCACGACGGGGTCCTTGCACGAGGACGATGGGGTCCTTGCACGAGGACGATAGGGCCTTGTACGAGGACGAGGGGGCCTTGCACGAGGACTAGGGGGGTCCTTGCATGAGAATGAGGGGGCTTTTACGACGGGTTCCTTGCACGAGGGGTGTCCTCGCACCCGGAGGGTCTTTGCACGAGGATGAGGGAGGTCCTTGCACAAGAACGAGGGGGCCTTGCACGACAGGGCCCTTGCACGAGGACGATGGGCCCTTGCACGAAAACGATGGGGGCCTTGCACGAGGACGAGGGGCTTGCACGAGGACGAGGGGGCTTGCACTAGGGGTGGTCCTTGCACGAGGACTACGAGGGTCCTTGCATGAGAACAAGGGGGCCTTGCACGACGGGGTCCTTGCACGAGGAGGCTCTTTGAACAAGGATGAGGAGGTCCTTGCACAAGAACGAGGAGGTCCTTGCACGAGGACGAGGGGGCCCTTGCACGACGGGGTCCTTCAACGAGGACGATGGGGCCTTGCTCGAGGACGATGGGAGCCTTGCACGAGGATGGGAAGGTCCTTGCACGAGAACGAGGGGGTCCTTGCACGAGGACGCGGGGGGCCTTGCACGACGGGGTCCTTGCACGAGGATGATGGGGTCTTGCACGAGTATGATGGGAACCTTGCACGAGGATGGGGAAGGTCCTTGCACAAGAACGAGGGTGTCCTTGCACGAGGACGAGGGGTGTCCTCGCACGAGGAGGGTCCTCGCACGAGGATGAGGGAGGTCCTTGCACAAGAACGAGGGGGTCCTTGCACGAGGACGAGGGGGCTTACACGACGAGGTCCTTGCATGAGGACGGTGCGGTCCTTGCACGAGGACGATAGGGCCTTGTACGAGGACAATGGGAGCCTTGCACGAGGATGGAGAAGGTCCTTGCACAAGAACGAGGGGGTCCTTGCACGAGGACGAGGGGGGCCTTGCACGAGGATGGGGAAAGTCCTTGCACGAGAACGAGGGTGTCCTTGCACGAGGGTGTCCTTGGGCGAGGGGGGTCCTTGCACGAGGACAAGTGGGGTCCTTGCACGAGTAAGTCCCTTGCACGAGGACAAGGGGGGTCCTTGCACGAGGACGAGGGGGGCTCGCACGACGGGGTCCTTGTACGAGGACGATGGGAGACTTGCACAAGGATGGGGAAGGTCCTTGCACAAGAACGAGGGGGGTCCTTGCACGAGGACGAGGGGGGCCTTGCACGATGGGGTCTTTGCACGAGGACTTTGGGGCTTTGTACGAGGACGATGGGAGCCTTGCACGAGGATGGAGAAGTTCCTTGCACAAGAACGAGGGGGTCCTTGCACGAGGACGAGGGGGGGCTTGCACGACGGGGTCCTTGCACGAGGACGAGGGAGGTCCTAGCACAACAACAAGGGGTTCCTTGCACGAGGACGAGGGGGCTTGCACGACGAGGCCCTTGCACGAGGATGAAGGCGTCCTTGCACGAGGACGATACGGCCTTGTACGAGGACAATGGGAGCCTTGCACGAGGATGGGAAAGGTCCTTGCACAAGAACGAGGGGGTCCTTGCACGAGGACGAGGTGGGCCTTGCACGACGGGGTCCTTCAACGAGGACGATGGGGTCCTTGCACGAGGACGATGGGGCCTTGCTCGAGGACGATGGGAGCCTTGCACGAGGATGGGGAAGGTCCTTGCACAAGAACGAGGGGGTCCTTGCACAAGGACGAGGGGTCTTGCACGACGGGGTCCTTGCACGAGGACGATGGGGTCCTTGCACGAGGACGATAGGGCCTTGTACGAGAACGATGGGGCCTTGCACGAGGACGAGGGGGGTCCTTGCATGAGAATGAGGGGGCTTTTACAACAGGGTCCTTGCACGAGGAGGGAGTTTGAACAAGGATGAGGGGGGGTCCTTGCACGAGGGGTGTCCTCGCACGTGGAAGGTCCTTGCACGAGGATGGGGGAGGTCCTTGCACAAGAACGAGGGGGCCTTGCACGACGGGGCTCTTGCACGAGGACGATGGGTCCTTGCACGAGGACGATGGGGGCTTTGCACGAGAACGAGGGACCCTTGCACGAGGGTGTCCTTGCACGAGGGGGGGCCTTGCACAAGGACAAGTGGGGTCCTTGCACGAGGAAGTCCCTTGCACGAGGACGAGGGGGATCCTTGCATTAAAACAAGGGGGTCTTGCACCAGGGGGTCTTTGCACGAGGACAGTTAGGGTCCTTGCACGAGTACAAGGGAGGTCCTTGCATTGAGAACGAGGGGACCTTGCACGAGGGGGTCCTTGCACGACGGGGCCCTTGCACGAGGACGATGGGTCCTTGCACGACGGGGTCCTTGCACGAGGAGGCTCTTTGAACAAGGATGAGGGGGTCCTTGTACGAGAACGAGGGGTGTTCTTGCACTAGGGGGGGCCTTGAACGAGGGCAAGGGGGGCCTTGCACGAGGAAGAGGGTGTCCTTGCACGAGGATTAGGGGGACCTTGCACGATGATTAGGGGGGGCTAGAACGAGGACATGGGGGGCTTGCACGAGGACGAGGGGGCTCTTGCACGAGGGCAAGGGGGGTCCTTTCACGAGGAAGAGGGGGTCCTTGCACTAGGGAGAGGGTGTCCTTGCACGAGGGGGGTCCTTGCACGAGGACAAGTGGGGTCCTTGCACGAGGACAAGTGCGGTCCTTGCACGAGGAAGTCCCTTGCACGAGGACGATACGGCCTTGTACGAGGACAATGGGAGCCTTGCACGAGGATGGGGAAGGTCCTTGCACAAGAACGAAGGGGTTCTTGCACGAGGACGAGGGGGGCCTTGCACGACGGGGCCCTTGCACGAGGACGATGGGTCCTTGCACGAGGACGATGGGGGGCTTGCACGAGGACGAGGGGCTTGCACGAGGACGAGGGGGCTTGCAGTAGGGGTGGTCCTTGCACGAGGACTACGGGGGCCCTTGCATGAGAACGAGGGGGCCTTGCACGACGGGGTCCTTGCACGAGGAGGCTCCTTGAACAAGGATGAGGGGGTCCTTGTCCGAGAACGAGGGGTGTTCTTGCACTAGGGGGGGCCTTGAACGAGGGCAAGGGGGGCCTTGCACGAGGAAGAGGGGGTCCTTGCACGAGGATTAGGGGGACCTTGCACGATGATTTGGGGGGGCTAGAACGAGGACATGGGGGGCTTGCACGAGGACGAGGGGGCTCTTGCACGAGGGCAAGGGGGGTCCTTTCACGAGGAAGAGGGGGTCCTTGCACTAGGGAGAGGGTGTCCTTGCACGAGGGGGGTCCTTGCACGAGGACAAGTGGGGTCCTTGCACGAGGACAAGTGCGGTCCTTGCACGAGGAAGTCCCTTGCACGAGGACGAGGGGGGTCCTTGCACGACAACGAGGAGGTCCTTGCACGAGGACAAGGGGGGTCCTTGCACGAGGACGAGGGGGGCTCGCACGACGGGGTCCTTGCACGAGGACGATGGGGTCCTTGCACAAGGATGGGGAAGGTCCTTGCACAAGAACGAGGGGGGTCCTTGCACGAGGACGAGGGGGGCCTTGCACGATGGGGTCTTTGCACGAGGACTTTGGGGCTTTGTACGAGGACGATGGGAGCCTTGCACGAGGATGGAGAAGTTCCTTGCACAAGAACGAGGGGGTCCTTGCACGAGGACGAGGGGGGGCTTGCACGACGGGGTCCTTGCACGAGGACGAGGGAGGTCCTAGCACAACAACAAGGGGTTCCTTGCACGAGGACGAGGGGGCTTGCACGACGAGGCCCTTGCACGAGGATGAAGGCGTCCTTGCACGAGGACGATACGGCCTTGTACGAGGACAATGGGAGCCTTGCACGAGGATGGGAAAGGTCCTTGCACAAGAACGAGGGGGTCCTTGCACGAGGACGAGGTGGGCCTTGCACGACGGGGTCCTTCAACGAGGACGATGGGGTCCTTGCACGAGGACGATGGGGTCCTTGCACGAGGACGATAGGGCCTTGTACGAGGACGATGGGGCCTTGCACGAGGACGAGGGGGGTCCTTGCATGAGAATGAGGGGGCTTTTACAACAGGGTCCTTGCACGAGGAGGGTGTTTGAACAAGGATGAGGGGGGGTCCTTGCACGAGGGGTGTCCTCGCACGTGGAAGGTCCTTGCACGAGGATGGGGGAGGTCCTTGCACAAGAACGAGGGGGCCTTGCACGACGGGGCCCTTGCACGAGGACGATGGGTCCTTGCACGAGGACGATGGGGGCTTTGCACGAGAACGAGGGACCCTTGCACGAGGGTGTCCTTGCACGAGGGGGGGCCTTGCACAAGGACAAGTGGGGTCCTTGCACGAGGAAGTCCCTTGCACGAGGACGAGGGGGATCCTTGCATTAAAACAAGGGGGTCTTGCACCAGGGGGGTCTTTGCACGAGGACAGTTAGGGTCCTTGCACGAGTACAAGGGAGGTCCTTGCATTGAGAACGAGGGGACCTTGCACGAGGGGGTCCTTGCACGACGGGGCCCTTGCACGAGGACGATGGGTCCTTGCACGAAGACGATGGGGGCCTTGCACGAGGACGAGGGGCTTGCACGAGGACGAGGGGGCTTGCAGTAGGGGTGGTCCTTGCACGAGGACTACGGGGGCCCTTGCATGAGAACGAGGGGGCCTTGCACGACGGGGTCCTTGCACGAGGAGGCGCTTTGAACAAGGATGAGGGGGTCCTTGTACGAGAACGAGGGGTGTTCTTGCACTAGGGGGGGCCTTGAACGAGGGCAAGGGGGGCCTTGCACGAGGAAGAGGGGGTCCTTGCACGAGGATTAGGGGGACCTTGCACGATGATTAGGGGGGGCTAGAACGAGGACATGGGGGGCTTGCACGAGGACGAGGGGGCTCTTGCACGAGGGCAAGGGGGGTCCTTTCACGAAGAAGAGGGTGTCCTTGCACTAGGGAGAGGGTGTCCTTGCACGAGGGGGGTCCTTGCACGAGGACAAGTGGGGTCTTTGCACGAGGACAAGTGCGGTCCTTGCACGAGGAAGTCCCTTGCACGAGGACGAGGGGGGTCCTTGCACGACAACGAGGAGGTCCTTGCACGAGGACAAGGGGGGTCCTTGCACGAGGACGAGGGGGGCTCGCACGACGGGGTCCTTGCACGAGGACGATGGGGTCCTTGCACGAGGACGATAGGTCCTTGTACGAGGACGATGGCAGCCTTGCAAGAGGATGGAGAAGTTACTTGCACAAGAACGAGGGGGTCCTTGCACGAGGACGAGGGGGGCTTGCACGACGGGGTCCTTGCACGAGGACGAGGGAGGTCCTTGCACAAGAACGAGGGGTTCCTTGCACGAGGACGAGGGGGCTTGCACGACGAGGCCCTTGCACGAGGACGATGGGGTCCTTGCACGAGCACGATAGGTCCTTGTACGAGGACGATGGGAGAATTGCACGAGGATGGGGAAGGTACTTGCACAAGAACGAGGGGGGTCCTTGCACGAGGACGAGGGGGTCTTGCACAATGGGGCCCTTGCACGAGGACTTTCGGGCCTTGTACGAGGACGATGGCAGCCTTGCAAGAGGATGGAGAAGTTCCTTGCACAAGAACGAGGGGGTCCTTGCACGAGGACGAGGGGGGCCTTGCACGACTGGGTCCTTGCACGAGGATGATGGGAGCCTTGCACGAGGATGGGGAAGGTCCTTGCACAAGAACGAAGGGGTCCGTGCACAAGGACGAGGGGGCTTGCACGACGGGGTCCTTGCACGAGGACGATGGGGTCCTTGCACGAGGACGATACGGCCTTGTACGAGGACGAGGGGGCCTTGCACGAGGACAAGGGGGGTCCTTGCATGAGAATGAGGGGGCTTTTACGACGGGTTCCTTGCACGAGGGGTGTCCTCGCACCCGGAGGGTCCTTGCACGAGGATGAGGGAGGTCCTTGCACAAGAACGAGGGGGCCTTGCACGACAGGGCCCTTGCACGAGGACGATGGGTCCTTGCACGAAAACGATGGGGGCCTTGCACGAGGACGAGGGGCTTGCACGAGGACGAGGGGGCTTGCACTAGGGGTGGTCCTTGCACGAGGACTACGAGGGTCCTTGCATGAGAACGAGGGAGCCTTGCACGACGGGGTCCTTGCACGAGGAGTCTTTTTGAACAAGGATGAGGAGGTCCTTGCACAAGAACGAGGGGGTTCTTGCACGAGGACGATACGGCCTTGTACGAGGACAATGGGAGCCTTGCACGAGGATGGGGAAGGTCCTTGCACAAGAACGAGGGGGTCCTTGCACGAGGACGAGGGGGGCCTTGCACGACGGGGTCCTTCAACGAGGACGATGGGCCCTTGCTCGATGACGATTGGAGCCTTGCACGAGGATGGGGAAGGTCCTTGCACAAGAACGGGGGTGTCCTTGCACGAGGACGAGGGGTGTCCTCGCACGAGGAGGGTCCTTGCACGAGGACGAGGGGATCCTTGCACGAGGGTGAGGGAGGTCCTTTAACGAGAACGAGGGACCCTTGCACGAGGGGGTCCTTGCACGAGGGGGTCCTTGCACGAGGACAAGTGGGGTCCTTGCACGAGGACATGTGGGGTCCTTGCACGAGGAAGTCCCTTGCACGAGGACGAGGGGGTCCTTGCATTAAAACAAGGGGGTCTTGCACGAGGGGGGTCCTTGCACGAGGACAAGGGAGGTCCTTGCATGAGAACGAGGGGACCTTGCACGAGGGGGTCCTTGCACGAGGGGTGTCCTTGCACAAGGACGAGGAGGTCTTGCACGAGAATGAGGGGTTCTTGCACGAGGGTGTGCTTGCAAGAGGACGAGGGTTGTCATTGCACGAGGAGGGTCCTTCCATGAGGCCGAAGGGGGTTCTTGCACGAGGGGGATCCTTGCACGACAACGAGGAGGTCCTTGCACGAGGAAAAATGGGGTTCCTTGCACGAGGGGTGTCCTCGCAAGAGGAGGGTCCTCGCACGAGGACGAGGGAGGTCCTTGCACAAGAACGAGGGGGTCCTTGCACTAGGAATAGGGGGTCCTTGCACGACGGGGTCCTTGCACGAGGACGATGGGAGCCTTGCACGAGGATGGGGAAGGTCCTTGCACAAGAACGAGGGGGTCCTTGCACAAGGACGAGGGGTCTTGCACGACGGGGTCCTTGCACGAGGACGATGGGGTCCTTGCACGAGGACGATAGGGCCTTGTACGAGGACGAGGGGGCCTTGCACGAGGACTAGAGGGGTCCTTGCATGAGAATGAGGGGGCTTTTACGACGGGTTCCTTGCACGAGGGGTGTCCTCGCACCCGGAGGGTCTTTGCACGAGGATGAGGGAGGTCCTTGCACAAGAACGAGGGGGCCTTGCACGACAGGGCCCTTGCACGAGGACGATGGGCCCTTGCACGAAAACGATGGGGGCCTTGCACGAGGACGAGGGGCTTGCACGAGGACGAGGGGGCTTGCACTAGGGGTGGTCCTTGCACGAGGACTACGAGGGTCCTTGCATGAGAACGAGGGGGCCTTGCACGACGGGGTCCTTGCACGAGGAGGCTCTTTGAACAAGGATGAGGAGGTCCTTGCACAAGAACGAGGAGGTCCTTGCACGAGGATGATGGGGCCTTGCACGAGTATGATGGGAACCTTGCACGAGGATGGGGAAGGTCCTTGCACAAGAACGAGGGTGTCCTTGCACGAGGACGAGGGGTGTCCTCGCACGAGGAGGGTCCTCGCACGAGGATGAGGGAGGTCCTTGCACAAGAACGAGGGGGTCCTTGCACGAGGACGAGGGGGCTTACACGACGAGGTCCTTGCATGAGGACGGTGCGGTCCTTGCACGAGGACGATAGGGCCTTGTACGAGGACAATGGGAGCCTTGCACGAGGATGGGGAAGGTCCTTGCACAAGAACGAGGGGGTCCTTGCACGAGGACGAGGGGGGCCTTGCACGAGGATGGGGAAAGTCCTTGCACGAGAACGAGGGTGTCCTTGCACGAGGGTGTCCTTGGGCGAGGGGGGTCCTTGCACGAAGACAAGTGGGGTCCTTGCACGAGTAAGTCCCTTGCACGAGGACGAGGAGGTCCTTGCACTAGAATGAGGGGTTATTGCACGAGGGTGTCCTTGCACGAGGACGAGAGGTGTCATTGCACGAGGAGGGTCCTTCCATGAGGCCGAAGGGGGTTCTTGCACGAGGGGGATCCTTGCACGACAACGAGGAGGTCCTTGCACGAGGAAAAGGGGGGTCCTTGCACGAGGACGAGGGGGGCTCGCACGACGGGGTCCTTGTACGAGGACGATGGGAGACTTGCACAAGGATGGGGAAGGTCCTTGCACAAGAACGAGGGGGGTCCTTGCACGAGGACGAGGGGGGCCTTGCACGATGGGGTCTTTGCACGAGGACTTTGGGGCTTTGTACGAGGACGATGGGAGCCTTGCACGAGGATGGAGAAGTTCCTTGCACAAGAACGAGGGGGTCCTTGCACGAGGACGAGGGGGGCCTTGCACGACGGGGTCCTTGCACGAGGACGAGGGAGGTCCTAGCACAAGAACGAGGGGTTCCTTGCACGAGGACGAGGGGTCTTGCACGACGAGGCCCTTGCACGAGGACGAAGGCGTCCTTGCACGAGGACGATACGGCCTTGTACGGGGACAATGGGAGCCTTGCACGAGGATGGGAAAGGTCCTTGCACAAGAACGAGGGGGTCCTTGCACGAGGACGAGGGGGGCCTTGCACGACGGGGTCCTTCAACGAGGACGATGGGGTCCTTGCACGAGGACGATGGGGCCTTGCTTGAGGACGATGGGAGCCTTGCACGAGGATGGGGAAGGTCCTTGCACAAGAACGAGGGGGTCCTTGCACAAGGACGAGGGGTCTTGCACGACGGGGTCCTTGCACGAGGACGATGGGGTCCTTGCACGAGGACGATAGGGCCTTGTACGAGGACGATGGGGCCTTGCACGAGGACGAGGGTGGTCCTTGCATGAGAATGAGGGGGCTTTTACAACAGGGTCCTTGCACGAGGAGGGTGTTTGAACAAGGATGAGGGGGGGTCCTTGCACGAGGGGTGTCCTCGCACGTGGAAGGTCCTTGCACGAGGATGGGGGAGGTCCTTGCACAAGAACATGGGGGCCTTGCACGACGGGGCTCTTGCACGAGGACGATGGGTCCTTGCACGAGGACGATGGGGGCTTTGCACGAGAACGAGGGACCCTTGCACGAGGGTGTCCTTGCACGAGGGGGGGCCTTGCACAAGGACAAGTGGGGTCCTTGCACGAGGAAGTCCCTTGCACGAGGACGAGGGGGATCCTTGCATTAAAACAAGGGGGTCTTGCACCAGGGGGGTCTTTGCACGAGGACAGTTAGGGTCCTTGCACGAGTACAAGGGAGGTCCTTGCATTGAGAACGAGGGGACCTTGCACGAGGGGGTCCTTGCACGACGGGGCCCTTGCACGAGGACGATGGGTCCTTGCACGAAGACGATGGGGGCCTTGCAAGAGGACGAGGGTTGTCATTGCACGAGGAGGGTCCTTCCATGAGGCCGAAGGGGGTTCTTGCACGAGGGGGATCCTTGCACGACAACGAGGAGGTCCTTGCACGAGGAAAAATGGGGTTCCTTGCACGACGGGTGTCCTCGCAAGAGGAGGGTCCTCGCACGAGGACGAGGGAGGTCCTTGCACAAGAACGAGGGGGTCCTTGCACTAGGAATAGGGGGACCTTGCACGACGGGGTCCTTGCACGAGGACGATGGGAGCCTTGCACGAGGATGGGGAAGGTCCTTGCACAAGAACGAGGGGGTCCTTGCACAAGGACGAGGGGTCTTGCACGACGGGGTCCTTGCACGAGGACGATGGGGTCCTTGCACGAGGACGATAGGGCCTTGTACGAGGACGAGGGGGCCTTGCACGAGGACTAGGGGGGTCCTTGCATGAGAATGAGGGGGCTTTTACGACGGGTTCCTTGCACGAGGGGTGTCCTCGCACCCGGAGGGTCTTTGCACGAGGATGAGGGAGGTCCTTGCACAAGAACGAGGGGGCCTTGCACGACAGGGCCCTTGCACGAGGACGATGGGCCCTTGCACGAAAACGATGGGGGCCTTGCACGAGGACGAGGGGCTTGCACGAGGACGAGGGGGCTTGCACTAGGGGTGGTCCTTGCACGAGGACTACGAGGGTCCTTGCATGAGAACAAGGGGGCCTTGCACGACGGGGTCCTTGCACGAGGAGGCTCTTTGAACAAGGATGAGGAGGTCCTTGCACAAGAACGAGGAGGTCCTTGCACGAGGACGAGGGGGCCCTTGCACGACGGGGTCCTTCAACGAGGACGATGGGGCCTTGCTCGAGGACGATGGGAGCCTTGCACGAGGATGGGAAGGTCCTTGCACGAGAACGAGGGGGTCCTTGCACGAGGACGCGGGGGGCCTTGCACGACGGGGTCCTTGCACGAGGATGATGGGGTCTTGCACGAGTATGATGGGAACCTTGCACGAGGATGGGGAAGGTCCTTGCACAAGAACGAGGGTGTCCTTGCACGAGGACGAGGGGTGTCCTCGCACGAGGAGGGTCCTCGAACGAGGATGAGGTCCTTGCACAAGAACGAGGGGGTCCTTGCACGAGGACGAGGGGGCTTACACGACGAGGTCCTTGCATGAGGACGGTGCGGTCCTTGCACGAGGACGATAGGGCCTTGTACGAGGACAATGGGAGCCTTGCACGAGGATGGGGAAGGTCCTTGCACAAGAACGAGGGGGTCCTTGCACGAGGACGAGGGGGGCCTTGCACGAGGATGGGGAAAGTCCTTGCACGAGAACGAGGGTGTCCTTGCACGAGGGTGTCCTTGGGCGAGGGGGGTCCTTGCACGAGGACAAGTGGGGTCCTTGCACGAGTAAGTCCCTTGCACGAGGACAAGGGGGGTCCTTGCACGAGGACGAGGGGGGCTCGCACGACGGGGTCCTTGTACGAGGACGATGGGAGACTTGCACAAGGATGGGGAAGGTCCTTGCACAAGAACGAGGGGGGTCCTTGCACGAGGACGAGGGGGGCCTTGCACGATGGGGTCTTTGCACGAGGACTTTGGGGCTTTGTACGAGGACGATGGGAGCCTTGCACGAGGATGGAGAAGTTCCTTGCACAAGAACGAGGGGGTCCTTGCACGAGGACGAGGGGGGGCTTGCACGACGGGGTCCTTGCACGAGGACGAGGGAGGTCCTAGCACAACAACAAGGGGTTCCTTGCACGAGGACGAGGGGGCTTGCACGACGAGGCCCTTGCACGAGGATGAAGGCGTCCTTGCACGAGGACGATACGGCCTTGTACGAGGACAATGGGAGCCTTGCACGAGGCTGGGAAAGGTCCTTGCACAAGAACGAGGGGGTCCTTGCACGAGGACGAGGTGGGCCTTGCACGACGGGGTCCTTCAACGAGGACGATGGGGTCCTTGCACGAGGACGATGGGGCCTTGCTCGAGGACGATGGGAGCCTTGCACGAGGATGGGGAAGGTCCTTGCACAAGAACGAGGGGGTCCTTGCACAAGGACGAGGGGTCTTGCACGACGGGGTCCTTGCACGAGGACGATGGGGTCCTTGCACGAGGACGATAGGGCCTTGTACGAGAACGATGGGGCCTTGCACGAGGACGAGGGGGGTCCTTGCATGAGAATGAGGGGGCTTTTACAACAGGGTCCTTGCACGAGGAGGGTGTTTGAACAAGGATGAGGGGGGGTCCTTGCACGAGGGGTGTCCTCGCACGTGGAAGGTCCTTGCACGAGGATGGGGGAGGTCCTTGCACAAGAACGAGGGGGCCTTGCACGACGGGGCTCTTGCACGAGGACGATGGGTCCTTGCACGAGGACGATGGGGGCTTTGCACGAGAACGAGGGACCCTTGCACGAGGGTGTCCTTGCACGAGGGGGGGCCTTGCACAAGGACAAGTGGGGTCCTTGCACGAGGAAGTCCCTTGCACGAGGACGAGGGGGATCCTTGCATTAAAACAAGGGGGTCTTGCACCAGGGGGGTCTTTGCACGAGGACAGTTAGGGTCCTTGCACGAGTACAAGGGAGGTCCTTGCATTGAGAACGAGGGGACCTTGC
Source organism: Dromococcyx pavoninus (assembly GCA_033558185.1). NCBI lineage: Eukaryota > Metazoa > Chordata > Aves > Cuculiformes > Neomorphidae > Dromococcyx > Dromococcyx pavoninus. The sequence goes on along the minus strand of JAUMJL010001246.1, from coordinate 180,115 downwards.
ACGAGGGGGTCCTTGCACGACGGGGCCCTTGCACGAGGACGATGGGTCCTTGCACGAGGACGATGGGGGCCTTGCACGAGGACGAGGGGCTTGCACGAGGACGAGGGGCTTGCAGTAGGGGTGGTCCTTGCACAAGGACTACGGGGGCCCTTGCATGAGAACGAGGGGGCCTTGCACGACGGGGTCCTTGCACGAGGAGGCTCTTTGAACAAGGATGAGGGGCTCCTTGTACGAGAACGAGGGGTGTTCTTGCACTAGGGGGGGCCTTGAACGAGGGCAAGGGGGGCCTTGCACGAGGAAGAGGGGGTCCTTGCACGAGGATTAGGGGGACCTTGCACGATGATTAGGGGGGGCTAGAACGAGGACATGGGGGGCTTGCACGAGGACGAGGGGGCTCTTGCACGAGGGCAAGGGGGGTCCTTTCACGAGGAAGAGGGGGTCCTTGCACTAGGGAGAGGGTGTCCTTGCACGAGGGGGGTCCTTGCACGAGGACAAGTGGGGTCCTTGCACGAGGACAAGTGCGGTCCTTGCACGAGGAAGTCCCTTGCACGAGGACGATACGGCCTTGTACGAGGACAATGGGAGCCTTGCACGAGGATGGGGAAGGTCCTTGCACAAGAACGAGGGGGTTCTTGCACGAGGACGAGGGGGGCCTTGCACGACGGGGCCCTTGCACGAGGACGATGGGTCCTTGCACGAGGACGATGGGGGCCTTGCACGAGGACGAGGGGCTTGCACGAGGACGAGGGGGCTTGCAGTAGGGGTGGTCCTTGCACGAGGACTACGGGGGCCCTTGCATGAGAACGAGGGGGCCTTGCACGACGGGGTCCTTGCACGAGGAGGCTCTTTGAACAAGGATGAGGGGGTCCTTGTCCGAGAACGAGGGGTGTTCTTGCACTAGGGGGGGCCTTGAACGAGGGCAAGGGGGGCCTTGCACGAGGAAGAGGGGGTCCTTGCACGAGGATTAGGGGGACCTTGCACGATGATTTGGGGGGGCTAGAACGAGGACATGGGAGGCTTGCACGAGGACGAGGGGGCTCTTGCACGAGGGCAAGGGGGGTCCTTTCACGAGGAAGAGGGGGTCCTTGCACTAGGGAGAGGGTGTCCTTGCACGAGGGGGGTCCTTGCACGAGGACAAGTGGGGTCCTTGCACGAGGACAAGTGCGGTCCTTGCACGAGGAAGTCCCTTGCACGAGGACGAGGGGGGTCCTTGCACGACAACGAGGAGGTCCTTGCACGAGGACAAGGGGGGTCCTTGCACGAGGACGAGGGGGGCTCGCACGACGGGGTCCTTGCACGAGGACGATGGGGTCCTTGCACAAGGATGGGGAAGGTCCTTGCACAAGAACGAGGGGGGTCCTTGCACGAGGACGAGGGGGGCCTTGCACGATGGGGTCTTTGCACGAGGACTTTGGGGCTTTGTACGAGGACGATGGGAGCCTTGCACGAGGATGGAGAAGTTCCTTGCACAAGAACGAGGGGGTCCTTGCACGAGGACGAGGGGGGGCTTGCACGACGGGGTCCTTGCACGAGGACGAGGGAGGTCCTAGCACAACAACAAGGGGTTCCTTGCACGAGGACGAGGGGGCTTGCACGACGAGGCCCTTGCACGAGGATGAAGGCGTCCTTGCACGAGGACGATACGGCCTTGTACGAGGACAATGGGAGCCTTGCACGAGGATGGGAAAGGTCCTTGCACAAGAACGAGGGGGTCCTTGCACGAGGACGAGGTGGGCCTTGCACGACGGGGTCCTTCAACGAGGACGATGGGGTCCTTGCACGAGGACGATGGGGTCCTTGCACGAGGACGATAGGGCCTTGTACGAGGACGATGGGGCCTTGCACGAGGACGAGGGGGGTCCTTGCATGAGAATGAGGGGGCTTTTACAACAGGGTCCTTGCACGAGGAGGGTGTTTGAACAAGGATGAGGGGGGGTCCTTGCACGAGGGGTGTCCTCGCACGTGGAAGGTCCTTGCACGAGGATGGGGGAGGTCCTTGCACAAGAACGAGGGGGCCTTGCACGACGGGGCCCTTGCACGAGGACGATGGGTCCTTGCACGAGGACGATGGGGGCTTTGCACGAGAACGAGGGACCCTTGCACGAGGGTGTCCTTGCACGAGGGGGGGCCTTGCACAAGGACAAGTGGGGTCCTTGCACGAGGAAGTCCCTTGCACGAGGACGAGGGGGATCCTTGCATTAAAACAAGGGGGTCTTGCACCAGGGGGGTCTTTGCACGAGGACAGTTAGGGTCCTTGCACGAGTACAAGGGAGGTCCTTGCATTGAGAACGAGGGGACCTTGCACGAGGGGGTCCTTGCACGACGGGGCCCTTGCACGAGGACGATGGGTCCTTGCACGAAGACGATGGGGGCCTTGCACGAGGACGAGGGGCTTGCACGAGGACGAGGGGGCTTGCAGTAGGGGTGGTCCTTGCACGAGGACTACGGGGGCCCTTGCATGAGAACGAGGGGGCCTTGCACGACGGGGTCCTTGCACGAGGAGGCGCTTTGAACAAGGATGAGGGGGTCCTTGTACGAGAACGAGGGGTGTTCTTGCACTAGGGGGGGCCTTGAACGAGGGCAAGGGGGGCCTTGCACGAGGAAGAGGGGGTCCTTGCACGAGGATTAGGGGGACCTTGCACGATGATTAGGGGGGGCTAGAACGAGGACATGGGGGGCTTGCACGAGGACGAGGGGGCTCTTGCACGAGGGCAAGGGGGGTCCTTTCACGAGGAAGAGGGGGTCCTTGCACTAGGGAGAGGGTGTCCTTGCACGAGGGGGGTCCTTGCACGAGGACAAGTGGGGTCCTTGCACGAGGACAAGTGCGGTCCTTGCACGAGGAAGTCCCTTGCACGAGGACGAGGGGGGGTCCTTGCACGACAACGAGGAGGTCCTTGCACGAGGACAAGGGGGGTCCTTGCACGAGGACGAGGGGGGCTCGCACGACGGGGTCCTTGCACGAGGACGATGGGGTCCTTGCACGAGGACGATAGGTCCTTGTACGAGGACGATGGGAGAATTGCACGAGGATGGGGAAGGTACTTGCACAAGAACGAGGGGGGTCCTTGCACGAGGACGAGGGGGTCTTGCACAATGGGGCCCTTGCACGAGGACTTTCGGGCCTTGTACGAGGACGATGGCAGCCTTGCAAGAGGATGGAGAAGTTCCTTGCACAAGAACGAGGGGGTCCTTGCACGAGGACGAGGGGGGCCTTGCACGACTGGGTCCTTGCACGAGGATGATGGGAGCCTTGCACGAGGATGGGGAAGGTCCTTGCACAAGAACGAAGGGGTCCGTGCACAAGGACGAGGGGGCTTGCACGACGGGGTCCTTGCACGAGGACGATGGGGTCCTTGCACGAGGACGATACGGCCTTGTACGAGGACGAGGGGGCCTTGCACGAGGACAAGGGGGGTCCTTGCATGAGAATGAGGGGGCTTTTACGACGGGTTCCTTGCACGAGGGGTGTCCTCGCACCCGGAGGGTCCTTGCACGAGGATGAGGGAGGTCCTTGCACAAGAACGAGGGGGCCTTGCACGACAGGGCCCTTGCACGAGGACGATGGGTCCTTGCACGAAAACGATGGGGGCCTTGCACGAGGACGAGGGGCTTGCACGAGGACGAGGGGGCTTGCACTAGGGGTGGTCCTTGCACGAGGACTACGAGGGTCCTTGCATGAGAACGAGGGAGCCTTGCACGACGGGGTCCTTGCACGAGGAGTCTTTTTGAACAAGGATGAGGAGGTCCTTGCACAAGAACGAGGGGGTTCTTGCACGAGGACGATACGGCCTTGTACGAGGACAATGGGAGCCTTGCACGAGGATGGGGAAGGTCCTTGCACAAGAACGAGGGGGTCCTTGCACGAGGACGAGGGGGGCCTTGCACGACGGGGTCCTTCAACGAGGACGATGGGCCCTTGCTCGATGACGATTGGAGCCTTGCACGAGGATGGGGAATGTCCTTGCACAAGAACGGGGGTGTCCTTGCACGAGGACGAGGGGTGTCCTCGCACGAGGAGGGTCCTTGCACGAGGACGAGGGGATCCTTGCACGAGGGTGAGGGAGGTCCTTTAACGAGAACGAGGGACCCTTGCACGAGGGGGTCCTTGCACGAGGGGGTCCTTGCACGAGGACAAGTGGGGTCCTTGCACGAGGACATGTGGGGTCCTTGCACGAGGAAGTCCCTTGCACGAGGACGAGGGGGTCCTTGCATTAAAACAAGGGGGTCTTGCACGAGGGGGGTCCTTGCACGAGGACAAGGGAGGTCCTTGCATGAGAACGAGGGGACCTTGCACGAGGGGGTCCTTGCACGAGGGGTGTCCTTGCACAAGGACGAGGAGGTCTTGCACGAGAATGAGGGGTTCTTGCACGAGGGTGTGCTTGCAAGAGGACGAGGGTTGTCATTGCACGAGGAGGGTCCTTCCATGAGGCCGAAGGGGGTTCTTGCACGAGGGGGATCCTTGCACGACAACGAGGAGGTCCTTGCACGAGGAAAAATGGGGTTCCTTGCACGAGGGGTGTCCTCGCAAGAGGAGGGTCCTCGCACGAGGACGAGGGAGGTCCTTGCACAAGAACGAGGGGGTCCTTGCACTAGGAATAGGGGGTCCTTGCACGACGGGGTCCTTGCACGAGGACGATGGGAGCCTTGCACGAGGATGGGGAAGGTCCTTGCACAAGAACGAGGGGGTCCTTGCACAAGGACGAGGGGTCTTGCACGACGGGGTCCTTGCACGAGGACGATGGGGTCCTTGCACGAGGACGATAGGGCCTTGTACGAGGACGAGGGGGCCTTGCACGAGGACTAGGGGGGTCCTTGCATGAGAATGAGGGGGCTTTTACGACGGGTTCCTTGCACGAGGGGTGTCCTCGCACCCGGAGGGTCTTTGCACGAGGATGAGGGAGGTCCTTGCACAAGAACGAGGGGGCCTTGCACGACAGGGCCCTTGCACGAGGACGATGGGCCCTTGCACGAAAACGATGGGGGCCTTGCACGAGGACGAGGGGCTTGCACGAGGACGAGGGGGCTTGCACTAGGGGTGGTCCTTGCACGAGGACTACGAGGGTCCTTGCATGAGAACGAGGGGGCCTTGCACGACGGGGTCCTTGCACGAGGAGGCTCTTTGAACAAGGATGAGGAGGTCCTTGCACAAGAACGAGGAGGTCCTTGCACGAGGATGATGGGGCCTTGCACGAGTATGATGGGAACCTTGCACGAGGATGGGGAAGGTCCTTGCACAAGAACGAGGGTGTCCTTGCACGAGGACGAGGGGTGTCCTCGCACGAGGAGGGTCCTCGCACGAGGATGAGGGAGGTCCTTGCACAAGAACGAGGGGGTCCTTGCACGAGGACGAGGGGGCTTACACGACGAGGTCCTTGCATGAGGACGGTGCGGTCCTTGCACGAGGACGATAGGGCCTTGTACGAGGACAATGGGAGCCTTGCACGAGGATGGGGAAGGTCCTTGCACAAGAACGAGGGGGTCCTTGCACGAGGACGAGGGGGGCCTTGCACGAGGATGGGGAAAGTCCTTGCACGAGAACGAGGGTGTCCTTGCACGAGGGTGTCCTTGGGCGAGGGGGGTCCTTGCACGAAGACAAGTGGGGTCCTTGCACGAGTAAGTCCCTTGCACGAGGACGAGGAGGTCCTTGCACTAGAATGAGGGGTTATTGCACGAGGGTGTCCTTGCACGAGGACGAGAGGTGTCATTGCACGAGGAGGGTCCTTCCATGAGGCCGAAGGGGGTTCTTGCACGAGGGGGATCCTTGCACGACAACGAGGAGGTCCTTGCACGAGGAAAAGGGGGGTCCTTGCACGAGGACGAGGGGGGCTCGCACGACGGGGTCCTTGTACGAGGACGATGGGAGACTTGCACAAGGATGGGGAAGGTCCTTGCACAAGAACGAGGGGGGTCCTTGCACGAGGACGAGGGGGGCCTTGCACGATGGGGTCTTTGCACGAGGACTTTGGGGCTTTGTACGAGGACGATGGGAGCCTTGCACGAGGATGGAGAAGTTCCTTGCACAAGAACGAGGGGGTCCTTGCACGAGGACGAGGGGGGCCTTGCACGACGGGGTCCTTGCACGAGGACGAGGGAGGTCCTAGCACAAGAACGAGGGGTTCCTTGCACGAGGACGAGGGGGCTTGCACGACGAGGCCCTTGCACGAGGACGAAGGCGTCCTTGCACGAGGACGATACGGCCTTGTACGGGGACAATGGGAGCCTTGCACGAGGATGGGAAAGGTCCTTGCACAAGAACGAGGGGGTCCTTGCACGAGGACGAGGGGGGCCTTGCACGACGGGGTCCTTCAACGAGGACGATGGGGTCCTTGCACGAGGACGATGGGGCCTTGCTTGAGGACGATGGGAGCCTTGCACGAGGATGGGGAAGGTCCTTGCACAAGAACGAGGGGGTCCTTGCACAAGGACGAGGGGTCTTGCACGACGGGGTCCTTGCACGAGGACGATGGGGTCCTTGCACGAGGACGATAGGGCCTTGTACGAGGACGATGGGGCCTTGCACGAGGACGAGGGTGGTCCTTGCATGAGAATGAGGGGGCTTTTACAACAGGGTCCTTGCACGAGGAGGGTGTTTGAACAAGGATGAGGGGGGGTCCTTGCACGAGGGGTGTCCTCGCACGTGGAAGGTCCTTGCACGAGGATGGGGGAGGTCCTTGCACAAGAACGAGGGGGCCTTGCACGACGGGGCTCTTGCACGAGGACGATGGGTCCTTGCACGAGGACGATGGGGGCTTTGCACGAGAACGAGGGACCCTTGCACGAGGGTGTCCTTGCACGAGGGGGGGCCTTGCACAAGGACAAGTGGGGTCCTTGCACGAGGAAGTCCCTTGCACGAGGACGAGGGGGATCCTTGCATTAAAACAAGGGGGTCTTGCACCAGGGGGGTCTTTGCACGAGGACAGTTAGGGTCCTTGCACGAGTACAAGGGAGGTCCTTGCATTGAGAACGAGGGGACCTTGCACGAGGGGGTCCTTGCACGACGGGGCCCTTGCACGAGGACGATGGGTCCTTGCACGAAGACGATGGGGGCCTTGCACGAGGACGAGGGGCTTGCACGAGGACGAGGGGGCTTGCAGTAGGGGTGGTCCTTGCACGAGGACTACGGGGGCCCTTGCATGAGAACGAGGGGTCCTTGCACGACGGGGTCCTTGCACGAGGAGGCGCTTTGAACAAGGATGAGGGGGTCCTTGTACGAGAACGAGGGGTGTTCTTGCACTAGGGGGGGCCTTGAACGAGGGCAAGGGGGGCCTTGCACGAGGAAGAGGGGGTCCTTGCACGAGGATTAGGGGGACCTTGCACGATGATTAGGGGGGGCTAGAACGAGGACATGGGGGGCTTGCACGAGGACGAGGGGGCTCTTGCACGAGGGCAAGGGGGGTCCTTTCACGAGGAAGAGGGGGTCCTTGCACTAGGGAGAGGGTGTCCTTGCACGAGGGGGGTCCTTGCACGAGGACAAGTGGGGTCCTTGCACGAGGACAAGTGCGGTCCTTGCACGAGGAAGTCCCTTGCACGAGGACGAGGGGGGTCCTTGCACGACAACGAGGAGGTCCTTGCACGAGGACAAGGGGGGTCCTTGCACGAGGACGAGGGGGGCTCGCACGACGGGGTCCTTGCACGAGGACGATGGGGTCCTTGCACGAGGACGATAGGTCCTTGTACGAGGACGATGGGAGAATTGCACGAGGATGGGGAAGGTACTTGCACAAGAACGAGGGGGGTCCTTGCACGAGGACGAGGGGGTCTTGCACAATGGGGTCCTTGCACGAGGACTTTCGGGCCTTGTACGAGGACGATGGCAGCCTTGCAAGAGGATGGAGAAGTTCCTTGCACAAGAACGAGGGGGTCCTTGCACGAGGACGAGGGGGGCCTTGCACGACTGGGTCCTTGCACGAGGATGATGGGAGCCTTGCACGAGGATGGGGAAGGTCCTTGCACAAGAACGAAGGGGTCCGTGCACAAGGACGAGGGGGCTTGCACGACGGGGTCCTTGCACGAGGACGATGGGGTCCTTGCACGAGGACGATACGGCCTTGTACGAGGACGAGGGGGCCTTGCACGAGGACTAGGGGGGTCCTTGCATGAGAATGAGGGGGCTTTTACGACGGGTTCCTTGCACGAGGGGTGTCCTCGCACCCGGAGGGTCCTTGCACGAGGATGAGGGAGGTCCTTGCACAAGAACGAGGGGGCCTTGCACGACAGGGCCCTTGCACGAGGACGATGGGTCCTTGCACGAAAACGATGGGGGCCTTGCACGAGGACGAGGGGCTTGCACGAGGACGAGGGGGCTTGCACTAGGGGTGGTCCTTGCACGAGGACTACGAGGGTCCTTGCATGAGAACGAGGGGGCCTTGCACGACGGGGTCCTTGCACGAGGAGTCTTTTTGAACAAGGATGAGGAGGTCCTTGCACAAGAACGAGGGGGTTCTTGCACGAGGACGATACGGCCTTGTACGAGGACAATGGGAGCCTTGCACGAGGATGGGGAAGGTCCTTGCACAAGAACGAGGGGGTCCTTGCACGAGGACGAGGGGGGCCTTGCACGACGGGGTCCTTCAACGAGGACGATGGGCCCTTGCTCGATGACGATTGGAGCCTTGCACGAGGATGGGGAAGATCCTTGCACAAGAACGGGGGTGTCCTTGCACGAGGACGAGGGGTGTCCTCGCACGAGGAGGGTCCTTGCACGAGGACGAGGGGATCCTTGCACGAGGGTGAGGGAGGTCCTTTAACGAGAACGAGGGACCCTTGCACGAGGGGGTCCTTGCACGAGGGGGTCCTTGCACGAGGACAAGTGGGGTCCTTGCACGAGGACATGTGGGGTCCTTGCACGAGGAAGTCCCTTGCACGAGGACGAGGGGGTCCTTGCATTAAAACAAGGGGGTCTTGCACGAGGGGGGTCCTTGCACGAGGACAAGGGAGGTCCTTGCATGAGAACGAGGGGACCTTGCACGAGGGGGTCCTTGCACGAGGGGTGTCCTTGCACAAGGACGAGGAGGTCTTGCACGAGAATGAGGGGTTCTTGCACGAGGGTGTGCTTGCAAGAGGACGAGGGTTGTCATTGCACGAGGAGGGTCCTTCCATGAGGCCGAAGGGGGTTCTTGCACGAGGGGGATCCTTGCACGACAACGAGGAGGTCCTTGCACGAGGAAAAATGGGGTTCCTTGCACGAGGGGTGTCCTCGCAAGAGGAGGGTCCTCACACGAGGACGAGGGAGGTCCTTGCACAAGAACGAGGGGGTCCTTGCACTAGGAATAGGGGGTCCTTGCACGACGGGGTCCTTGCACGAGGACGATGGGAGCCTTGCACGAGGATGGGGAAGGTCCTTGCACAAGAACGAGGGGGTCCTTGCACAAGGACGAGGGGTCTTGCACGACGGGGTCCTTGCACGAGGACGATGGGGTCCTTGCACGAGGACGATAGGGCCTTGTACGAGGACGAGGGGGCCTTGCACGAGGACTAGGGGGGTCCTTGCATGAGAATGAGGGGGCTTTTACGACGGGTTCCTTGCACGAGGGGTGTCCTCGCACCCGGAGGGTCTTTGCACGAGGATGAGGGAGGTCCTTGCACAAGAACGAGGGGGCCTTGCACGACAGGGCCCTTGCACGAGGACGATGGGCCCTTGCACGAAAACGATGGGGGCCTTGCACGAGGACGAGGGGCTTGCACGAGGACGAGGGGGCTTGCACTAGGGGTGGTCCTTGCACGAGGACTACGAGGGTCCTTGCATGAGAACGAGGGGGCCTTGCACGACGGGGTCCTTGCACGAGGAGGCTCTTTGAACAAGGATGAGGAGGTCCTTGCACAAGAACGAGGAGGTCCTTGCACGAGGATGATGGGGCCTTGCACGAGTATGATGGGAACCTTGCACGAGGATGGGGAAGGTCCTTGCACAAGAACGAGGGTGTCCTTGCACGAGGACGAGGGGTGTCCTCGCACGAGGAGGGTCCTCGCACGAGGATGAGGGAGGTCCTTGCACAAGAACGAGGGGGTCCTTGCACGAGGACGAGGGGGCTTACACGACGAGGTCCTTGCATGAGGACGGTGCGGTCCTTGCACGAGGACGATAGGGCCTTGTACGAGGACAATGGGAGCCTTGCACGAGGATGGGGAAGGTCCTTGCACAAGAACGAGGGGGTCCTTGCACGAGGACGAGGGGGGCCTTGCACGAGGATGGGGAAAGTCCTTGCACGAGAACGAGGGTGTCCTTGCACGAGGGTGTCCTTGGGCGAGGGGGGTCCTTGCACGAAGACAAGTGGGGTCCTTGCACGAGTAAGTCCCTTGCACGAGGACGAGGAGGTCCTTGCACTAGAATGAGGGGTTATTGCACGAGGGTGTCCTTGCACGAGGACGAGAGGTGTCATTGCACGAGGAGGGTCCTTCCATGAGGCCGAAGGGGGTTCTTGCACGAGGGGGATCCTTGCACGACAACGAGGAGGTCCTTGCACGAGGAAAAGGGGGGTCCTTGCACGAGGACGAGGGGGGCTCGCACGACGGGGTCCTTGTACGAGGACGATGGGAGACTTGCACAAGGATGGGGAAGGTCCTTGCACAAGAACGAGGGGGGTCCTTGCACGAGGACGAGGGGGGCCTTGCACGATGGGGTCTTTGCACGAGGACTTTGGGGCTTTGTACGAGGACGATGGGAGCCTTGCACGAGGATGGAGAAGTTCCTTGCACAAGAACGAGGGGGTCCTTGCACGAGGACGAGGGGGGCCTTGCACGACGGGGTCCTTGCACGAGGACGAGGGAGGTCCTAGCACAAGAACGAGGGGTTCCTTGCACGAGGACGAGGGGGCTTGCACGACGAGGCCCTTGCACGAGGACGAAGGCGTCCTTGCACGAGGACGATACGGCCTTGTACGGGGACAATGGGAGCCTTGCACGAGGATGGGAAAGGTCCTTGCACAAGAACGAGGGGGTCCTTGCACGAGGACGAGGGGGGCCTTGCACGACGGGGTCCTTCAACGAGGACGATGGGGTCCTTGCACGAGGACGATGGGGCCTTGCTTGAGGACGATGGGAGCCTTGCACGAGGATGGGGAAGGTCCTTGCACAAGAACGAGGGGGTCCTTGCACAAGGACGAGGGGTCTTGCACGACGGGGTCCTTGCACGAGGACGATGGGGTCCTTGCACGAGGACGATAGGGCCTTGTACGAGGACGATGGGGCCTTGCACGAGGACGAGGGTGGTCCTTGCATGAGAATGAGGGGGCTTTTACAACAGGGTCCTTGCACGAGGAGGGTGTTTGAACAAGGATGAGGGGGGGTCCTTGCACGAGGGGTGTCCTCGCACGTGGAAGGTCCTTGCACGAGGATGGGGGAGGTCCTTGCACAAGAACGAGGGGGCCTTGCACGACGGGGCTCTTGCACGAGGACGATGGGTCCTTGCACGAGGACGATGGGGGCTTTGCACGAGAACGAGGGACCCTTGCACGAGGGTGTCCTTGCACGAGGGGGGGCCTTGCACAAGGACAAGTGGGGTCCTTGCACGAGGAAGTCCCTTGCACGAGGACGAGGGGGATCCTTGCATTAAAACAAGGGGGTCTTGCACCAGGGGGGTCTTTGCACGAGGACAGTTAGGGTCCTTGCACGAGTACAAGGGAGGTCCTTGCATTGAGAACGAGGGGACCTTGCACGAGGGGGTCCTTGCACGACGGGGCCCTTGCACGAGGACGATGGGTCCTTGCACGAAGACGATGGGGGCCTTGCACGAGGACGAGGGGCTTGCACGAGGACGAGGGGGCTTGCAGTAGGGGTGGTCCTTGCACGAGGACTACGGGGGCCCTTGCATGAGAACGAGGGGTCCTTGCACGACGGGGTCCTTGCACGAGGAGGCGCTTTGAACAAGGATGAGGGGGTCCTTGTACGAGAACGAGGGGTGTTCTTGCACTAGGGGGGGCCTTGAACGAGGGCAAGGGGGGCCTTGCACGAGGAAGAGGGGGTCCTTGCACGAGGATTAGGGGGACCTTGCACGATGATTAGGGGGGGCTAGAACGAGGACATGGGGGGCTTGCACGAGGACGAGGGGGCTCTTGCACGAGGGCAAGGGGGGTCCTTTCACGAGGAAGAGGGGGTCCTTGCACTAGGGAGAGGGTGTCCTTGCACGAGGGGGGTCCTTGCACGAGGACAAGTGGGGTCCTTGCACGAGGACAAGTGCGGTCCTTGCACGAGGAAGTCCCTTGCACGAGGACGAGGGGGGTCCTTGCACGACAACGAGGAGGTCCTTGCACGAGGACAAGGGGGGTCCTTGCACGAGGACGAGGGGGGCTCGCACGACGGGGTCCTTGCACGAGGACGATGGGGTCCTTGCACGAGGACGATAGGTCCTTGTACGAGGACGATGGGAGAATTGCACGAGGATGGGGAAGGTACTTGCACAAGAACGAGGGGGGTCCTTGCACGAGGACGAGGGGGTCTTGCACAATGGGGTCCTTGCACGAGGACTTTCGGGCCTTGTACGAGGACGATGGCAGCCTTGCAAGAGGATGGAGAAGTTCCTTGCACAAGAACGAGGGGGTCCTTGCACGAGGACGAGGGGGGCCTTGCACGACTGGGTCCTTGCACGAGGATGATGGGAGCCTTGCACGAGGATGGGGAAGGTCCTTGCACAAGAACGAAGGGGTCCGTGCACAAGGACGAGGGGGCTTGCACGACGGGGTCCTTGCACGAGGACGATGGGGTCCTTGCACGAGGACGATACGGCCTTGTACGAGGACGAGGGGGCCTTGCACGAGGACTAGGGGGGTCCTTGCATGAGAATGAGGGGGCTTTTACGACGGGTTCCTTGCACGAGGGGTGTCCTCGCACCCGGAGGGTCCTTGCACGAGGATGAGGGAGGTCCTTGCACAAGAACGAGGGGGCCTTGCACGACAGGGCCCTTGCACGAGGACGATGGGTCCTTGCACGAAAACGATGGGGGCCTTGCACGAGGACGAGGGGCTTGCACGAGGACGAGGGGGCTTGCACTAGGGGTGGTCCTTGCACGAGGACTACGAGGGTCCTTGCATGAGAACGAGGGGGCCTTGCACGACGGGGTCCTTGCACGAGGAGTCTTTTTGAACAAGGATGAGGAGGTCCTTGCACAAGAACGAGGGGGTTCTTGCACGAGGACGATACGGCCTTGTACGAGGACAATGGGAGCCTTGCACGAGGATGGGGAAGGTCCTTGCACAAGAACGAGGGGGTCCTTGCACGAGGACGAGGGGGGCCTTGCACGACGGGGTCCTTCAACGAGGACGATGGGCCCTTGCTCGATGACGATTGGAGCCTTGCACGAGGATGGGGAAGATCCTTGCACAAGAACGGGGGTGTCCTTGCACGAGGACGAGGGGTGTCCTCGCACGAGGAGGGTCCTTGCACGAGGACGAGGGGATCCTTGCACGAGGGTGAGGGAGGTCCTTTAACGAGAACGAGGGACCCTTGCACGAGGGGGTCCTTGCACGAGGGGGTCCTTGCACGAGGACAAGTGGGGTCCTTGCACGAGGACATGTGGGGTCCTTGCACGAGGAAGTCCCTTGCACGAGGACGAGGGGGTCCTTGCATTAAAACAAGGGGGTCTTGCACGAGGGGGGTCCTTGCACGAGGACAAGGGAGGTCCTTGCATGAGAACGAGGGGACCTTGCACGAGGGGGTCCTTGCACGAGGGGTGTCCTTGCACAAGGACGAGGAGGTCTTGCACGAGAATGAGGGGTTCTTGCACGAGGGTGTGCTTGCAAGAGGACGAGGGTTGTCATTGCACGAGGAGGGTCCTTCCATGAGGCCGAAGGGGGTTCTTGCACGAGGGGGATCCTTGCACGACAACGAGGAGGTCCTTGCACGAGGAAAAATGGGGTTCCTTGCACGAGGGGTGTCCTCGCAAGAGGAGGGTCCTCACACGAGGACGAGGGAGGTCCTTGCACAAGAACGAGGGGGTCCTTGCACTAGGAATAGGGGGTCCTTGCACGACGGGGTCCTTGCACGAGGACGATGGGAGCCTTGCACGAGGATGGGGAAGGTCCTTGCACAAGAACGAGGGGGTCCTTGCACAAGGACGAGGGGTCTTGCACGACGGGGTCCTTGCACGAGGACGATGGGGTCCTTGCACGAGGACGATAGGGCCTTGTACGAGGACGAGGGGGCCTTGCACGAGGACTAGGGGGGTCCTTGCATGAGAATGAGGGGGCTTTTACGACGGGTTCCTTGCACGAGGGGTGTCCTCGCACCCGGAGGGTCTTTGCACGAGGATGAGGGAGGTCCTTGCACAAGAACGAGGGGGCCTTGCACGACAGGGCCCTTGCACGAGGACGATGGGCCCTTGCACGAAAACGATGGGGGCCTTGCACGAGGACGAGGGGCTTGCACGAGGACGAGGGGGCTTGCACTAGGGGTGGTCCTTGCACGAGGACTACGAGGGTCCTTGCATGAGAACGAGGGGGCCTTGCACGACGGGGTCCTTGCACGAGGAGGCTCTTTGAACAAGGATGAGGAGGTCCTTGCACAAGAACGAGGAGGTCCTTGCACGAGGACGAGGGGGCCCTTGCACGACGGGGTCCTTCAACGAGGACGATGGGGCCTTGCTCGAGGACGATGGGAGCCTTGCACGAGGATGGGAAGGTCCTTGCACAAGAACGAGGGGGTCCTTGCACGAGGACGCGGGGGGCCTTGCACGACGGGGTCCTTGCACGAGGATGATGGGGCCTTGCACGAGTATGATGGGAACCTTGCACGAGGATGGGGAAGGTCCTTGCACAAGAACGAGGGTGTCCTTGCACGAGGACGAGGGGTGTCCTCGCACGAGGAGGGTCCTCGCACGAGGATGAGGGAGGTCCTTGCACAAGAACGAGGGGGTCCTTGCACGAGGACGAGGGGGCTTACACGACGAGGTCCTTGCATGAGGACGGTGCGGTCCTTGCACGAGGACGATAGGGCCTTGTACGAGGACAATGGGAGCCTTGCACGAGGATGGGGAAGGTCCTTGCACAAGAACGAGGGGGTCCTTGCACGAGGGTGTCCTTGGGCGAGGGGGGTCCTTGCACGAGGACAAGTGGGGTCCTTGCACGAGTAAGTCCCTTGCACGAGGACGAGGAGGTCCTTGCACTAGAATGAGGGGTTATTGCACGAGGGTGTCCTTGCACGAGGACGAGAGGTGTCATTGCACGAGGAGGGTCCTTCCATGAGGCCGAAGGGGGTTCTTGCACGAGGGGGATCCTTGCACGACAACGAGGAGGTCCTTGCACGAGGACAAGGGGGGTCCTTGCACGAGGACGAGGGGGGCTCGCACGACGGGGTCCTTGTACGAGGACGATGGGAGACTTGCACAAGGATGGGGAAGGTCCTTGCACAAGAACGAGGGGGGTCCTTGCACGAGGACGAGGGGGGCCTTGCACGATGGGGTCTTTGCACGAGGACTTTGGGGCTTTGTACGAGGACGATGGGAGCCTTGCACGAGGATGGAGAAGTTCCTTGCACAAGAACGAGGGGGTCCTTGCACGAGGACGAGGGGGGCCTTGCACGACGGGGTCCTTGCACGAGGACGAGGGAGGTCCTAGCACAAGAACGAGGGGTTCCTTGCACGAGGACGAGGGGGCTTGCACGACGAGGCCCTTGCACGAGGACGAAGGCGTCCTTGCACGAGGACGATACGGCCTTGTACGAGGACAATGGGAGCCTTGCACGAGGATGGGAAAGGTCCTTGCACAAGAACGAGGGGGTCCTTGCACGAGGACGAGGGGGGCCTTGCACGACGGGGTCCTTCAACGAGGACGATGGGGTCCTTGCACGAGGACGATGGGGCCTTGCTTGAGGACGATGGGAGCCTTGCACGAGGATGGGGAAGGTCCTTGCACAAGAACGAGGGGGTCCTTGCACAAGGACGAGGGGTCTTGCACGACGGGGTCCTTGCACGAGGACGATGGGGTCCTTGCACGAGGACGATAGGGCCTTGTACGAGGACGATGGGGCCTTGCACGAGGACGAGGGTGGTCCTTGCATGAGAATGAGGGGGCTTTTACAACAGGGTCCTTGCACGAGGAGGGTGTTTGAACAAGGATGAGGGGGGGTCCTTGCACGAGGGGTGTCCTCGCACGTGGAAGGTCCTTGCACGAGGATGGGGGAGGTCCTTGCACAAGAACGAGGGGGCCTTGCACGACGGGGCCCTTGCACGAGGACGATGGGTCCTTGCACGAGGACGATGGGGGCTTTGCACGAGAACGAGGGACCCTTGCACGAGGGTGTCCTTGCACGAGGGGGGGCCTTGCACAAGGACAAGTGGGGTCCTTGCACGAGGAAGTCCCTTGCACGAGGACGAGGGGGATCCTTGCATTAAAACAAGGGGGTCTTGCACCAGGGGGGTCTTTGCACGAGGACAGTTAGGGTCCTTGCACGAGTACAAGGGAGGTCCTTGCATTGAGAACGAGGGGACCTTGCACGAGGGGGTCCTTGCACGACGGGGCCCTTGCACGAGGACGATGGGTCCTTGCACGAAGACGATGGGGGCCTTGCACGAGGACGAGGGGCTTGCACGAGGACGAGGGGGCTTGCAGTAGGGGTGGTCCTTGCACGAGGACTACGGGGGCCCTTGCATGAGAACGAGGGGTCCTTGCACGACGGGGTCCTTGCACGAGGAGGCGCTTTGAACAAGGATGAGGGGGTCCTTGTACGAGAACGAGGGGTGTTCTTGCACTAGGGGGGGCCTTGAACGAGGGCAAGGGGGGCCTTGCACGAGGAAGAGGGGGTCCTTGCACGAGGATTAGGGGGACCTTGCACGATGATTAGGGGGGGCTAGAACGAGGACATGGGGGGCTTGCACGAGGACGAGGGGGCTCTTGCACGAGGGCAAGGGGGGTCCTTTCACGAGGAAGAGGGGGTCCTTGCACTAGGGAGAGGGTGTCCTTGCACGAGGGGGGTCCTTGCACGAGGACAAGTGGGGTCCTTGCACGAGGACAAGTGCGGTCCTTGCACGAGGAAGTCCCTTGCACGAGGACGAGGGGGGTCCTTGCACGACAACGAGGAGGTCCTTGCACGAGGACAAGGGGGGTCCTTGCACGAGGACGAGGGGGGCTCGCACGACGGGGTCCTTGCACGAGGACGATGGGGTCCTTGCACGAGGACGATAGGTCCTTGTACGAGGACGATGGGAGAATTGCACGAGGATGGGGAAGGTACTTGCACAAGAACGAGGGGGGTCCTTGCACGAGGACGAGGGGGTCTTGCACAATGGGGTCCTTGCACGAGGACTTTCGGGCCTTGTACGAGGACGATGGCAGCCTTGCAAGAGGATGGAGAAGTTCCTTACACAAGAACGAGGGGGTCCTTGCACGAGGACGAGGGGGGCCTTGCACGACTGGGTCCTTGCACGAGGATGATGGGAGCCTTGCACGAGGATGGGGAAGGTCCTTGCACAAGAACGAAGGGGTCCGTGCACAAGGACGAGGGGGCTTGCACGACGGGGTCCTTGCACGAGGACGATGGGGTCCTTGCACGAGGACGATACGGCCTTGTACGAGGACGAGGGGGCCTTGCACGAGGACTAGGGGGGTCCTTGCATGAGAATGAGGGGGCTTTTACGACGGGTTCCTTGCACGAGGGGTGTCCTCGCACCCGGAGGGTCCTTGCACGAGGATGAGGGAGGTCCTTGCACAAGAACGAGGGGGCCTTGCACGACAGGGCCCTTGCACGAGGACGATGGGTCCTTGCACGAAAACGATGGGGGCCTTGCACGAGGACGAGGGGCTTGCACGAGGACGAGGGGGCTTGCACTAGGGGTGGTCCTTGCACGAGGACTACGAGGGTCCTTGCATGAGAACGAGGGGGCCTTGCACGACGGGGTCCTTGCACGAGGAGTCTTTTTGAACAAGGATGAGGAGGTCCTTGCACAAGAACGAGGGGGTTCTTGCACGAGGACGATACGGCCTTGTACGAGGACAATGGGAGCCTTGCACGAGGATGGGGAAGGTCCTTGCACAAGAACGAGGGGGTCCTTGCACGAGGACGAGGGGGGCCTTGCACGACGGGGTCCTTCAACGAGGACGATGGGCCCTTGCTCGATGACGATTGGAGCCTTGCACGAGGATGGGGAAGGTCCTTGCACAAGAACGGGGGTGTCCTTGCACGAGGACGAGGGGTGTCCTCGCACGAGGAGGGTCCTTGCACGAGGACGAGGGGATCCTTGCACGAGGGTGAGGGAGGTCCTTTAACGAGAACGAGGGACCCTTGCACGAGGGGGTCCTTGCACGAGGGGGTCCTTGCACGAGGACAAGTGGGGTCCTTGCACGAGGACATGTGGGGTCCTTGCACGAGGAAGTCCCTTGCACGCGGACGAGGGGGTCCTTGCATTAAAACAAGGGGGTCTTGCACGAGGGGGGTCCTTGCACGAGGACAAGGGAGGTCCTTGCATGAGAACGAGGGGACCTTGCACGAGGGGGTCCTTGCACGAGGGGTGTCCTTGCACAAGGACGAGGAGGTCTTGCACGAGAATGAGGGGTTCTTGCACGAGGGTGTGCTTGCAAGAGGACGAGGGTTGTCATTGCACGAGGAGGGTCCTTCCATGAGGCCGAAGGGGGTTCTTGCACGAGGGGGATCCTTGCACGACAACGAGGAGGTCCTTGCACGAGGACGAGGGGGCCCTTGCACGACGGGGTCCTTCAACGAGGACGATGGGGCCTTGCTCGAGGACGATGGGAGCCTTGCACGAGGATGGGAAGGTCCTTGCACAAGAACGAGGGGGTCCTTGCACGAGGACGCGGGGGGCCTTGCACGACGGGGTCCTTGCACGAGGATGATGGGGCCTTGCACGAGTATGATGGGAACCTTGCACGAGGATGGGGAAGGTCCTTGCACAAGAACGAGGGTGTCCTTGCACGAGGACGAGGGGTGTCCTCGCACGAGGAGGGTCCTCGCACGAGGATGAGGGAGGTCCTTGCACAAGAACGAGGGGGTCCTTGCACGAGGACGAGGGGGCTTACACGACGAGGTCCTTGCATGAGGACGGTGCGGTCCTTGCACGAGGACGATAGGGCCTTGTATGAGGACAATGGGAGCCTTGCACGAGGATGGGGAAGGTCCTTGCACAAGAACGAGGGGGTCCTTGCACGAGGACGAGGGGGGCCTTGCACGAGGATGGGGAAAGTCCTTGCACGAGAACGAGGGTGTCCTTGCACGAGGGTGTCCTTGGGCGAGGGGGGTCCTTGCACTAGGACAAGTGGGGTCCTTGCACGAGTAAGTCCCTTGCACGAGGACGAGGAGGTCCTTGCACTAGAATGAGGGGTTATTGCACGAGGGTGTCCTTGCACGAGGACGAGAGGTGTCATTGCACGAGGAGGGTCCTTCCATGAGGCCGAAGGGGGTTCTTGCACGAGGGGGATCCTTGCACGACAACGAGGAGGTCCTTGCACGAGGACAAGGGGGGTCCTTGCACGAGGACGAGGGGGCTCGCACGACGGGGTCCTTGTACGAGGACGATGGGAGACTTGCACAAGGATGGGGAAGGTCCTTGCACAAGAACGAGGGGGGTCCTTGCACGAGGACGAGGGGGGCCTTGCACGATGGGGTCTTTGCACGAGGACTTTGGGGCTTTGTACGAGGACGATGGGAGCCTTGCACGAGGATGGAGAAGTTCCTTGCACAAGAACGAGGGGGTCCTTGCACGAGGACGAGGGGGGCCTTGCACGACGGGGTCCTTGCACGAGGACGAGGGAGGTCCTAGCACAAGAACGAGGGGTTCCATGCACGAGGACGAGGGGGCTTGCACGACGAGGCCCTTGCACGAGGACGAAGGCGTCCTTGCACGAGGACGATACGGCCTTGTACGAGGACAATGGGAGCCTTGCACGAGGACGATGGGAGCCTTGCACGAGGATGGGGAAGGTCCTTGCACAAGAACGAGGGGGTCCTTGCACAAGGACGAGGGGTCTTGCACGACGGGGTCCTTGCACGAGGACGAGGGTGGTCCTTGCATGAGAATGAGGGGGCTTTTACAACAGGGTCCTTGCACGAGGAGGGTGTTTGAACAAGGATGAGGGGGGGTCCTTGCACGAGGGGTGTCCTCGCACGTGGAAGGTCCTTGCACGAGGATGGGGGAGGTCCTTGCACAAGAACGAGGGGGCCTTGCACGACGGGGCCCTTGCACGAGGACGATGGGTCCTTGCACGAGGACGATGGGGGCTTTGCACGAGAACGAGGGACCCTTGCACGAGGGTGTCCTTGCACGAGGGGGGGCCTTGCACAAGGACAAGTGGGGTCCTTGCACGAGGAAGTCCCTTGCACGAGGACGAGGGGGATCCTTGCATTAAAACAAGGGGGTCTTGCACCAGGGGGGTCTTTGCACGAGGACAGTTAGGGTCCTTGCACGAGTACAAGGGAGGTCCTTGCATTGAGAACGAGGGGACCTTGCACGAGGGGGTCCTTGCACGACGGGGCCCTTGCACGAGGACGATGGGTCCTTGCACGAGGACGATGGGGGCCTTGCACGAGGACGAGGGGCTTGCACGAGGACGAGGGGCTTGCAGTAGGGGTGGTCCTTGCACGAGGACTACGGGGGCCCTTGCATGAGAATGAGGGGGCCTTGCACGACGGGGTCCTTGCACGAGGAGGCTCTTTGAACAAGGATGAGGGGATCCTTGTACGAGAACGAGGGGTGTTCTTGCACTAGGGGGGGCCTTGAACGAGGGCAACGGGGGCCTTGCACGAGGAAGAGGGGGTCCTTGCACGAGGATTAGGGGGACCTTGCACGATGATTAGGGGGGCTAGAACGAGGACATGGGGTCTTGCACGAGGACGAGGGGGCTCTTGCACGAGGGCAAGGGGGGTCCTTTCACGAGGAAGAGGGCATCCTTGCACTAGGGACAGGGTGTCCTTGCACGAGGGGGGTCCTTGCACGAGGACAAGTGGGGTCCTTGCACGAGGACAAGTGCGGTCCTTGCACGAAGAAGTCCCTTGCACGAGGACGAGGGGGGTCCTTGCACGACAACGAGGAGGTCCTTGCACGAGGACAAGGGGGGTCCTTGCACGAGGACGAGGGGGGCTCGCACGACGGGGTCCTTGCACGAGGACGATGGAGTCCTCGCACGAGGACGATAGGTCCTTGTACGAGGACGAAGGGAGAATTGCACGAGGATGGGGAAGGTACTTGCACAAGAACGAGTGGGGTCCTTGCACGAGGACGAGGCGGTCTTGCACAATGGGGTCCTTGCACGAGGACTTTCGGGCCTTGTACGAGGACGATGGCAGCCTTGCAAGAGGATGGAGAAGTTCCTTGCACAAGAACGAGGGGGTCCTTGCACGAGGACGAGGGGGGCCTTGCACGACGGGGTCCTTGCACGAGGACGAGGGAGGTCCTTGCACAAGAACGAGGGGTTCCTTGCACGAGGACGAGGGGGCTTGCACGACGAGGCCCTTGCACGAGGACGATGGGGTCCTTGCACGAGGACGATACGGCCTTGTACGAGGACAATGGGAGCCTTGCACGAGGATGGGGAAGGTCCTTGCACAAGAACGAGGGGGTCCTTGCACGAGGACGAGGGGGGCCTTGCACGACGGGGACCTTCAATGAGGACGATGGGCCCTTGCTCGATGACGATTGGAGCCTTGCACGAGGATGGGGAATGTCCTTGCACAAGAACGGGGTTGTCCTTGCACGAGGACGAGGGGTGTCCTCGCACGAGGATGGTCCTTGCACGAGGACGAGGGGATCCTTGCACGAGGATGAGGGAGGTCCTTTAATGAGAACGAGGGACCCTTGCACGAGGGGGTCCTTGCACGAGGGGGTCCTTGCACGAGGACAAGTGGGGTCCTTGCACGAGGACATGTGGGGTCCTTGCACGAGGAAGTCCCTTGCACGAGGACGAGGGGGGTCCTTGCATTAAAACAAGGGGGTCTTGCACGAGGGGGGTCCTTGCACGAGGACAAGGGATGTCCTTGCATGAGAACGAGGGGACCTTGCACGAGGGGGTCCTTGCACGAGGGGTGTCCTTGTACAAGGACGAGGAGGTCTTGCACGAGAATGAGGGGTTCTTGCACGAGGGTGTGCTTGCAAGAGGACGAGGGGTGTCATTGCACGAGGAGGGTCCTTCCATGAGGCCGAAGGGGGTTCTTGCACGAGGGGGATCCTTGCACGACAACGAGGAGGTCCTTGCACGAGGACAAATGGGGGTCCTTGCACGAGGTGTGTCCTCGGAAGAGGAGGGTCCTCGCACGAGGACGAGGGAGGTCCTTGCACAAGAACGAGGGGGTCCTTGCACTAGGAATAGGGGGACCTTGCACGACTGGGTCCTTGCACGAGGACGATGGGAGCCTTGCACGAGGATGGGGGAGGTCCTTGCACAAGAACGAAGGGGTCCTTGCACAAGGACGAGGGGGCTTGCACGACGGGGTCCTTGCACGAGGACGATGGGGTCCTTGCACGAGGACGATAGGGCCTTGTACGAGAACGAGGGGGCCTTGCACGAGGACAAGGGGGGTCCTTGCATGAGAATGAGGGGGCTTTTACGACGGGTTCCTTGCACGAGGGGTGTCCTCGCACCCGGAGGGTCCTTGCACGAGGATGAGGGAGGTCCTTGCACAAGAACGAAAGGGCCTTGCACGACAGGGCCCTTGCACGAGGATGATGGGTCCTTGCACGAAAACGATGGGGCCTTGCACGAGGACGAGGGGCTTGCACGAGGACGAGGGGGCTTGCACTAGGGGTGGTCCTTGCACGAGGACTACGAGGGTCCTTGCATGAGAACGAGGGGGCCTTGCACGACGGGGTCCTTGCACGAGGAATAGGGGGACCTTGCACGACTGGGTCCTTGCACGAGGACGATGGGAGCCTTGCACGAGGATGGGGGAGGTCCTTGCACAAGAACGAAGGGGTCCTTGCACAAGGACGAGGGGTCTTGCACGACGGGGTCCTTGCACGAGGACGATGGGGTCCTTGCACGAGGACGATAGGGCCTTGTACGAGGACGATGGGGCCTTGCACGAGGACGAGGGTGGTCCTTGCATGAGAATGAGGGGGCTTTTACAACAGGGTCCTTGCACGAGGAGGGTGTTTGAACAAGGATGAGGGGGGGTCCTTGCACGAGGGGTGTCCTCGC
Organism: Dromococcyx pavoninus; assembly: GCA_033558185.1. Taxonomy (NCBI): domain Eukaryota; kingdom Metazoa; phylum Chordata; class Aves; order Cuculiformes; family Neomorphidae; genus Dromococcyx; species Dromococcyx pavoninus. The sequence goes on along the minus strand of JAUMJL010001246.1, from coordinate 157,046 downwards.
ACGTGGAAGGTCCTTGCACGAGGATGGGGGAGGTCCTTGCACAAGAACGAGGGGGCCTTGCACGACGGGGCCCTTGCACGAGGACGATGGGTCCTTGCACGAGGACGATGGGGGCTTTGCACGAGAACGAGGGACCCTTGCACGAGGGTGTCCTTGCACGAGGGGGGCCTTGCACAAGGACAAGTGGGGTCCTTGCACGAGGAAGTCCCTTGCACGAGGACGAGGGGGATCCTTGCATTAAAACAAGGGGGTCTTGCACCAGGGGGGTCTTTGCACGAGGACAGTTAGGGTCCTTGCACGAGTACAAGGGAGGTCCTTGCATTGAGAACGAGGGGACCTTGCACGAGGGGGTCCTTGCACGACGGGGCCCTTGCACGAGGACGATGGGTCCTTGCACGAGGACGATGGGGGCCTTGCACGAGGACGAGGGGCTTGCACGAGGACGAGGGGGCTTGCAGTAGGGGTGGTCCTTGCACGAGGACTACGGGGGCCCTTGCATGAGAACGAGGGGGCCTTGCACGACGGGGTCCTTGCACGAGGAGGCTCTTTGAACAAGGATGAGGGGGTCCTTGTACGAGAACGAGGGGTGTTCTTGCACTAGGGGGGGCCTTGAACGAGGGCAAGGGGGGCCTTGCACGAGGAAGAGGGTGTCCTTGCACGAGGATTAGGGGGACCTTGCACGATGATTAGGGGGGGCTAGAACGAGGACATGGGGGGCTTGCACGAGGACGAGGGGGCTCTTGCACGAGGGCAAGGGGGGTCCTTTCACGAGGAAGAGGGGGTCCTTGCACTAGGGAGAGGGTGTCCTTGCACGAGGGGGGTCCTTGCACGAGGACAAGTGGGGTCCTTGCACGAGGACAAGTGCGGTCCTTGCACGAGGAAGTCCCTTGCACGAGGACGAGGGGGGTCCTTGCACGACAACGAGGAGGTCCTTGCACGAGGACAAGGGGGGTCCTTGCACGAGGACGAGGGGGGCTCGCACGACGGGGTCCTTGCACGAGGACGATGGAGTCCTTGCAAGAGGACGATAGGTCCTTGTACGAGGACGATGGGAGAATTGCACGAGGATGGGGAAGGTACTTGCACAAGAACGAGGGGGGTCCTTGCACGAGGACTTTCGGGCCTTGTACGAGGACGATGGCAGCCTTGCAAGAGGATGGAGAAGTTCCTTGCACAAGAACGAGGGGGTCCTTGCACGAGGACGAGGGGGGCCTTGCACGACTGGGTCCTTGCACGAGGACGATGGGAGCCTTGCACGAGGATGGGGAAGGTCCTTGCACAAGAACGAAGGGGTCCGTGCACAAGGACGAGGGGGCTTGCACGACGGGGTCCTTGCACGAGGACGATGGGGTCCTTGCACGAGGACGATACGGCCTTGTACGAGGACGAGCGGGCCTTGCACGAGGACTAGGGGGGTCCTTGCATGAGAATGAGGGGGCTTTTACGATGGGTTCCTTGCACGAGGGGTGTCCTCGCACCCGGAGGGTCCTTGCACGAGGATGAGGGAGGTCCTTGCACAAGAACGAGGGGGCCTTGCACGACAGGGCCCTTGCACGAGGACGATGGGTCCTTGCACGAAAACGATGGGGGCCTTGCACGAGGACGAGGGGCTTGCACGAGGACGAGGGGGCTTGCACTACGGGTGGTCCTTGCACGAGGACTACGAGGGTCCTTGCATGAGAACGAGGGGGCCTTGCACGACGGGGTCCTTGCACGAGGAGTCTCTTTGAACAAGGATGAGGAGGTCCTTGCACAAGAACGAGGGGGTTCTTGCACGAGGACGATACGGCCTTGTACGAGGACAATGGGAGCCTTGCACGAGGATGGGGAAGGTCCTTGCACAAGAACGAGGGGGTCCTTGCACGAGGACGAGGGGGGCCTTGCACGACGGGGTCCTTCAACGAGGACGATGGGCCCTTGCTCGATGACGATTGGAGCCTTGCACGAGGATGGGGAAGGTCCTTGCACAAGAACGGGGGTGTCCTTGCACGAGGACGAGGGGTGTCCTCGCACGAGGAGGGTCCTTGCACGAGGACGAGGGGATCCTTGCACGAGGATGAGGGAGGTCCTTTAACGAGAACGAGGGACCCTTGCACGAGGGGGTCCTTGCACGAGGGGGTCCTTGCACGAGGACAAGTGGGGTCCTTGCACGAGGACATGTGGGGTCCTTGCACGAGGAAGTCCCTTGCACGAGGACGAGGGGGGTCCTTGCATTAAAACAAGGGGGTCTTGCACGAGGGGGGTCCTTGCACGAGGACAAGGGAGGTCCTTGCATGAGAACGAGGGGACCTTGCACGAGGGGGTCCTTGCACGAGGGGTGTCCTTGCACAAGGACGAGGAGGTCTTGCACGAGAATGAGGGGTTCTTGCACGAGGGTGTGCTTGCAAGAGGACGAGGGGTGTCATTGCACGAGGAGGGTCCTTCCATGAGGCCGAAGGGGGTTCTTGCACGAGGGGGATCCTTGCACGACAACGAGGAGGTCCTTGCACGAGGAAAAATGGGGTTCCTTGCACGAGGGGTGTCCTCGCAAGAGGAGGGTCCTCGCACGAGGACGAGGGAGGTCCTTGCACAAGAACGAGTGGGTCCTTGCACTAGGAATAGGGGGTCCTTGCACGACGGGGTCCTTGCACGAGGACGATGGGAGCCTTGCACGAGGATGGGGAAGGTCCTTGCACAAGAACGACGGGGTCCTTGCACAAGGACGAGAGGGCTTGCACGACGGGGTCCTTGCACGAGGACGATGGGGTCCTTGCACGAGGACGATAGGGCCTTGTACGAGGACGAGGGGGCCTTGCACGAGGACTAGGGGGGTCCTTGCATGAGAATGAGGGGGCTTTTACGACGGGTTCCTTGCACGAGGGGTGTCCTCGCACCCGGAGGGTCTTTGCACGAGGATGAGGGAGGTCCTTGCACAAGAACGAGGGAGCCTTGCACGACAGGGCCCTTGCACGAGGACGATGGGCCCTTGCACAAAAACGATGGGGGCCTTGCACGAGGACGAGGGGCTTGCACGAGGACGAGGGGGCTTGCACTAGGGGTGGTCCTTGCACGAGGACTACGAGGGTCCTTGCATGAGAACGAGGGGGCCTTGCACGACAGGGTCCTTGCACGAGGAGGCTCTTTGAACAAGGATGAGGAGGTCCTTGCACAAGAACGAGGAGGTCCTTGCACGAGGACGAGGGGGCCCTTGCACGACGGGGTCCTTCAACGAGGACGATGGGGCCTTGCTCGAGGACGATGGGAGCCTTGCACGAGGATGGGAAGGTCCTTGCACAAGAACGAGGGGGTCCTTGCACGAGGACGCGGGGGGCCTTGCACGACGGGGTCCTTGCACGAGGATGATGGGGCCTTGCACGAGTATGATGGGAACCTTGCACGAGGATGGGGAAGGTCCTTGCACAAGAACGAGGGTGTCCTTGCACGAGGACGAGGGGTGTCCTCGCACGAGGAGGGTCCTCGCACGAGGATGAGGGAGGTCCTTGCACAAGAACGAGGGGGTCCTTGCACGAGGACGAGGGGGCTTACACGACGAGGTCCTTGCATGAGGACGGTGCGGTCCTTGCACGAGGACGATAGGGCCTTGTACGAGGACAATGGGAGCCTTGCACGAGGATGGGGAAGGTCCTTGCACAAGAACGAGGGGGTCCTTGCACGAGGACGAGGGGGGCCTTGCACGAGGATGGGGAAAGTCCTTGCACGAGAACGAGGGTGTCCTTGCACGAGGGTGTCCTTGGGCGAGGGGGGTCCTTGCACGAGGACAAGTGGGGTCCTTGCACGAGTAAGTCCCTTGCACGAGGACGAGGAGGTCCTTGCACTAGAATGAGGGGTTATTGCACGAGGGTGTCCTTGCACGAGGACGAGAGGTGTCATTGCACGAGGAGGGTCCTTCCATGAGGCCGAAGGGGGTTCTTGCACGAGGGGGATCCTTGCACGACAACGAGGAGGTCCTTGCACGAGGACAAGGGGGGTCCTTGCACGAGGACGAGGGGGGCTCGCACGACGGGGTCCTTGTACGAGGACGATGGGAGACTTGCACAAGGATGGGGAAGGTCCTTGCACAAGAACGAGGGGGGTCCTTGCACGAGGACGAGGGGGGCCTTGCACGATGGGGTCTTTGCACGAGGACTTTGGGGCTTTGTACGAGGACGATGGGAGCCTTGCACGAGGGTGGAGAAGTTCCTTGCACAAGAACGAGGGGGTCCTTGCACGAAGACGAGGGGGGCCTTGCACGACGGGGTCCTTGCACGAGGACGAGGGAGGTCCTAGCACAAGAACGAGGGGTTCCTTGCACGAGGACGAGGGGGCTTGCACGACGAGGCCCTTGCACGAGGACGAAGGCGTCCTTGCACGAGGACGATACGGCCTTGTACGAGGACAATGGGAGCCTTGCACGAGGATGGGAAAGGTCCTTGCACAAGAACGAGGGGGTCCTTGCACGAGGACGAGGGGGGCCTTGCACGACGGGGTCCTTCAACGAGGACGATGGGGTCCTTGCACGAGGACGATGGGGCCTTGCTTGAGGACGATGGGAGCCTTGCACGAGGATGGGGAAGGTCCTTGCACAAGAACGAGGGGGTCCTTGCACAAGGACGAGGGGTCTTGCACGACGGGGTCCTTGCACGAGGACGATGGGGTCCTTGCACGAGGACGATAGGGCCTTGTACGAGGACGATGGGGCCTTGCACGAGGACGAGGGTGGTCCTTGCATGAGAATGAGGGGGCTTTTACAACAGGGTCCTTGCACGAGGAGGGTGTTTGAACAAGGATGAGGGGGGGTCCTTGCACGAGGGGTGTCCTCGCACGTGGAAGGTCCTTGCACGAGGATGGGGGAGGTCCTTGCACAAGAACGAGGGGGCCTTGCACGACGGGGCTCTTGCACGAGGACGATGGGTCCTTGCACGAGGACGATGGGGGCTTTGCACGAGAACGAGGGACCCTTGCACGAGGGTGTCCTTGCACGAGGGGGGGCCTTGCACAAGGACAAGTGGGGTCCTTGCACGAGGAAGTCCCTTGCACGAGGACGAGGGGGATCCTTGCATTAAAACAAGGGGGTCTTGCACCAGGGGGGTCTTTGCACGAGGACAGTTAGGGTCCTTGCACGAGTACAAGGGAGGTCCTTGCATTGAGAACGAGGGGACCTTGCACGAGGGGGTCCTTGCACGACGGGGCCCTTGCACGAGGACGATGGGTCCTTGCACGAAGACGATGGGGGCCTTGCACGAGGACGAGGGGCTTGCACGAGGACGAGGGGGCTTGCAGTAGGGGTGGTCCTTGCACGAGGACTACGGGGGCCCTTGCATGAGAACGAGGGGTCCTTGCACGACGGGGTCCTTGCACGAGGAGGCGCTTTGAACAAGGATGAGGGGGTCCTTGTACGAGAACGAGGGGTGTTCTTGCACTAGGGGGGGCCTTGAACGAGGGCAAGGGGGGCCTTGCACGAGGAAGAGGGGGTCCTTGCACGAGGATTAGGGGGACCTTGCACGATGATTAGGGGGGGCTAGAACGAGGACATGGGGGGCTTGCACGAGGACGAGGGGGCTCTTGCACGAGGGCAAGGGGGGTCCTTTCACGAGGAAGAGGGGGTCCTTGCACTAGGGAGAGGGTGTCCTTGCACGAGGGGGGTCCTTGCACGAGGACAAGTGGGGTCCTTGCACGAGGACAAGTGCGGTCCTTGCACGAGGAAGTCCCTTGCACGAGGACGAGGGGGGTCCTTGCACGACAACGAGGAGGTCCTTGCACGAGGACAAGGGGGGTCCTTGCACGAGGACGAGGGGGGCTCGCACGACGGGGTCCTTGCACGAGGACGATGGGGTCCTTGCACGAGGACGATAGGTCCTTGTACGAGGACGATGGGAGAATTGCACGAGGATGGGGAAGGTACTTGCACAAGAACGAGGGGGGTCCTTGCACGAGGACGAGGGGGTCTTGCACAATGGGGTCCTTGCACGAGGACTTTCGGGCCTTGTACGAGGACGATGGCAGCCTTGCAAGAGGATGGAGAAGTTCCTTACACAAGAACGAGGGGGTCCTTGCACGAGGACGAGGGGGGCCTTGCACGACTGGGTCCTTGCACGAGGATGATGGGAGCCTTGCACGAGGATGGGGAAGGTCCTTGCACAAGAACGAAGGGGTCCGTGCACAAGGACGAGGGGGCTTGCACGACGGGGTCCTTGCACGAGGACGATGGGGTCCTTGCACGAGGACGATACGGCCTTGTACGAGGACGAGGGGGCCTTGCACGAGGACTAGGGGGGTCCTTGCATGAGAATGAGGGGGCTTTTACGACGGGTTCCTTGCACGAGGGGTGTCCTCGCACCCGGAGGGTCCTTGCACGAGGATGAGGGAGGTCCTTGCACAAGAACGAGGGGGCCTTGCACGACAGGGCCCTTGCACGAGGACGATGGGTCCTTGCACGAAAACGATGGGGGCCTTGCACGAGGACGAGGGGCTTGCACGAGGACGAGGGGGCTTGCACTAGGGGTGGTCCTTGCACGAGGACTACGAGGGTCCTTGCATGAGAACGAGGGGGCCTTGCACGACGGGGTCCTTGCACGAGGAGTCTTTTTGAACAAGGATGAGGAGGTCCTTGCACAAGAACGAGGGGGTTCTTGCACGAGGACGATACGGCCTTGTACGAGGACAATGGGAGCCTTGCACGAGGATGGGGAAGGTCCTTGCACAAGAACGAGGGGGTCCTTGCACGAGGACGAGGGGGGCCTTGCACGACGGGGTCCTTCAACGAGGACGATGGGCCCTTGCTCGATGACGATTGGAGCCTTGCACGAGGATGGGGAAGGTCCTTGCACAAGAACGGGGGTGTCCTTGCACGAGGACGAGGGGTGTCCTCGCACGAGGAGGGTCCTTGCACGAGGACGAGGGGATCCTTGCACGAGGGTGAGGGAGGTCCTTTAACGAGAACGAGGGACCCTTGCACGAGGGGGTCCTTGCACGAGGGGGTCCTTGCACGAGGACAAGTGGGGTCCTTGCACGAGGACATGTGGGGTCCTTGCACGAGGAAGTCCCTTGCACGAGGACGAGGGGGTCCTTGCATTAAAACAAGGGGGTCTTGCACGAGGGGGGTCCTTGCACGAGGACAAGGGAGGTCCTTGCATGAGAACGAGGGGACCTTGCACGAGGGGGTCCTTGCACGAGGGGTGTCCTTGCACAAGGACGAGGAGGTCTTGCACGAGAATGAGGGGTTCTTGCACGAGGGTGTGCTTGCAAGAGGACGAGGGTTGTCATTGCACGAGGAGGGTCCTTCCATGAGGCCGAAGGGGGTTCTTGCACGAGGGGGATCCTTGCACGACAACGAGGAGGTCCTTGCACGAGGACGAGGGGGCCCTTGCACGACGGGGTCCTTCAACGAGGACGATGGGGCCTTGCTCGAGGACGATGGGAGCCTTGCACGAGGATGGGAAGGTCCTTGCACAAGAACGAGGGGGTCCTTGCACGAGGACGCGGGGGGCCTTGCACGACGGGGTCCTTGCACGAGGATGATGGGGCCTTGCACGAGTATGATGGGAACCTTGCACGAGGATGGGGAAGGTCCTTGCACAAGAACGAGGGTGTCCTTGCACGAGGACGAGGGGTGTCCTCGCACGAGGAGGGTCCTCGCACGAGGATGAGGGAGGTCCTTGCACAAGAACGAGGGGGTCCTTGCACGAGGACGAGGGGGCTTACACGACGAGGTCCTTGCATGAGGACGGTGCGGTCCTTGCACGAGGACGATAGGGCCTTGTATGAGGACAATGGGAGCCTTGCACGAGGATGGGGAAGGTCCTTGCACAAGAACGAGGGGGTCCTTGCACGAGGACGAGGGGGGCCTTGCACGAGGATGGGGAAAGTCCTTGCACGAGAACGAGGGTGTCCTTGCACGAGGGTGTCCTTGGGCGAGGGGGGTCCTTGCACTAGGACAAGTGGGGTCCTTGCACGAGTAAGTCCCTTGCACGAGGACGAGGAGGTCCTTGCACTAGAATGAGGGGTTATTGCACGAGGGTGTCCTTGCACGAGGACGAGAGGTGTCATTGCACGAGGAGGGTCCTTCCATGAGGCCGAAGGGGGTTCTTGCACGAGGGGGATCCTTGCACGACAACGAGGAGGTCCTTGCACGAGGACAAGGGGGGTCCTTGCACGAGGACGAGGGGGGCTCGCACGACGGGGTCCTTGTACGAGGACGATGGGAGACTTGCACAAGGATGGGGAAGGTCCTTGCACAAGAACGAGGGGGGTCCTTGCACGAGGACGAGGGGGGCCTTGCACGATGGGGTCTTTGCACGAGGACTTTGGGGCTTTGTACGAGGACGATGGGAGCCTTGCACGAGGATGGAGAAGTTCCTTGCACAAGAACGAGGGGGTCCTTGCACGAGGACGAGGGGGGCCTTGCACGACGGGGTCCTTGCACGAGGACGAGGGAGGTCCTAGCACAAGAACGAGGAGTTCCATGCACGAGGACGAGGGGGCTTGCACGACGAGGCCCTTGCACGAGGACGAAGGCGTCCTTGCACGAGGACGATACGGCCTTGTACGAGGACAATGGGAGCCTTGCACGAGGACGATGGGAGCCTTGCACGAGGATGGGGAATGTCCTTGCACAAGAACGAGGGGGTCCTTGCACAAGGACGAGGGGTCTTGCACGACGGGGTCCTTGCACGAGGACGAGGGTGGTCCTTGCATGAGAATGAGGGGGCTTTTACAACAGGGTCCTTGCACGAGGAGGGTGTTTGAACAAGGATGAGGGGGGGTCCTTGCACGAGGGGTGTCCTCGCACGTGGAAGGTCCTTGCACGAGGATGGGGGAGGTCCTTGCACAAGAACGAGGGGGCCTTGCACGACGGGGCCCTTGCACGAGGACGATGGGTCCTTGCACGAGGACGATGGGGGCTTTGCACGAGAACGAGGGACCCTTGCACGAGGGTGTCCTTGCACGAGGGGGGGCCTTGCACAAGGACAAGTGGGGTCCTTGCACGAGGAAGTCCCTTGCACGAGGACGAGGGGGATCCTTGCATTAAAACAAGGGGGTCTTGCACCAGGGGGGTCTTTGCACGAGGACAGTTAGGGTCCTTGCACGAGTACAAGGGAGGTCCTTGCATTGAGAACGAGGGGACCTTGCACGAGGGGGTCCTTGCACGACGGGGCCCTTGCACGAGGACGATGGGTCCTTGCACGAGGACGATGGGGGCCTTGCACGAGGACGAGGGGCTTGCACGAGGACGAGGGGCTTGCAGTAGGGGTGGTCCTTGCACGAGGACTACGGGGGCCCTTGCATGAGAACGAGGGGGCCTTGCACGACGGGGTCCTTGCACGAGGAGGCTCTTTGAACAAGGATGAGGGGATCCTTGTACGAGAACGAGGGGTGTTCTTGCACTAGGGGGGGCCTTGAACGAGGGCAACGGGGGCCTTGCACGAGGAAGAGGGGGTCCTTGCACGAGGATTAGGGGGACCTTGCACGATGATTAGGGGGGCTAGAACGAGGACATGGGGTCTTGCACGAGGACGAGGGGGCTCTTGCACGAGGGCAAGGGGGGTCCTTTCACGAGGAAGAGGGCATCCTTGCACTAGGGACAGGGTGTCCTTGCACGAGGGGGGTCCTTGCACGAGGACAAGTGGGGTCCTTGCACGAGGACAAGTGCGGTCCTTGCACGAAGAAGTCCCTTGCACGAGGACGAGGGGGGTCCTTGCACGACAACGAGGAGGTCCTTGCACGAGGACAAGGGGGGTCCTTGCACGAGGACGAGGGGGGCTCGCACGACGGGGTCCTTGCACGAGGACGATGGAGTCCTCGCACGAGGACGATAGGTCCTTGTACGAGGACGAAGGGAGAATTGCACGAGGATGGGGAAGGTACTTGCACAAGAACGAGGGGGGTCCTTGCACGAGGACGAGGCGGTCTTGCACAATGGGGTCCTTGCACGAGGACTTTCGGGCCTTGTACGAGGACGATGGCAGCCTTGCAAGAGGATGGAGAAGTTCCTTGCACAAGAACGAGGGGGTCCTTGCACGAGGACGAGGGGGGCCTTGCACGACGGGGTCCTTGCACGAGGACGAGGGAGGTCCTTGCACAAGAACGAGGGGTTCCTTGCACGAGGACGAGGGGGCTTGCACGACGAGGCCCTTGCACGAGGACGATGGGGTCCTTGCACGAGGACGATACGGCCTTGTACGAGGACAATGGGAGCCTTGCACGAGGATGGGGAAGGTCCTTGCACAAGAACGAGGGGGTCCTTGCACGAGGACGAGGGGGGCCTTGCACGACGGGGACCTTCAATGAGGACGATGGGCCCTTGCTCGATGACGATTGGAGCCTTGCACGAGGATGGGGAATGTCCTTGCACAAGAACGGGGTTGTCCTTGCACGAGGACGAGGGGTGTCCTCGCACGAGGATGGTCCTTGCACGAGGACGAGGGGATCCTTGCACGAGGATGAGGGAGGTCCTTTAATGAGAACGAGGGACCCTTGCACGAGGGGGTCCTTGCACGAGGGGGTCCTTGCACGAGGACAAGTGGGGTCCTTGCACGAGGACATGTGGGGTCCTTGCACGAGGAAGTCCCTTGCACGAGGACGAGGGGGGTCCTTGCATTAAAACAAGGGGGTCTTGCACGAGGGGGTCCTTGCACGAGGACAAGGGATGTCCTTGCATGAGAACGAGGGGACCTTGCACGAGGGGGTCCTTGCACGAGGGGTGTCCTTGTACAAGGACGAGGAGGTCTTGCACGAGAATGAGGGGTTCTTGCACGAGGGTGTGCTTGCAAGAGGACGAGGGGTGTCATTGCACGAGGAGGGTCCTTCCATGAGGCCGAAGGGGGTTCTTGCACGAGGGGGATCCTTGCACGACAACGAGGAGGTCCTTGCACGAGGACAAATGGGGGTCCTTGCACGAGGTGTGTCCTCGGAAGAGGAGGGTTCTCGCACGAGGACGAGGGAGGTCCTTGCACAAGAACGAGGGGGTCCTTGCACTAGGAATAGGGGGACCTTGCACGACTGGGTCCTTGCACGAGGACGATGGGAGCCTTGCACGAGGATGGGGGAGGTCCTTGCACAAGAACGAAGGGGTCCTTGCACAAGGACGAGGGGGCTTGCACGACGGGGTCCTTGCACGAGGACGATGGGGTCCTTGCACGAGGACGATAGGGCCTTGTACGAGAACGAGGGGGCCTTGCACGAGGACAAGGGGGGTCCTTGCATGAGAATGAGGGGGCTTTTACGACGGGTTCCTTGCACGAGGGGTGTCCTCGCACCCGGAGGGTCCTTGCACGAGGATGAGGGAGGTCCTTGCACAAGAACGAAAGGGCCTTGCACGACAGGGCCCTTGCACGAGGATGATGGGTCCTTGCACGAAAACGATGGGGCCTTGCACGAGGACGAGGGGCTTGCACGAGGACGAGGGGGCTTGCACTAGGGGTGGTCCTTGCACGAGGACTACGAGGGTCCTTGCATGAGAACGAGGGGGCCTTGCACGACGGGGTCCTTGCACGAGGAATAGGGGGACCTTGCACGACTGGGTCCTTGCACGAGGACGATGGGAGCCTTGCACGAGGATGGGGGAGGTCCTTGCACAAGAACGAAGGGGTCCTTGCACAAGGACGAGGGGTCTTGCACGACGGGGTCCTTGCACGAGGACGATGGGGTCCTTGCACGAGGACGATAGGGCCTTGTACGAGGACGATGGGGCCTTGCACGAGGACGAGGGTGGTCCTTGCATGAGAATGAGGGGGCTTTTACAACAGGGTCCTTGCACGAGGAGGGTGTTTGAACAAGGATGAGGGGGGGTCCTTGCACGAGGGGTGTCCTCGCACGTGGAAGGTCCTTGCACGAGGATGGGGGAGGTCCTTGCACAAGAACGAGGGGGCCTTGCACGACGGGGCCCTTGCACGAGGACGATGGGTCCTTGCACGAGGACGATGGGGGCTTTGCACGAGAACGAGGGACCCTTGCACGAGGGTGTCCTTGCACGAGGGGGGCCTTGCACAAGGACAAGTGGGGTCCTTGCACGAGGAAGTCCCTTGCACGAGGACGAGGGGGATCCTTGCATTAAAACAAGGGGGTCTTGCACCAGGGGGGTCTTTGCACGAGGACAGTTAGGGTCCTTGCACGAGTACAAGGGAGGTCCTTGCATTGAGAACGAGGGGACCTTGCACGAGGGGGTCCTTGCACGACGGGGCCCTTGCACGAGGACGATGGGTCCTTGCACGAGGACGATGGGGGCCTTGCACGAGGACGAGGGGCTTGCACGAGGACGAGGGGGCTTGCAGTAGGGGTGGTCCTTGCACGAGGACTACGGGGGCCCTTGCATGAGAACGAGGGGGCCTTGCACGACGGGGTCCTTGCACGAGGAGGCTCTTTGAACAAGGATGAGGGGGTCCTTGTACGAGAACGAGGGGTGTTCTTGCACTAGGGGGGGCCTTGAACGAGGGCAAGGAGGGCCTTGCACGAGGAAGAGGGTGTCCTTGCACGAGGATTAGGGGGACCTTGCACGATGATTAGGGGGGGCTAGAACGAGGACATGGGGGGCTTGCACGAGGACGAGGGGGCTCTTGCACGAGGGCAAGGGGGGTCCTTTCACGAGGAAGAGGGGGTCCTTGCACTAGGGAGAGGGTGTCCTTGCACGAGGGGGGTCCTTGCACGAGGACAAGTGGGGTCCTTGCACGAGGACAAGTGCGGTCCTTGCACGAGGAAGTCCCTTGCACGAGGACGAGGGGGGTCCTTGCACGACAACGAGGAGGTCCTTGCACGAGGACAAGGGGGGTCCTTGCACGAGGACGAGGGGGGCTCGCACGACGGGGTCCTTGCACGAGGACGATGGAGTCCTTGCAAGAGGACGATAGGTCCTTGTACGAGGACGATGGGAGAATTGCACGAGGATGGGGAAGGTACTTGCACAAGAACGAGGGGGGTCCTTGCACGAGGACTTTCGGGCCTTGTACGAGGACGATGGCAGCCTTGCAAGAGGATGGAGAAGTTCCTTGCACAAGAACGAGGGGGTCCTTGCACGAGGACGAGGGGGGCCTTGCACGACTGGGTCCTTGCACGAGGACGATGGGAGCCTTGCACGAGGATGGGGAAGGTCCTTGCACAAGAACGAAGGGGTCCGTGCACAAGGACGAGGGGGCTTGCACGACGGGGTCCTTGCACGAGGACGATGGGGTCCTTGCACGAGGACGATACGGCCTTGTACGAGGACGAGGGGGCCTTGCACGAGGACTAGGGGGGTCCTTGCATGAGAATGAGGGGGCTTTTACGATGGGTTCCTTGCACGAGGGGTGTCCTCGCACCCGGAGGGTCCTTGCACGAGGATGAGGGAGGTCCTTGCACAAGAACGAGGGGGCCTTGCACGACAGGGCCCTTGCACGAGGACGATGGGTCCTTGCACGAAAACGATGGGGGCCTTGCACGAGGACGAGGGGCTTGCACGAGGACGAGGGGGCTTGCACTACGGGTGGTCCTTGCACGAGGACTACGAGGGTCCTTGCATGAGAACGAGGGGGCCTTGCACGACGGGGTCCTTGCACGAGGAGTCTCTTTGAACAAGGATGAGGAGGTCCTTGCACAAGAACGAGGGGGTTCTTGCACGAGGACGATACGGCCTTGTACGAGGACAATGGGAGCCTTGCACGAGGATGGGGAAGGTCCTTGCACAAGAACGAGGGGGTCCTTGCACGAGGACGAGGGGGGCCTTGCACGACGGGGTCCTTCAACGAGGACGATGGGCCCTTGCTCGATGACGATTGGAGCCTTGCACGAGGATGGGGAAGGTCCTTGCACAAGAACGGGGGTGTCCTTGCACGAGGACGAGGGGTGTCCTCGCACGAGGAGGGTCCTTGCACGAGGACGAGGGGATCCTTGCACGAGGATGAGGGAGGTCCTTTAACGAGAACGAGGGACCCTTGCACGAGGGGGTCCTTGCACGAGGGGGTCCTTGCACGAGGACAAGTGGGGTCCTTGCACGAGGACATGTGGGGTCCTTGCACGAGGAAGTCCCTTGCACGAGGACGAGGGGGGTCCTTGCATTAAAACAAGGGGGTCTTGCACGAGGGGGGTCCTTGCACGAGGACAAGGGAGGTCCTTGCATGAGAACGAGGGGACCTTGCACGAGGGGGTCCTTGCACGAGGGGTGTCCTTGCACAAGGACGAGGAGGTCTTGCACGAGAATGAGGGGTTCTTGCACGAGGGTGTGCTTGCAAGAGGACGAGGGGTGTCATTGCACGAGGAGGGTCCTTCCATGAGGCCGAAGGGGGTTCTTGCACGAGGGGGATCCTTGCACGACAACGAGGAGGTCCTTGCACGAGGAAAAATGGGGTTCCTTGCACGAGGGGTGTCTTCGCAAGAGGAGGGTCCTCGCACGAGGACGAGGGAGGTCCTTGCACAAGAACGAGTGGGTCCTTGCACTAGGAATAGGGGGTCCTTGCACGACGGGGTCCTTGCACGAGGACGATGGGAGCCTTGCACGAGGATGGGGAAGGTCCTTGCACAAGAACGACGGGGTCCTTGCACAAGGACGAGAGGGCTTGCACGACGGGGTCCTTGCACGAGGACGATGGGGTCCTTGCACGAGGACGATAGGGCCTTGTACGAGGACGAGGGGGCCTTGCACGAGGACTAGGGGGGTCCTTGCATGAGAATGAGGGGGCTTTTACGACGGGTTCCTTGCACGAGGGGTGTCCTCGCACCCGGAGGGTCTTTGCACGAGGATGAGGGACGTCCTTGCACAAGAACGAGGGAGCCTTGCACGACAGGGCCCTTGCACGAGGACGATGGGCCCTTGCACAAAAACGATGGGGGCCTTGCACGAGGACGAGGGGCTTGCACGAGGACGAGGGGGCTTGCACTAGGGGTGGTCCTTGCACGAGGACTACGAGGGTCCTTGCATGAGAACGAGGGGGCCTTGCACGACAGGGTCCTTGCACGAGGAGGCTCTTTGAACAAGGATGAGGAGGTCCTTGCACAAGAACGAGGAGGTCCTTGCACGAGGACGAGGGGGCCCTTGCACGACGGGGTCCTTCAACGAGGACGATGGGGCCTTGCTCGAGGACGATGGGAGCCTTGCACGAGGATGGGAAGGTCCTTGCACAAGAACGAGGGGGTCCTTGCACGAGGACGCGGGGGGCCTTGCACGACGGGGTCCTTGCACGAGGATGATGGGGCCTTGCACGAGTATGATGGGAACCTTGCACGAGGATGGGGAAGGTCCTTGCACAAGAACGAGGGTGTCCTTGCACGAGGACGAGGGGTGTCCTCGCACGAGGAGGGTCCTCGCACGAGGATGAGGGAGGTCCTTGCACAAGAACGAGGGGGTCCTTGCACGAGGACGAGGGGGCTTACACGACGAGGTCCTTGCATGAGGACGGTGCGGTCCTTGCACGAGGACGATAGGGCCTTGTACGAGGACAATGGGAGCCTTGCACGAGGATGGGGAAGGTCCTTGCACAAGAACGAGGGGGTCCTTGCACGAGGACGAGGGGGGCCTTGCACGAGGATGGGGAAAGTCCTTGCACGAGAACGAGGGTGTCCTTGCACGAGGGTGTCCTTGGGCGAGGGGGGTCCTTGCACGAGGACAAGTGGGGTCCTTGCACGAGTAAGTCCCTTGCACGAGGACGAGGAGGTCCTTGCACTAGAATGAGGGGTTATTGCACGAGGGTGTCCTTGCACGAGGACGAGAGGTGTCATTGCACGAGGAGGGTCCTTCCATGAGGCCGAAGGGGGTTCTTGCACGAGGGGGATCCTTGCACGACAACGAGGAGGTCCTTGCACGAGGACAAGGGGGGTCCTTGCACGAGGACGAGGGGGGCTCGCACGACGGGGTCCTTGTACGAGGACGATGGGAGACTTGCACAAGGATGGGGAAGGTCCTTGCACAAGAACGAGGGGGGTCCTTGCACGAGGACGAGGGGGGCCTTGCACGATGGGGTCTTTGCACGAGGACTTTGGGGCTTTGTACGAGGACGATGGGAGCCTTGCACGAGGGTGGAGAAGTTCCTTGCACAAGAACGAGGGGGTCCTTGCACGAAGACGAGGGGGGCCTTGCACGACAGGGTCCTTGCACGAGGACGAGGGAGGTCCTAGCACAAGAACGAGGGGTTCCTTGCACGAGGACGAGGGGGCTTGCACGACGAGGCCCTTGCACGAGGACGAAGGCGTCCTTGCACGAGGACGATACGGCCTTGTACGAGGACAATGGGAGCCTTGCACGAGGATGGGGAAGGTCCTTGCACAAGAACGAGGGGGTCCTTACACGAGGACGAGGGGGGCCTTGCACGACGGGGTCCTTCAACGAGGACGATGGGGTCCTTGCACGAGGACGATGGGGCCTTGCTCGAGGACGATGGGAGCCTTGCACGAGGATGGGGAAGGTCCTTGCACAAGAACGAGGGGGTCCTTGCACAAGGACGAGGGGTCTTGCACGACGGGGTCCTTGCACGAGGACGATGGGGTCCTTGCACGAGGACGATAGGGCCTTGTACGAGGACGATGGGGCCTTGCACGAGGACGAGGGGGGTCCTTGCATGAGAATGAGGGGGCTTTTACAACAGGGTCCTTGCACGAGGAGGGTGTTTGAACAAGGATGAGGGGGGGTCCTTGCACGAGGGGTGTCCTCGCACGTGGAAGGTCCTTGCACGAGGATGGGGGAGGTCCTTGCACAAGAACGATGGGGCCTTGCACGACGGGGCCCTTGCACGAGGACGATGGGTCCTTGCACGAGGACGATGGGGGCTTTGCACGAGAACGAGGGACCCTTGCACGAGGGTGTCCTTGCACGAGGGGGGGCCTTGCACAAGGACAAGTGGGGTCCTTGCACGAGGAAGTCCCTTGCACGAGGACGAGGGGGATCCTTGCATTAAAACAAGGGGGTCTTGCACCAGGGGGGTCTTTGCACGAGGACAGTTAGGATCCTTGCACGAGTACAAGGGAGGTCCTTGCATTGAGAACGAGGGGACCTTGCACGAGGGGGTCCTTGCACGACGGGGCCCTTGCACGAGGACGATGGGTCCTTGCACGAGGACGATGGGGGCCTTGCGCGAGGACGAGGGGCTTGCACGAGGACGAGGGGGCTTGCAGTAGGGGTGGTCCTTGCACGAGGACTACGGGGGCCCTTGCATGAGAACGAGGGGGCCTTGCACGACGGGGTCCTTGCACGAGGAGGCTCTTTGAACAAGGATGAGGGGGTCCTTGTACGAGAACGAGGGGTGTTCTTGCACTAGGGGGGGCCTTGAACGAGGGCAAGGGGGGCCTTGCACGAGGAAGAGGGGGTCCTTGCACGAGGATTAGGGGGACCTTGCACGATGATTAGGGGGGGCTAGAACGAGGACATGGGGGGCTTGAACGAGGACGAGGGGGCTCTTGCACGAGGGCAAGGGGGGTCCTTTCACGAGGAAGAGGGGGTCCTTGCACTAGGGAGAGGGTGTCCTTGCACGAGGGGGGGTCCTTGCACGAGGACAAGTGGGGTCCTTGCACGAGGACAAGTGCGGTCCTTGCACGAGGAAGTCCCTTGCACGAGGACGAGGGGGGTCCTTGCACGACAACGAGGAGGTCCTTGCACGAGGACAAGGGGGGTCCTTGCACGAGGACGAGGGGGCTCGCACGACGGGGTCCTTGCACGAGGACGATGGAGTCCTTGCAAGAGGACGATAGGTCCTTGTACGAGGACGATGGGAGAATTGCACGAGGATGGGGAAGGTACTTGCACAAGAACGAGGGGGGTCCTTGCACGAGGACTTTCGGGCCTTGTACGAGGACGATGGCAGCCTTGCAAGAGGATGGAGAAGTTCCTTGCACAAGAACGAGGGGGTCCTTGCACGAGGACGAGGGGGGCCTTGCACGACTGGGTCCTTGCACGAGGACGATGGGAGCCTTGCACGAGGATGGGGAAGGTCCTTGCACAAGAACGAAGGGGTCCGTGCACAAGGACGAGGGGGCTTGCACGACGGGGTCCTTGCACGAGGACGATGGGGTCCTTGCACGAGGACGATACGGCCTTGTACGAGGACGAGGGGGCCTTGCACGAGGACTAGGGGGGTCCTTGCATGAGAATGAGGGGGCTTTTACGATGGGTTCCTTGCACGAGGGGTGTCCTCGCACCCGGAGGGTCCTTGCACGAGGATGAGGGAGGTCCTTGCACAAGAACGAGGGGGCCTTGCACGACAGGGCCCTTGCACGAGGACGATGGGTCCTTGCACGAAAACGATGGGGGCCTTGCACGAGGACGAGGGGCTTGCACGAGGACGAGGGGGCTTGCACTACGGGTGGTCCTTGCACGAGGACTACGAGGGTCCTTGCATGAGAACGAGGGGGCCTTGCACGACGGGGTCCTTGCACGAGGAGTCTCTTTGAACAAGGATGAGGAGGTCCTTGCACAAGAACGAGGGGGTTCTTGCACGAGGACGATACGGCCTTGTACGAGGACAATGGGAGCCTTGCACGAGGATGGGGAAGGTCCTTGCACAAGAACGAGGGGGTCCTTGCACGAGGACGAGGGGGGCCTTGCACGACGGGGTCCTTCAACGAGGACGATGGGCCCTTGCTCGATGACGATTGGAGCCTTGCACGAGGATGGGGAAGGTCCTTGCACAAGAACGGGGGTGTCCTTGCACGAGGACGAGGGGTGTCCTCGCACGAGGAGGGTCCTTGCACGAGGACGAGGGGATCCTTGCACGAGGATGAGGGAGGTCCTTTAACGAGAACGAGGGACCCTTGCACGAGGGGGTCCTTGCACGAGGGGGTCCTTGCACGAGGACAAGTGGGGTCCTTGCACGAGGACATGTGGGGTCCTTGCACGAGGAAGTCCCTTGCACGAGGACGAGGGGGGTCCTTGCATTAAAACAAGGGGGTCTTGCACGAGGGGGGTCCTTGCACGAGGACAAGGGAGGTCCTTGCATGAGAACGAGGGGACCTTGCACGAGGGGGTCCTTGCACGAGGGGTGTCCTTGCACAAGGACGAGGAGGTCTTGCACGAGAATGAGGGGTTCTTGCACGAGGGTGTGCTTGCAAGAGGACGAGGGGTGTCATTGCACGAGGAGGGTCCTTCCATGAGGCCGAAGGGGGTTCTTGCACGAGGGGGATGCTTGGACGACAACGAGGAGGTCCTTGCACGAGGAAAAATGGGGTTCCTTGCACGAGGGGTGTCCTCGCAAGAGGAGGGTCCTCGCACGAGGACGAGGGAGGTCCTTGCACAAGAACGAGTGGGTCCTTGCACTAGGAATAGGGGGTCCTTGCACGACGGGGTCCTTGCACGAGGACGATGGGAGCCTTGCACGAGGATGGGGAAGGTCCTTGCACAAGAACGACGGGGTCCTTGCACAAGGACGAGAGGGCTTGCACGACGGGGTCCTTGCACGAGGACGATGGGGTCCTTGCACGAGGACGATAGGGCCTTGTACGAGGACGAGGGGGCCTTGCACGAGGACTAGGGGGGTCCTTGCATGAGAATGAGGGGGCTTTTACGACGGGTTCCTTGCACGAGGGGTGTCCTCGCACCCGGAGGGTCTTTGCACGAGGATGAGGGAGGTCCTTGCACAAGAACGAGGGAGCCTTGCACGACAGGGCCCTTGCACGAGGACGATGGGCCCTTGCACAAAAACGATGGGGGCCTTGCACGAGGACGAGGGGCTTGCACGAGGACGAGGGGGCTTGCACTAGGGGTGGTCCTTGCACGAGGACTACGAGGGTCCTTGCATGAGAACGAGGGGGCCTTGCACGACAGGGTCCTTGCACGAGGAGGCTCATTGAACAAGGATGAGGAGGTCGTTGCACAAGAACGAGGAGGTCCTTGCACGAGGACGAGGGGGCCCTTGCACGACGGGGTCCTTCAACGAGGACGATGGGGCCTTGCTCGAGGATGATGGGAGCCTTGCACGAGGATGGGAAGGTCCTTGCACAAGAACGAGGGGGTCCTTGCACGAGGACGCGGGGGGCCTTGCACGACGGGGTCCTTGCACGAGGATGATGGGGCCTTGCACGAGTATGATGGGAACCTTGCACGAGGATGGGGAAGGTCCTTGCACAAGAACGAGGGTGTCCTTGCACGAGGACGAGGGGTGTCCTCGCACGAGGAGGGTCCTCGCACGAGGATGAGGGAGGTCCTTGCACAAGAACGAGGGGGTCCTTGCACGAGGACGAGGGGGCTTACACGACGAGGTCCTTGCATGAGGACGGTGCGGTCCTTGCACGAGGACGATAGGGCCTTGTACGAGGACAATGGGAGCCTTGCACGAGGATGGGGAAGGTCCTTGCACAAGAACGAGGGGGTCCTTGCACGAGGACGAGGGGGGCCTTGCACGAGGATGGGGAAAGTCCTTGCACGAGAACGAGGGTGTCCTTGCACGAGGGTGTCCTTGGGCGAGGGGGGTCCTTGCACGAGGACAAGTGGGGTCCTTGCACGAGTAAGTCCCTTGCACGAGGACGAGGAGGTCCTTGCACTAGAATGAGGGGTTATTGCACGAGGGTGTCCTTGCACGAGGACGAGAGGTGTCATTGCACGAGGAGGGTCCTTCCATGAGGCCGAAGGGGGTTCTTGCACGAGGGGGATCCTTGCACGACAACGAGGAGGTCCTTGCACGAGGACAAGGGGGGTCCTTGCACGAGGACGAGGGGGGCTCGCACGACGGGGTCCTTGTACGAGGACGATGGGAGACTTGCACAAGGATGGGGAAGGTCCTTGCACAAGAACGAGGGGGGTCCTTGCACGAGGACGAGGGGGGCCTTGCACGATGGGGTCTTTGCACGAGGACTTTGGGGCTTTGTACGAGGACGATGGGAGCCTTGCACGAGGGTGGAGAAGTTCCTTGCACAAGAACGAGGGGGTCCTTGCACGAAGACGAGGGGGGCCTTGCACGACGGGGTCCTTGCACGAGGACGAGGGAGGTCCTAGCACAAGAACGAGGGGTTCCTTGCACGAGGACGAGGGGGCTTGCACGACGAGGCCCTTGCACGAGGACGAAGGCGTCCTTGCACGAGGACGATACGGCCTTGTACGAGGACAATGGGAGCCTTGCACGAGGATGGGGAAGGTCCTTGCACAAGAACGAGGGGGTCCTTACACGAGGACGAGGGGGGCCTTGCACGACGGGGTCCTTCAACGAGGACGATGGGGTCCTTACACGAGGACGATGGGGCCTTGCTCGAGGACGATGGGAGCCTTGCACGAGGATGGGGAAGGTCCTTGCACAAGAACGAGGGGGTCCTTGCACAAGGACGAGGGGTCTTGCACGACGGGGTCCTTGCACGAGGACGATGGGGTCCTTGCACGAGGACGATAGGGCCTTGTACGAGGACGATGGGGCCTTGCACGAGGACGAGGGGGGTCCTTGCATGAGAATGAGGGGGCTTTTACAACAGGGTCCTTGCACGAGGAGGGTGTTTGAACAAGGATGAGGGGGGGTCCTTGCACGAGGGGTGTCCTCGCACGTGGAAGGTCCTTGCACGAGGATGGGGGAGGTCCTTGCACAAGAACGATGGGGCCTTGCACGACGGGGCCCTTGCACGAGGACGATGGGTCCTTGCACGAGGACGATGGGGGCTTTGCACGAGAACGAGGGACCCTTGCACGAGGGTGTCCTTGCACGAGGGGGGGCCTTGCACAAGGACAAGTGGGGTCCTTGCACGAGGAAGTCCCTTGCACGAGGACGAGGGGGATCCTTGCATTAAAAAAAGGGGGTCTTGCACCAGGGGGGTCTTTGCACGAGGACAGTTAGGGTCCTTGCACGAGTACAAGGGAGGTCCTTGCATTGAGAACGAGGGGACCTTGCACGAGGGGGTCCTTGCACGACGGGGCCCTTGCACGAGGACGATGGGTCCTTGCACGAGGACGATGGGGGCCTTGCGCGAGGACGAGGGGCTTGCACGAGGACGAGGGGGCTTGCAGTAGGGGTGGTCCTTGCACGAGGACTACGGGGGCCCTTGCATGAGAACGAGGGGGCCTTGCACGACGGGGTCCTTGCACGAGGAGGCTCTTTGAACAAGGATGAGGGGGTCCTTGTACGAGAACGAGGGGTGTTCTTGCACTAGGGGGGGCCTTGAACGAGGGCAAGGGGGGCCTTGCACGAGGAAGAGGGGGTCCTTGCACGAGGATTAGGGGGACCTTGCACGATGATTAGGGGGGGCTAGAACGAGGACATGGGGGGCTTGAACGAGGACGAGGGGGCTCTTGCACGAGGGCAAGGGGGGTCCTTTCACGAGGAAGAGGGGGTCCTTGCACTAGGGAGAGGGTGTCCTTGCACGAGGGGGGTCCTTGCACGAGGACAAGTGGGGTCCTTGCACGAGGACAAGTGCGGTCCTTGCACGAGGAAGTCCCTTGCACGAGGACGAGGGGGGTCTTTGCACGACAACGAGGAGGTCCTTGCACGAGGACAAGGGGGGTCCTTGCACGAGGACGAGGGGGGCTCGCACGACGGGGTCCTTGCACGAGGACGATGGGGTCCTTGCACGAGGACGATAGGTCCTTGTACGAGGACGATGGGAGAATTGCACGAGGACGGGGAAGGTACTTGCACAAGAACGAGGGGGGGCCTTGCACGAGGACGAGGGTGTCTTGCACAATGGGGTCCTTGCACGAGGACTTTCGGGCCTTGTACGAGGACGATGGCAGCCTTGCAAGAGGATGGAGAAGTTCCTTGCACAAGAACGAGGGGGTCCTTGCACGAGGAAGAGGGGGGCCTTGCACGACTGGGTCCTTGCACGAGGACGATGGGAGCCTTGCACGAGGATGGGGAAGGTCCTTGCACAAGAACGAAGGGGTCCGTGCACAAGGACGAGGGGGCTTGCACGACGGGGTCCTTGCACGAGGACGATGGGGTCCTTGCACGAGGACGATACGGCCTTGTACGAGGACGAGGGGGCCTTGCACGAGGACTAGGGGGGTCCTTGCATGAGAATGAGGGGGCTTTTACGACGGGTTCCTTGCACGAGGGGTGTCCTCGCACCCGGAGGGTCCTTGCACGAGCATGAGGGAGGTCCTTGCACAAGAACGAGGGGGCCTTGCACGACAGAGCCCTTGCACGAGGACGATGGGTCCTTGCACGAAAACGATGGGGGCCTTGCACGAGGACGAGGGGCTTGCACGAGGACGAGGGGGCTTGCACTAGGGGTGGTCCTTGCACGAGGACTACGAGGGTCCTTGCATGAGAACGAGGGGGCCTTGCACGACGGGGTCCTTGCACGAGGAGTCTCTTTGAACAAGGATGAGGAGGTCTTTGCACAAGAAAGGGGGGGTTCTTGCACGAGGACGATACGGCCTTGTACGAGGACAATGGGAGCCTTGCACGAGGATGGGGAAGGTCCTTGCACAAGAACGAGGGGGTCCTTGCACGAGGACGAGGGGGGCCTTGCACGACGGGGTCCTTCAACGAGGACGATGGGCCCTTGCTCGATGACGATTGGAGCCTTGCACGAGGATGGGGAAGGTCCTTGCACAAGAACGGGGGTGTCCTTGCACGAGGACGAGGGGTGTCCTCGCACGAGGAGGGTCCTTGCACGAGGACGAGGGGATCCTTGCACGAGGATGAGGGAGGTCCTTTAACGAGAACGAGGGACCCTTGCACGAGGGGGTCCTTGCACGAGGGGGTCCTTGCACGAGGACAAGTGGGGTCCTTGCACGAGGACATGTGGGGTCCTTGCACGAGGAAGTCCCTTGCACGAGGACGAGGGGGGTCCTTGCATTAAAACAAGGGGGTCTTGCACGAGGGGGGTCCTTGCACGAGGACAAGGGAGGTCCTTGCATGAGAACGAGGGGACCTTGCACGAGGGGGTCCTTGCACGAGGGGTGTCCTTGCACAAGGACGAGGAGGTCTTGCACGAGAATGAGGGGTTCTTGCACGAGGGTGTGCTTGCAAGAGGACGAGGGTTGTCATTACACGAGGAGGGTCCTTCCATGAGGCCGAAGGGGGTTCTTGCACGAGGGGTATCCTTGCACGACAACGAGGAGGTCCTTGCACGAGGAAAAATGGGGTTCCTTGCACGAGGGGTGTCCTCGCAAGAGGAGGGTCCTCGCACGAGGACGAGGGAGGTCCTTGCACAAGAACGAGGGGGTCCTTGCACTAGGAATAGGGGGTCCTTGCACGAAGGGGTCCTTGCACGAGGACGATGGGAGCCTTGCACGAGGACGATACGGCCTTGTACGAGGACGAGGGGGCCTTGCACGAGGACTAGGGGGGTCCTTGCATGAGAATGAGGGGGCTTTTACGACGGGTTCCTTGCACGAGGGGTGTCCTCGCACGAGGAGGGTCCTCGCACGAGGATGAGGGAGGTCCTTGCACAAGAACGAGGGGGCCTTGCACGACAGGGCCCTTGCACGAGGACGATGGGCCCTTGCACGAAAACGATGGGGGCCTTGCACGAGGACGAGGGGCTTGCACGAGGACGAGGGGGCTTGCACTAGGGGTGGTCCTTGCACGAGGACTACGAGGGTCCTTGCATGAGAACGAGGGGGGCCTTGCACGACGGGGTCCTTGCACGAGGAGGCTCTTTGAACAAGGATGAGGAGGTCCTTGCACAAGAACGAGGAGGTCCTTGCACGAGGACGAGGGGGCCCTTGCACGACGGGGTCCTTCAACGAGGACGATGGGGCCTTGCTCGAGGACGATGGGAGCCTTGCACGAGGATGGGAAGGTCCTTGCACAAGAACGAGGGGGTCCTTGCACGAGGACGCGGGGGGCTTACACGACGAGGTCCTTGCATGAGGACGGTGCGGTCCTTCCACGAGGACGATAGGGCCTTGTACGAGGACAATGGGAGCCTTGCACGAGGATGGGGAAGGTCCTTGCACAAGAACGAGGGGGTCCTTGCACGAGGACGAGGGGGGCCTTGCACGAGGATGGGGAAAGTCCTTGCACGAGAACGAGGGTGTCCTTGCACGAGGGTGTCCTTGGGCGAGGGGGGTCCTTGCACGAGGACAAGTGGGGTCCTTGCACGAGTAAGTCCCTTGCACGAGGACGAGGAGGTCCTTGCACTAGAATGAGGGGTTATTGCACGAGGGTGTCCTTGCACGAGGACGAGAGGTGTCATTGCACGAGGAGGGTCCTTCCATGAGGCCGAAGGGGGTTCTTGCACGAGGGGGATCCTTGCACGACAACGAGGAGGTCCTTGCACGAGGACAAGGGGGTCCTTGCACGACGACGAGGGGGGCTCGCACGACGGGGTCCTTGTACGAGGACGATGGGAGACTTGCACAAGGATGGGGAAGGTCCTTGCACAAGAACGAGGGGGGTCCTTGCACGAGGACGAGGGGGGCCTCGCACGATGGGGTCTTTGCACGAGGACTTTGGGGCTTTGTACGACGACGATGGGAGCCTTGCACGAGGGTGGAGAAGTTCCTTGCACAAGAACGAGGGGGTCCTTGCACGAGGACGAGGGGGGCCTTGCACGACGGGGTCCTTGCACGAGGACGAGGGAGGTCCTAGCACAAGAACGAGGGGTTCCTTGCACGAGGACGAGGGGGCTTGCACGACGAGGCCCTTGCACGAGGACGAAGGCGTCCTTGCACGAGGACGATACGGCCTTGTACGAGGACAATGGGAGCCTTGCACGAGGATGGGAAAGGTCCTTGCAGAAGAACGAGGGGGTCCTTGCACGAGGACGAGGGGGGCCTTGCACGACGGGGTCCTTCAACGAGGACGATGGGGTCCTTGCACGAGGACGATGGGGCCTTGCTCGAGGACGATGGGAGCCTTGCACGAGGATGGGGAAGGTCCTTGCACAAGAACGAGGGGGTCCTTGCACAAGGACGAGGGGTCTTGCACGACGGGGTCCTTGCACGAGGACGATGGGGTCCTTGCACGAGGACGATAGGGCCTTGTACGAGGACGATGGGGCCTTGCACGAGGACGAGGGGGGTCCTTGCATGAGAATGAGGGGGCTTTTACAACAGGGTCCTTGCACGAGGAGGGTGTTTGAACAAGGATGAGGGGGGGTCCTTGCACGAGGGGTGTCCTCGCACGTGGAAGGTCCTTGCACGAGGATGGGGGAGGTCCTTGCACAAGAACGAGGGGGCCTTGCACGACGGGGCCCTTGCACGAGGACGATGGGCCCTTGCACAAAAACGATGGGGGCCTTGCACGAGGACGAGGGGCTTGCACGAGGACGAGGGGGCTTGCACTAGGGGTGGTCCTTGCACGAGGACTACGAGGGTCCTTGCATGAGAACGAGGGGGCCTTGCACGACAGGGTCCTTGCACGAGGAGGCTCTTTGAACAAGGATGAGGAGGTCGTTGCACAAGAACGAGGAGGTCCTAGCACGAGGACGAGGGGGCCCTTGCACGACGGGGTCCTTCAACGAGGACGATGGGGCCTTGCTCGAGGACGATGGGAGCCTTGCACGAGGATGGGAAGGTCCATGCACAAGAACGAGGGGGTCCTTGCACGAGGACGCGTGGGGCCTTGCACGACGGGGTCCTTGCACGAGGATGATGGGGCCTTGCACGAGTATGATGGG
Source organism: Dromococcyx pavoninus (assembly GCA_033558185.1). NCBI lineage: Eukaryota > Metazoa > Chordata > Aves > Cuculiformes > Neomorphidae > Dromococcyx > Dromococcyx pavoninus. Next base: position 130,634 of record JAUMJL010001246.1, on the reverse strand, counting down.
AACCTTGCACGAGGATGGGGAAGGTCCTTGCACAAGTACGATGGTATCCTTGCACGAGGACGAGGGGTGTCCTCGCACGAGGAGGGTCCTCGCACGAGGATGAGGGAGGTCCTTGCACAAGAACAAGGGGGTCCTTGCACGAGGACGAGGGGGCTTACACGACGAGGTCCTTGCATGAGCACGGTGCGGTCCTTGCACGAGGACGATAGGGCCTTGTACGAGGACAATGGGAGCCTTGCACGAGGATGGGGAAGGTCCTTGCACAAGAACGAGGGGGTCCTTGCACGAGGACGAGGGGGCCTTGCACGAGGATGGGGAAAGTCCTTGCACGAGAACAAGGGTGTCCTTGCACGAGGGTGTCCTTGGGCGGGGGGGGTCCTTGCACGAGGACAAGTGGGGTCCGTGCACGAGTAAGTCCCTTGCACGAGGACGAGGAGGTCCTTGCACTAGAATGAGGGGTTATTGCACGAGGGTGTCCTTGCACGGGGACGAGAGGTGTCATTGCACGAGGAGGGTCCTTCCATGAGGCCGAAGGGGGTTCTTGCACGAGGGGGATCCTTGCACGACAATGAGGAGGTCCTTGCACGAGGACAAGGGGGGTCCTTGCACGAGGACGAGGGGGGCTCGCACGACGGGGTCCTTGTACGAGGACGATGGGAGACTTGCACAAGGATGGGGAAGGTCCTTGCACAAGAACGAGGGGGGTCCTTGCACGAGGACGAGGGGGGCCTTGCACGATGGGATCTTTGCACGAGGACTTTGGGGCTTTGTACGAGGACGATGGGAGCCTTGCACGAGGGTGGAGAAGTTCCTTGCACAAGAACGAGGGGGTCCTTGCACGAGGACGAGGGGGGCCTTGCACGACGGGGTCCTTGCACGAGGACGAGGGAGGTCCTAGCACAAGAACGAGGGGTTCCTTGCACGAGGACGAGGGGGCTTGCACGACGAGGCCCTTGCACGAGGACGAAGGCGTCCTTGCACGAGGACGATACGGCCTTGTACGAGGACAATGGGAGCCTTGCACGAGGATGGGAAAGGTCCTTGCACAAGAACGAGGGGGTCCTTGCACGAGGACGAGGGGGGCCTTGCACGACGGGGTCCTTCAACGAGGACGATGGGGTCCTTGCACGAGGACGATGGGGCCTTGCTCGAGGACGATGCGAGCCTTGCACGAGGATGGGGAAGGTCCTTGCACAAGAACGAGGGGGTCCTTGCACAAGGACGAGGGGTCTTGCACGACGGGGTCCTTGCACGAGGACGATGGGGTCCTTGCACGAGGACGATAGGGCCTTGTACGAGGACGATGGAGCCTTGCACGAGGACGAGGGGGGTCCTTGCATGAGAATGAGGGGGCTTTTACAACAGGGTCCTTGCACGAGGAGGGTGTTTGAACAAGGATGAGGGGGGGTCCTTGCACGAGGGGTGTCCTCGCACGTGGAAGGTCCTTGCACGAGGATGGGGGAGGTCCTTGCACAAGAACGAGGGGGCCTTGCACGACGGGGCCCTTGCACGAGGACGATGGGTCCTTGCACGGGGACGATGGGGGCTTTGCACGAGAACGAGGGACCCTTGCACGAGGGTGTCCTTGCACGAGGGGGGGGCCTTGCACAAGGACAAGTGGGGTCCTTGCACGAGGAAGTCCCTTGCACGAGGACGAGGGGGATCCTTGCATTAAAACAAGGGGGTCTTGCACCAGGGGGGTCTTTGCACGAGGACAGTTAGGGTCCTTGCACGAGTACAAGGGAGGTCCTTGCATTGAGAACGAGGGGACCTTGCACGAGGGGGTCCTTGCACGACGGGGCCCTTGCACGAGGACGATGGGTCCTTGCACGAGGACGATGGGGGCCTTGCACGAGGACGAGGGGCTTGCACGAGGACGAGGGGCTTGCAGTAGGGGTGGTCCTTGCACGAGGACTACGGGGGCCCTTGCATGAGAACGAGGGGGCCTTGCACGACGGGGTCCTTGCACGAGGAGGCTCTTTGAACAAGGATGAGGGGGTCCTTGTACGAGAACGAGGGGTGTTCTTGCACTAGGGGGGGCCTTGAACGAGGGCAAGGGGGGCCTTGCACGAGGAAGAGGGGGTCCTTGCACGAGGATTAGGGGGACCTTGCACGATGATTAGGGGGGCTAGAACGAGGACATGGGGGGCTTGCACGAGGACGAGGGGGCTCTTGCACGAGGGCAAGAAGGGTCCTTTCACGAGGAAGAGGGGGTCCTTGCACTAGGGAGAGGGTGTCCTTGCACGAGGGGGGTCCTTGCACGAGGACAAGTGGGGTCCTTGCACGAGGACAAGTGCGGTCCTTGCACGAGGAAGTCCCTTGCACGAGGACGAGGGGGGTCCTTGCACGACAACGAGGAGGGTCCTTGCACGAGGACGAGGGGGGCTCGCACGACGGGGTCCTTGCACGAGGACGATGGAGTCCTTGCACGAGGACGATAGGTCCTTGTACGAGGACGATGGGAGAATTGCACGAGGATGGGGAAGGTACTTGCACAAGAACGAGGGGGGTCCTTGCACGAGGACGAGGGGGTCTTGCACAATGGGGTCCTTGCACGAGGACTTTCGGGCCTTGTACGAGGACGATGGCAGCCTTGCAAGAGGATGGAGAAGTTCCTTGCACAAGAACGAGGGGGTCCTTGCACGAGGACGAGGGGGGCCTTGCACGACGGGGTCCTTGCACGAGGACGAGGGAGGTCCTTGCACAAGAACGAGGGGTTCCTTGCACGAGGACGAGGGGGCTTGCACGACGAGGCCCTTGCACGAGGACGATGGCGTCCTTGCACGAGGACGACACGGCCTTGTACGAGGACAATGGGAGCCTTGCACGAGGATGGGGAAGGTCCTTGCACAAGAACGAGGGGGTCCTTGCACGAGGACGAGGGGGGCCTTGCACGACGGGGTCCTTCAATGAGGACGATGGGCCCTTGCTCGATGACGATTGGAGCCTTGCACGAGGATGGGGAATGTCCTTGCACAAGAACGGGGGTGTCCTTGCACGAGGACGAGGGGTGTCCTCGCACGAGGAGGGTCCTTGCACGAGGACGAGGAGATCCTTGCACGAGGATGAGGGAGGTCCTTTAACGAGAACGAGGGACCCTTGCACGAGGGGGTCCTTGCACGACGGGGTCCTTGCACGAGGACAAGTGGGGTCCTTGCACGAGGACATGTGGGGTCCTTGCACGAGGAAGTCCCTTGCACGAGGACGAGGGATGTCCTTGCATGAGAACGAGGGAACCTTGCACGAGGGGGTCCTTGCACGAGGTGTGTCCTTGCACAAGGACGAGGAGGTCTTGCACGAGAATGAGGGGTTCTTGCACGAGGGTGTGCTTGCAAGAGGACGAGGGGTGTCATTGCACGAGGAGGGTCCTTCCATGAGGCCGAAGGGGGTTCTTGCACGAGGGGGATCCTTGCACGACAACGAGGAGGTCCTTGCACGAGGACAAATGGGGGTCCTTGCACGAGGTGTGTCCTCGGAAGAGGAGGGTCCTCGCACGAGGACGAAAGAGGTCCTTGCACAAGAACGAGGGGGTCCTTGCACTAGGAATAGGGGGACCTTGCACGACTGGGTCCTTGCACGAGGACGATGGGAGCCTTGCACGAGGATGGGAAGGTCCTTGCACAAGAACGAAGGGGTCCTTGCACAAGGACGAGGGGGCTTGCACGATGGGGTCCTTGCACGAGGACGATGGGGTCCTTGCACGAGGACGATAGGGCCTTGTACGAGGACGAGGGGGCCTTGCACGAGGACTAGGGGGGTCCTTGCATGAGAATGAGGGGGCTTTTACGACGGGTTCCTTGCACGAGGGGTGTCCTCGCACCCGGAGGGTCCTTGCACGAGGATGAGGGAGGTCCTTGCACAAGAACGAGGGGGCCTTGCACGACAGGGCCCTTGCACGAGGAAGATGGGTCCTTGCACGAAAACGATGGGGGCCTTGCACGAGGACGAGGGGCTTGCACGAGGACGAGGGGGCTTGCACTAGGGGTGGTCCTTGCACGAGGACTACGAGGGTCCTTGCATGAGAACGAGGGGGCCTTGCACGACGGGGTCCTTGCACGAGGAGTCTCTTTGAACAAGGATGAGGAGGTCCTTGCACAAGAACGAGGGGGTCCTTGCACGAGGACGAGGGGGCCCTTGCACGACGGGGTCCTTCAACGAGGACGATGGGGCCTTGCTCGAGGACGATGGGAGCCTTGCACGAGGATGGGAAGGTCCTTGCACAAGAACGAGGGGGTCCTTGCACGAGGACGAGGGGGCTTGCACGAAGAGGCCCTTGCACGAGGACGATGGCGTCCTTGCACGAGGACAATACGGCCTTGTACGAGGACAATGGGAGCCTTGCACGAGGATGGGGAAGGTCCTTGCACAAGAACGAGGGGGTCCTTGCACGAGGACGAGGGGGGCCTTGCACGAGGATGGGGAAAGTCCTTGCACAAGAACGAGGGTGTCCTTGCACGAGGGTGTCCTTGGACGAGGGGGGTCCTTGCAAGAGGACAAGTGGGGTCCTTGCACGAGTAAGTCCCTTGCACGAGGACGAGGAGGTCCTTGCACTAGAATGAGGGGTTATTGCACGAGGGTGTCCTTGCACGAGGACGAGAGGTGTCATTGCACGAGGAGGGTCCTTCCACGAGGCCGAAGGGGGTTCTTGAACGAGGGGGATCCTTGCACGACAACGAGGAGGTCCTTGCACGAGGACAAGGGGGGTCCTTGCACGAGGACGAGGGGGGCTCGCACGACGGGGTCCTTGTACGAGGACGATGGGAGACTTGCACAAGGATGGGGAAGGTCCTTGCACATGAACGAGGGGGGTCCTTGCACGATGACGAGGGGGGCCTTGCACGATGGGCTCTTTGCACGAGGACTTTGGGGCTTTGCACGAGGACGGTGGGAGCCTTGCACGAGGATGGAGAAGTTCCTTGCACAAGAACGAGGGGGTCCTTGCACGAGGACGAGGGGGGCCTTGCACAACGGGGTCCTTGCACGAGGACGGGGGAGGTCCTTGCACAAGAACGAGGGGTTCCTTGCACGAGGACGAGGGGGCTTGCACGACGAGGCCCTTGCACGAGGACGATGGGGTCCTTGCACGAGGACGATACGGCCTTGTACGAGGACAATGGGAGCCTTGCACGAGGATGGGGAAGGTTCTTGCACAAGAACGAGGGGGTCCTTGCACGAGGACGAGGGGGGCCTTGCACGACGGGGTCCATCAACGAGGAGGATGGGGTCCTTGCACGAGGACGATGGGGCCTTGCTCGAGGACGATGGGAGCCTTGCACGAGGATGGGGAAGGTCCTTGCACAAGAACGAGGGGTTCCTTGCACGAGGACGAGGGGGCTTGCACGACGAGGCCCTTGCACGAGGACGATGGCGTCCTTGCACGAGGACGATACGGCCTTGTACGAGGACAATGGGAGCCTTGCACGAGGATGGGGAAGGTCCTTGCACAAGAACGAGGGGGTCCTTGCACGAGGACGAGGGGGGCCTTGCACGACGGGGTCCTTCAACGAGGACGATGGGGTCCTTGCACGAGGACGATGGGGCCTTGCTCGAGGACGATGGGAGCCTTGCACGAGGATGGGGAAGGTCCTTGCACAAGAACGAGGGGGTCCTTGCACAAGGACGAGGGGTCTTGCATGACGGGGTCCTTGCACGAGGACGATGGGGTCCTTGCACGAGGACGATAGGGCCTTGTACGAGGACGATGGGGCCTTGCACGAGGACGAGGGTGGTCCTTGCATGAGAATGAGGGGGCTTTTACAACAGGGTCCTTGCACTAGGAGGGTGGTTGAACAAGGATGAGGGGGGGTCCTTGCACGAGGGGTGTCCTCGCACGTGGAAGGTCCTTGCACGAGGATGGGGGAGGTCCTTGCACAAGAACGAGGGGGCCTTGCACGACGGGGCCCTTGCACGAGGACGATGGGTCCTTGCACGAGGACGATGGGGGCTTTGCACGAGAACGAGGGACCCTTGCACGAGGGTGTCCTTGCACGAGGGGGGGCCTTGCACAAGGACAAGTGGGGTCCTTGCACGAGGAAGTCCCTTGCACGAGGACGAGGGGGATCCTTGCATTAAAACAAGGGGGTCTTGCACCAGGGGAGTCTTTGCACGAGGACAGTTAGGGTCCTTGCACGAGTACAAGGGAGGTCCTTGCATTGAGAACGAGGGGACCTTGCACGAGGGGGTCCTTGCACGACGGGGCCCTTGCACGAGGACGATGGGTCCTTGCACGAGGACGATGGGGGCCTTGCACGAGGATGAGGGGCTTGCACGAGGATGAGGGGGCTTGCAGTGGGGGTGGTCCTTGCACGAGGACTGCGGGGGCCCTTGCATGAGAACGAGAGGGCCTTGCACGACGGGGTCCTTGCACGAGGAGGCTCTTTGAACAAGGATGAGGGGGTCCTTGTACGAGAACGAGGGGTGTTCTTGCACTAGGGGGGGCCTTGAACGAGGGCAAGGGGGGCCTTGCACGAGGAAGAGGGGGTCCTTGCACGAGGATTAGGGGGACCTTGCACGATGATTAGAAGGGGCTAGAACGAGGACATGGGGGCTTGCACGAGGACGAGGGGGCTCTTTCACGAGGGCAAGGGGGGTCCTTTCACGAGGAAGAGGGGGTCCTTGCACTAGGGAGAGGGTGTCCTTGCACGAGGGGGGTCCTTGCACGAGGACAAGTGGGGTCCTTGCACGAGGACAAGTGCGGTCCTTGCACGAGGAAGTCCCTTGCACGAGGACGAGGGCGTCCTTGCACGACAACGAGGAGGTCCTTGCACGAGGACAAGGGGGGTCCTTGCACGAGGACGATAGGTCCTTGTACGAGGACGATGGGAGAATTGCACGAGGATGGGGAAGGTACTTGCACAAGAACGAGGGGGGTCCTTGCACGAGGACGAGGGGGTCTTGCACAATGGGGTCCTTGCACGAGGACTTTCGGGCCTTGTACGAGGACGATGGCAGCCTTGCAAGAGGATGGAGAAGTTCCTTGCACAAGAACGAGGGGGTCCTTGCACGAGGACGAGGGGTGTCCTCGCACGAGGAGGGTCCTCGCACGAGGATGAGGGAGGTCCTTGCACAAGAACGAGGGGGTCCTTGCACGAGGACGAGGGGGCTTACACGACGAGGTCCTTGCATGAGGACGATGCGGTCCTTGCACGAGGACGATAGGGCCTTGTACGAGGACAATGGGAGCCTTGCACGAGGATGGGGAAGGTCCTTGCACAAGAACGAGGGGGTCCTTGCACGAGGACGAGGGGGGCCTTGCACGAGGATGGGGAAAGTCCTTGCACAAGAACGAGGGTGTCCTTGCACGAGGGTGTCCTTGGACGAGGGGGGTCCTTGCAAGAGGACAAGTGGGGTCCTTGCACGAGTAAGTCCCTTGCACGAGGACGAGGAGGTCCTTGCACTAGAATGAGGGGTTATTGCACGAGGGTGTCCTTGCACGAGGACGAGAGGTGTCATTGCACGAGGAGGGTCCTTCCATGAGGCCGAAGGGGGTTCTTGAACGAGGGGGATCCTTGCACGACAACGAGGAGGTCCTTGCACGAGGACAAGGGGGGTCCTTGCACGAGGACGAGGGGGGCTCGCACGACGGGGTCCTTGTACGAGGACGATGGGAGACTTGCACAAGGATGGGGAAGTTCCTTGCACAAGAACGAGGGGGTCCTTGCACGAGGGCGAGGGGGGCCTTGCACAACGGGGTCCTTGCACGAGGACGGGGGAGGTCCTTGCACAAGAACGAGGGGTTCCTTGCACGAGGACGAGGGGGCTTGCACGACGAGGCCCTTGCACGAGGACGATGGCGTCCTTGCACGAGGACGATACGGCCTTGTACGAGGACAATGGGAGCCTTGCACGAGGATGGGGAAGGTCCTTGCACAAGAACGAGGGGGTCCTTGCACGAGGACGAGGGGCTTGAACGAGGACGAGGGGCTTGCAGTAGGGGTGGTCCTTGCACGAGGACTACGGGGGCCCTTGCATGAGAACGAGGGGGCCTTGCACGACGGGGTCCTTGCACGAGGAGGCTCTTTGAACAAGGATGAGGGGGTCCTTGTACGAGAACGAGGGGTGTTCTTGCACTAGGGGGGGCCTTGAACGAGGGCAAGGGGGACCTTGCACGAGGAAGAGGGGGTCCTTGCACGAGGATTAGGGGGACCTTGCACGATGATTAGGGGGGCTAGAACGAGGACATGGGGGGCTTGCACGAGGACGAGGGGGCTCTTGCACGAGGGCAAGAAGGGTCCTTTCACGAGGAAGAGGGGGTCCTTGCACTAGGGAGAGGGTGTCCTTGCACGAGGGGGGTCCTTGCACGAGGACAAGTGGGGTCCTTGCACGAGGACAAGTGCGGTCCTTGCACGAGGAAGTCCCTTGCACGAGGACGAGGGGGGTCCTTGCACGACAACGAGGAGGGTCCTTGCACGAGGACGAGGGGGGCTCGCACGACGGGGTCCTTGCACGAGGACGATGGAGTCCTTGCACGAGGACGATAGGTCCTTGTACGAGGACGATGGGAGAATTGCACGAGGATGGGGAAGGTACTTGCACAAGAACGAGGGGGGTCCTTGCACGAGGACGAGGGGGTCTTGCACAATGGGGTCCTTGCACGAGGACTTTCGGGCCTTGTACGAGGACGATGGCAGCCTTGCAAGAGGATGGAGAAGTTCCTTGCACAAGAACGAGGGGGTCCTTGCACGAGGACGAGGGGGGCCTTGCACGACGGGGTCCTTGCACGAGGACGAGGGAGGTCCTTGCACAAGAACGAGGGGTTCCTTGCACGAGGACGAGGGGGCTTGCACGACGAGGCCCTTGCACGAGGACGATGGCGTCCTTGCACGAGTACGATACGGCCTTTTACGAGGACAATGGGAGCCTTGCACGAGGATGGGGAAGGTCCTTGCACAAGAACGAGGGGGTCCTTGCACGAGGACGAGGGGGGCCTTGCACGACGGGGTCCTTCAATGAGGACGATGGGCCCTTGCTCGATGACGATTGGAGCCTTGCACGAGGATGGGGAATGTCCTTGCACAAGAACGGGGGTGTCCTTGCACGAGGACGAGGGGTGTCCTCGCACGAGGAGGGTCCTTGCACGAGGACGAGGAGATCCTTGCACGAGGATGAGTGAGGTCCTTTAACGAGAACGAGGGACCCTTGCACGAGGGGGTCCTTGCACGACGGGGTCCTTGCACGAGGACAAGTGGGGTCCTTGCACGAGGACATGTGGGGTCCTTGCACGAGGAAGTCCCTTGCACGAGGACGAGGGGGGTCCTTGCATTAAAACAAGGGGGTCTTGCACGAGGGGGGTCCTTGCACGAGGACAAGGGATGTCCTTGCATGAGAACGAGCGGACCTTGCACGAGGGGGTCCTTGCACGAGGGGTGTCCTTGCACAAGGACGAGGAGGTCTTGCACGAGAATGAGGGGTTCTTGCACGAGGGTGTGCTTGGAAGAGGACGAGGGGTGTCATTGCACGAGGAGGGTCCTTCCATGATGCCGAAGGGGGTTCTTGCACGAGGGGGATCCTTGCACGACAATGAGGAGGTCCTTGCACGAGGACAAATGGGGGTCCTTGCACGAGGTGTGTCCTCGGAAGAGGAGGGTCCTCGCACGAGGACGAAAGAGGTCCTTGCACAAGAACGAGGGGGTCCTTGCACTAGGAATAGGGGGACCTTGCACGACTGGGTCCTTGCACGAGGACGATGGGAGCCTTGCACGAGGATGGGGGAGGTCCTTGCACAAGAACGAAGGGGTCCTTGCACAAGGACGAGGGGGCTTGCACGATGGGGTCCTTGCACGAGGACGATGGGGTCCTTGCACGAGGACGATAGGGCCTTGTACGAGGACGAGGGGGCCTTGCACGAGGACTAGGGGGGTCCTTGCATGAGAATGAGGGGGCTTTTACGACGGGTTCCTTGCACGAGGGGTGTCCTCGCACCCGGAGGGTCCTTGCACGAGGATGAGGGAGGTCCTTGCACAAGAACGAGGGGGCCTTGCACGACAGGGCCCTTGCACGAGGAAGATGGGTCCTTGCACGAAAACGATGGGGGCCTTGCACGTGGACGAGGGGCTTGCACGAGGACGAGGGGGCTTGCACTAGGGGTGGTCCTTGCACGAGGACTACGAGGGTCCTTGCATGAGAACGAGGGGGCCTTGCACGACGGGGTCCTTGCACGAGGAGTCTCTTTGAACAAGGATGAGGAGGTCCTTGCACAAGAACGAGGGGGTCCTTGCACGAGGACGAGGGGGCCCTTGCACGACGGGGTCCTTCAACGAGGACGATGGGGCTTTGTACGAGGACGGTGGGAGCCTTGCACGAGGATGGGGAAGGTCCTTGCACAAGAACGAGGGGTTCCTTGCACGAGGACGAGGGGGCTTGCACGACGAGGCCCTTGCACGAGGACGATGGCGTCCTTGCACGAGGACGATACGGCCTTGTACGAGGACAATGGGAGCCTTGCACGAGGATGGGGAAGGTCCTTGCACAAGAACGAGGGGGTCCTTGCACGAGGACGAGGGGGGCCTTGCACGACGGGGTCCTTCAACGAGGACGATGGGGTCCTTGCACGAGGACGATGGGGCCTTGCTCGAGGACGATGGGAGCCTTGCACGAGGATGGGGAAGGTCCTTGCACAAGAACGAGGGGGTCCTTGCACAAGGACGAGGGGTCTTGCATGACGGGGTCCTTGCACGAGGACGATGGGGTCCTTGCACGAGGACGATAGGGCCTTGTACGAGGACGATGGGGCCTTGCACGAGGACGAGGGGGGTCCTTGCATGAGAATGAGGGGGCTTTTACAACAGGGTCCTTGCACGAGGAGGGTGTTTGAACAAGGATGAGGGGGGGTCCTTGCACGAGGGGTGTCCTCGCACGTGGAAGGTCCTTGCACGAGGATGGGGGAGGTCCTTGCACAAGAACGAGGGGGCCTTGCACGACGGGGCCCTTGCACGAGGACGATGGGTCCTTGCACGAGGACGATGGGGGCTTTGCACGAGAACGAGGGACCCTTGCACGAGGGTGTCCTTGCACGAGGGGGGGCCTTGCACAAGGACAAGTGGGGTCCTTGCACGAGGAAGTCCCTTGCACGAGGACGAGGGGGATCCTTGCATTAAAACAAGGGGGTCTTGCACCAGGGGAGTCTTTGCACGAGGACAGTTAGGGTCCTTGCACGAGTACAAGGGAGGTCCTTGCATTGAGAACGAGGGGACCTTGCACGAGTGGGTCCTTGCACGACGGGGCCCTTGCACGAGGACGATGGGTCCTTGCACGAGGACGATGGGGGCCTTGCACGAGGACGAGGGGCTTGCACGAGGACGAGGGGGCTTGCAGTGGGGGTGGTCCTTGCACGAGGACTGCGGGGGCCCTTGCATGAGAACGAGAGGGCCTTGCACGACGGGGTCCTTGCACGAGGAGGCTCTTTGAACAAGGATGAGGGGGTCCTTGTACGAGAACGAGGGGTGTTCTTGCACTAGGGGGGGCCTTGAACGAGGGCAAGGGGGGCCTTGCACGAGGAAGAGGGGGTCCTTGCACGAGGATTAGGGGGACCTTGCACGATGATTAGAAGGGGCTAGAACGAGGACATGGGGGCTTGCACGAGGACGAGGGGGCTCTTTCACGAGGGCAAGGGGGGTCCTTTCACGAGGAAGAGGGGGTCCTTGCACTAGGGAGAGGGTGTCCTTGCACGAGGGGGGTCCTTGCACGAGGACAAGTGGGGTCCTTGCACGAGGACAAGTGCGGTCCTTGCACGAGGAAGTCCCTTGCACGAGGACGAGGGCGTCCTTGCACGACAACGAGGAGGTCCTTGCACGAGGACAAGGGGGGTCCTTGCACGAGGACGATAGGTCCTTGTACGAGGACGATGGGAGAATTGCACGAGGATGGGGAAGGTACTTGCACAAGAACGAGGGGGGTCCTTGCACGAGGACGAGGGGGTCTTGCACAATGGGGTCCTTGCACGAGGACTTTCGGGCCTTGTACGAGGACGATGGCAGCCTTGCAAGAGGATGGAGAAGTTCCTTGCACAAGAACGAGGGGGTCCTTGCACGAGGACGAGGGGTGTCCTCGCACGAGGAGGGTCCTCGCACGAGGATGAGGGAGGTCCTTGCACAAGAACGAGGGGGTCCTTGCACGAGGACGAGGGGGCTTACACGACGAGGTCCTTGCATGAGGACGATGCGGTCCTTGCACGAGGACGATAGGGCCTTGTACGAGGACAATGGGAGCCTTGCACGAGGATGGGGAAGGTCCTTGCACAAGAACGAGGGGGTCCTTGCACGAGGACGAGGGGGGCCTTGCACGAGGATGGGGAAAGTCCTTGCACAAGAACGAGGGTGTCCTTGCACGAGGGTGTCCTTGGACGAGGGGGGTCCTTGCAAGAGGACAAGTGGGGTCCTTGCACGAGTAAGTCCCTTGCACGAGGACGAGGAGGTCCTTGCACTAGAATGAGGGGTTATTGCACGAGGGTGTCCTTGCACGAGGACGAGAGGTGTCATTGCACGAGGAGGGTCCTTCCATGAGGCCGAAGGGGGTTCTTGAACGAGGGGGATCCTTGCACGACAACGAGGAGGTCCTTGCACGAGGACAAGGGGGGTCCTTGCACGAGGACGAGGGGGGCTCGCACGACGGGGTCCTTGTACGAGGACGATGGGAGACTTGCACAAGGATGGGGAAGATCCTTGCACAAGAACGAGGGGGGTCCTTGCACGATGACGAGGGGGGCCTTGCACGATGGGGTCTTTGCACGAGGACTTTGGGGCTTTGTACGAGGACGGTGGGAGCCTTGCACGAGGATGGAGAAGTTCCTTGCACAAGAACGAGGGGGTCCTTGCACGAGGACGAGGGGGGCCTTGCACAACGGGGTCCTTGCACGAGGACGGGGAGGTCCTTGCACAAGAACGAGGGGTTCCTTGCACGAGGACGAGGGGGCTTGAACGACGAGGCCCTTGCACGAGGACGATGGCGTCCTTGCACGAGGACGATACGGCCTTGTACGAGGACAATGGGAGCCTTGCACGAGGATGGGGAAGGTCCTTGCACAAGAACGAGGGGGTCCTTGCACAAGGACGAGGGGTCTTGCACGACGGGGTCCTTGCACGAGGACGATGGGGTCCTTGCACGAGGACGATAGGGCCTTGTACGAGGACGATGGGGCCTTGCACGAGGACGAGGGGGGTCCTTGCATGAGAATGAGGGGGCTTTTACAACAGGGTCCTTGCACGAGGAGGGTGTTTGAACAAGGATGAGGGGGGGTCCTTGCACGAGGGGTGTCCTCGCACGTGGAAGGTCCTTGCACGAGGATGAGGGAGGTCCTTGCACAAGAACGAGGGGGCCTTGCACGACGGGGCCCTTGCACGAGGACGATGGGTCCTTGCACGAGGACGATGGGGGCTTTGCACGAGAACGAGGGACCCTTGCACGAGGGTGTCCTTGCACGAGGGGGGCCTTGCACAAGGACAAGTGGGGTCCTTGCACGAGGAAGTCCCTTGCACGAGGACGAGGGGGATCCTTGCATTAAAACAAGGGGGTCTTGCACCAGGGGAGTCTTTGCACGAGGACAGTTAGGGTCCTTGCACGAGTACAAGGGAGGTCCTTGCATTGAGAACGAGGGGACCTTGCACGAGGGGGTCCTTGCACGACGGGGCCCTTGCACGAGGACGATGGGTCCTTGCACGAGGACGATGGGGGCCTTGCACGAGGACGAGGGGCTTGCACGAGGACGAGGGTGTCCTTGCAGTGGGGGTGGTCCTTGCACGAGGACTGCGGGGGCCCTTGCATGAGAACGAGAGGGCCTTGCACGACGGGGTCCTTGCACGAGGAGGCTCTTTGAACAAGGATGAGGGGGTCCTTGTACGAGAACGAGGGGTGTTCTTGCACTGGGGGGGGCCTTGAACGAGGGCAAGGGGGGCCTTGCACGAGGAAGAGGGGGTCCTTGCACGAGGATTAGGGGGACCTTGCACGATGATTAGGGGGGGCTAGAACGAGGACATGGGGGCTTGCACGAGGACGAGGGGGCTCTTTCACGAGGGCAAGGGGGGTCCTTTCACGAGGAAGAGGGGGTCCTTGCACTAGGGAGAGGGTGTCCTTGCACGAGGGGGGTCCTTGCACGAGGACAAGTGGGGTCCTTGCACGAGGACAAGTGCGGTCCTTGCACGAGGAAGTCCCTTGCACGAGGACGAGGGCGTCCTTGCACGACGACGAGGAGGTCCTTGCACGAGGACAAGGGGGGTCCTTGCACGAGGACGATAGGTCCTTGTACGAGGACGATGGGAGAATTGCACGAGGATGGGGAAGGTACTTGCACAAGAACGAGGGGGGTCCTTGCACGAGGACGAGGGGGTCTTGCACAATGGGGTCCTTGCACGAGGACTTTCGGGCCTTGTACGAGGACGATGGCAGCCTTGCAAGAGGATGGAGAAGTTCCTTGCACAAGAACGAGGGGGTCCTTGCACGAGGACGAGGGGGGCCTTGCACGATGGGGTCTTTGCACGAGGACTTTGGGGCTTTGTACGAGGACGATGGGAGCCTTGCACGAGGATGGAGAAGTTCCTTGCACAAGAACGAGGGGGTCCTTGCACGAGGACGAGGGGGCCTTGCACGACGGGGGCCTTGCACGAGGACGAGGGAGGTCCTTGCACAAGAACGAGGGGTTCCTTGCACGAGGACGAGGGGGCTTGAACGACGAGGCCCTTGCACGAGGACGATGGCGTCCTTGCACGAGGACGATACGGCCTTGTACGAGGACAATGGGAGCCTTGCACAAGGATGGGGAAGGTCCTTGCACAAGAACGAGTGGGTCCTTGCACAAGGACGAGGGGTCTTGCACGACGAGGTCCTTGCACGAGGACGATGGGGTCCTTGCACGAGGACGATAGGGCCTTGTACGAGGACGATGGGGCCTTGCACGAGGACGAGGGGGGTCCTTGCATGAGAATGAGGGGGCTTTTACAACAGGGTCCTTGCACGAGGAGGGTGTTTGAACAAGGATGAGGGGGGGTCCTTGCACGAGGGGTGTCCTCGCACGTGGAAGGTCCTTGCACGAGGATGGGGGAGGTCCTTGCACAAGAACGAGGGGGCCTTGCACGACGGGGCCCTTGCACGAGGACGATGGGTCCTTGCACGAGGACGATGGGGGCTTTGCACGAGAACGAGGGACCCTTGCACGAGGGTGTCCTTGCACGAGGGGGGGCCTTGCACAAGGACAAGTGGGGTCCTTGCACGAGGAAGTCCCTTGCACGAGGACGAGGGGGATCCTTGCATTAAAACAAGGGGGTCTTGCACCAGGGGAGTCTTTGCACGAGGACAGTTAGGGTCCTTGCACGAGTACAAGGGAGGTCCTTGCATTGAGAACGAGGGGACCTTGCACGAGTGGGTCCTTGCACGACGGGGCCCTTGCACGAGGACGATGGGTCCTTGCACGAGGACGATGGGGGCCTTGCCCGAGGACGAGGGGCTTGCACGAGGACGAGGGGGCTTGCAGTGGGGGTGGTCCTTGCACGAGGACTGCGGGGGCCCTTGCATGAGAACGAGAGGGCCTTGCACGACGGGGTCCTTGCACGAGGAGGCTCTTTGAACAAGGATGAGGGGGTCCTTGTACGAGAACGAGGGGTGTTCTTGCACTAGGGGGGGCCTTGAACGAGGGCAAGGGGGGCCTTGCACGAGGAAGAGGGGGTCCTTGCACGAGGATTAGGGGGACCTTGCACGATGATTAGAAGGGGCTAGAACGAGGACATGGGGGCTTGCACGAGGACGAGGGGGCTCTTTCACGAGGGCAAGGGGGGTCCTTTCACGAGGAAGAGGGTGTCCTTGCACTAGGGAGAGGGTGTCCTTGCACGAGGGGGGTCCTTGCACGAGGACAAGTGGGGTCCTTGCACGAGGACAAGTGCGGTCCTTGCACGAGGAAGTCCCTTGCACGAGGACGAGGGCGTCCTTGCACGACAACGAGGAGGTCCTTGCACGAGGACAAGGGGGGTCCTTGCACGAGGACGATAGGTCCTTGTACGAGGACGATGGGAGAATTGCACGAGGATGGGGAAGGTACTTGCACAAGAACGAGGGGGGTCCTTGCACGAGGACGAGGGGGTCTTGCACAATGGGGTCCTTGCACGAGGACTTTCGGGCCTTGTACGAGGACGATGGCAGCCTTGCAAGAGGATGGAGAAGTTCCTTGCACAAGAACGAGGGGGTCCTTGCACGAGGACGAGGGGTGTCCTCGCACGAGGAGGGTCCTCGCACGAGGATGAGGGAGGTCCTTGCACAAGAACGAGGGGGTCCTTGCACGAGGACGAGGGGGCTTACACGACGAGGTCCTTGCATGAGGACGATGCGGTCCTTGCACGAGGACGATAGGGCCTTGTACGAGGACAATGGGAGCCTTGCACGAGGATGGGGAAGGTCCTTGCACAAGAACGAGGGGGTCCTTGCACGAGGACGAGGGGGGCCTTGCACGAGGATGGGGAAAGTCCTTGCACAAGAACGAGGGTGTCCTTGCACGAGGGTGTCCTTGGACGAGGGGGGTCCTTGCAAGAGGACAAGTGGGGTCCTTGCACGAGTAAGTCCCTTGCACGAGGACGAGGAGGTCCTTGCACTAGAATGAGGGGTTATTGCACGAGGGTGTCCTTGCACGAGGACGAGAGGTGTCATTGCACGAGGAGGGTCCTTCCATGAGGCCGAAGGGGGTTCTTGAACGAGGGGGATCCTTGCACGACAACGAGGAGGTCCTTGCACGAGGACAAGGGGGGTCCTTGCACGAGGACGAGGGGGGCTCGCACGACGGGGTCCTTGTACGAGGACGATGGGAGACTTGCACAAGGATGGGGAAGGTCCTTGCACAAGAACGAGGGGGGTCCTTGCATGATGACGAGGGGGGCCTTGCACGATGGGGTCTTTGCACGAGGACTTTGGGGCTTTGTACGAGGACGGTGGGAGCCTTGCACGAGGATAGAGAAGTTCCTTGCACAAGAACGAGGGGGTCCTTGCACGAGGACGAGGGGGGCCTTGCACAACGGGGTCCTTGCACGAGGACGGGGGAGGTCCTTGCACAAGAACGAGGGGTTCCTTGCACGAGGACGAGGGGGCTTGAACGACGAGGCCCTTGCACGAGGACGATGGCGTCCTTGCACGAGGACGATACGGCCTTGTACGAGGACAATGGGAGCCTTGCACGAGGATGGGGAAGGTCCTTGCACAAGAACGAGGGGGTCCTTGCACAAGGACGAGGGGTCTTGCACGACGGGGTCCTTGCACGAGGACGATGGGGTCCTTGCACGAGGACGATAGGGCCTTGTACGAGGACGATGGGGCCTTGCACGAGGACGAGGGGGGTCCTTGCATGAGAATGAGGGGGCTTTTACAACAGGGTCCTTGCACGAGGAGGGTGTTTGAACAAGGATGAGGGGGGGTCCTTGCACGAGGGGTGTCCTCGCACGTGGAAGGTCCTTGCACGAGGATGAGGGAGGTCCTTGCACAAGAACGAGGGGGCCTTGCACGACGGGGCCCTTGCACGAGGACGATGGGTCCTTGCACGAGGACGATGGGGGCTTTGCACGAGAACGAGGGACCCTTGCACGAGGGTGTCCTTGCACGAGGGGGGGCCTTGCACAAGGACAAGTGGGGTCCTTGCACGAGGAAGTCCCTTGCACGAGGACGAGGGGGATCCTTGCATTAAAACAAGGGGGTCTTGCACCAGGGGAGTCTTTGCACGAGGACAGTTAGGGTCCTTGCACGAGTACAAGGGAGGTCCTTGCATTGAGAACGAGGGGACCTTGCACGAGTGGGTCCTTGCACGACGGGGCCCTTGCACGAGGACGATGGGTCCTTGCACGAGGACGATGGGGGCCTTGCACGAGGACGAGGGGCTTGCACGAGGACGAGGGGGCTTGCAGTGGGGGTGGTCCTTGCACGAGGACTGCGGGGGCCCTTGCATGAGAACGAGAGGGCCTTGCACGACGGGGTCCTTGCACGAGGAGGCTCTTTGAACAAGGATGAGGGGGTCCTTGTACGAGAACGAGGGGTGTTCTTGCACTAGGGGGGGCCTTGAACGAGGGCAAGGGGGGCCTTGCACGAGGAAGAGGGGGTCCTTGCACGAGGATTAGGGGGACCTTGCACGATGATTAGAAGGGGCTAGAACGAGGACATGGGGGCTTGCACGAGGACGAGGGGGCTCTTTCACGAGGGCAAGGGGGGTCCTTTCACGAGGAAGAGGGTGTCCTTGCACTAGGGAGAGGGTGTCCTTGCACGAGGGGGGTCCTTGCACGAGGACAAGTGGGGTCCTTGCACGAGGACAAGTGCGGTCCTTGCACGAGGAAGTCCCTTGCACGAGGACGAGGGCGTCCTTGCACGACAACGAGGAGGTCCTTGCACGAGGACAAGGGGGGTCCTTGCACGAGGACGATAGGTCCTTGTACGAGGACGATGGGAGAATTGCACGAGGATGGGGAAGGTACTTGCACAAGAACGAGGGGGGTCCTTGCACGAGGACGAGGGGGTCTTGCACAATGGGGTCCTTGCACGAGGACTTTCGGGCCTTGTACGAGGACGATGGCAGCCTTGCAAGAGGATGGAGAAGTTCCTTGCACAAGAACGAGGGGGTCCTTGCACGAGGACGAGGGGTGTCCTCGCACGAGGAGGGTCCTCGCACGAGGATGAGGGAGGTCCTTGCACAAGAACGAGGGGGTCCTTGCACGAGGACGAGGGGGCTTACACGACGAGGTCCTTGCATGAGGACGATGCGGTCCTTGCACGAGGACGATAGGGCCTTGTACGAGGACAATGGGAGCCTTGCACGAGGATGGGGAAGGTCCTTGCACAAGAACGAGGGGGTCCTTGCACGAGGACGAGGGGGGCCTTGCACGAGGATGGGGAAAGTCCTTGCACAAGAACGAGGGTGTCCTTGCACGAGGGTGTCCTTGGACGAGGGGGGTCCTTGCAAGAGGACAAGTGGGGTCCTTGCACGAGTAAGTCCCTTGCACGAGGACGAGGAGGTCCTTGCACTAGAATGAGGGGTTATTGCACGAGGGTGTCCTTGCACGAGGACGAGAGGTGTCATTGCACGAGGAGGGTCCTTCCATGAGGCCGAAGGGGGTTCTTGAACGAGGGGGATCCTTGCACGACAACGAGGAGGTCCTTGCACGAGGACAAGGGGGGTCCTTGCACGAGGACGAGGGGGGCTCGCACGACGGGGTCCTTGTACGAGGACGATGGGAGACTTGCACAAGGATGGGGAAGGTCCTTGCACAAGAACGAGGGGGGTCCTTGCACGATGACGAGGGGGGCCTTGCACGATGGGGTCTTTGCACGAGGACTTTGGGGCTTTGTACGAGGACGGTGGGAGCCTTGCACGAGGATGGAGAAGTTCCTTGCACAAGAACGAGGGGGTCCTTGCACGAGGACGAGGGGGGCCTTGCACAACGGGGTCCTTGCACGAGGACGGGGGAGGTCCTTGCACAAGAACGAGGGGTTCCTTGCACGAGGACGAGGGGGCTTGAACGACGAGGCCCTTGCACGAGGACGATGGCGTCCTTGCACGAGGACGATACGGCCTTGTACGAGGACAATGGGAGCCTTGCACGAGGATGGGGAAGGTCCTTGCACAAGAACGAGGGGGTCCTTGCACAAGGACGAGGGGTCTTGCACGACGGGGTCCTTGCACGAGGACGATGGGGTCCTTGCACGAGGACGATAGGGCCTTGTACGAGGACGATGGGGCCTTGCACGAGGACGAGGGGGGTCCTTGCATGAGAATGAGGGGGCTTTTACAACAGGGTCCTTGCACGAGGAGGGTGTTTGAACAAGGATGAGGGGGGGTCCTTGCACGAGGGGTGTCCTCGCACGTGGAAGGTCCTTGCACGAGGATGAGGGAGGTCCTTGCACAAGAACGAGGGGGCCTTGCACGACGGGGCCCTTGCACGAGGACGATGGGTCCTTGCACGAGGGTGTCCTTGCACGAGGGGGGCCTTGCACAAGGACAAGTGGGGTCCTTGCACGAGGAAGTCCCTTGCACGAGGACGAGGGGGATCCTTGCATTAAAACAAGGGGGTCTTGCACCAGGGGAGTCTTTGCACGAGGACAGTTAGGGTCCTTGCACGAGTACAAGGGAGGTCCTTGCATTGAGAACGAGGGGACCTTGCACGAGGGGGTCCTTGCACGACGGGGCCCTTGCACGAGGACGATGGGGCCTTGCACGAGGACGATGGGGCCTTGCACGAGGACGAGGGGCTTGCACGAGGACGAGGGTGTCCTTGCAGTGGGGGTGGTCCTTGCACGAGGACTGCGGGGGCCCTTGCATGAGAACGAGAGGGCCTTGCACGACGGGGTCCTTGCACGAGGAGGCTCTTTGAACAAGGATGAGGGGGTCCTTGTACGAGAACGAGGGGTGTTCTTGCACTAGGGGGGGGCCTTGAACGAGGGCAAGGGGGGCCTTGCACGAGGAAGAGGGGGTCCTTGCACGAGGATTAGGGGGACCTTGCACGATGATTAGGGGGGGCTAGAACGAGGACATGGGGGCTTGCACGAGGACGAGGGGGCTCTTTCACGAGGGCAAGGGGGGTCCTTTCACGAGGAAGAGGGGGTCCTTGCACTAGGGAGAGGGTGTCCTTGCACGAGGGGGGTCCTTGCACGAGGACAAGTGGGGTCCTTGCACGAGGACAAGTGCGGTCCTTGCACGAGGAAGTCCTTTGCACGAGGACGAGGGCGTCCTTGCACGACGACGAGGAGGTCCTTGCACGAGGACAAGGGGGGTCCTTGCACGAGGACGATAGGTCCTTGTACGAGGACGATGGGAGAATTGCACGAGGATGGGGAAGGTACTTGCACAAGAACGAGGGGGGTCCTTGCACGAGGACGAGGGGGTCTTGCACAATGGGGTCCTTGCACGAGGACTTTCGGGCCTTGTACGAGGACGATGGCAGCCTTGCAAGAGGATGGAGAAGTTCCTTGCACAAGAACGAGGGGGTCCTTGCACGAGGACGAGGGGGGCCTTGCACGATGGGGTCTTTGCACGAGGACTTTGGGGCTTTGTACGAGGACGATGGGAGCCTTGCACGAGGATGGAGAAGTTCCTTGCACAAGAACGAGGGGGTCCTTGCACGAGGACGAGGGGGCCTTGCACGACGGGGGCCTTGCACGAGGACGAGGGAGGTCCTTGCACAAGAACGAGGGGTTCCTTGCACGAGGACGAGGGGGCTTGAACGACGAGGCCCTTGCACGAGGACGATGGCGTCCTTGCACGAGGACGATACGGCCTTGTACGAGGACAATGGGAGCCTTGCACAAGGATGGGGAAGGTCCTTGCACAAGAACGAGGGGGTCCTTGCACAAGGACGAGGGGTCTTGCACGACGAGGTCCTTGCACGAGGACGATGGGGTCCTTGCACGAGGACGATAGGGCCTTGTACGAGGACGATGGGGCCTTGCACGAGGACGAGGGGGGTCCTTGCATGAGAATGAGGGGGCTTTTACAACAGGGTCCTTGCACGAGGAGGGTGTTTGAACAAGGATGAGGGGGGGTCCTTGCACGAGGGGTGTCCTCGCACGTGGAAGGTCCTTGCACGAGGATGGGGGAGGTCCTTGCACAAGAACGAGGGGGCCTTGCACGACGGGGCCCTTGCACGAGGACGATGGGTCCTTGCACGAGGACGATGGGGGCTTTGCACGAGAACGAGGGACCCTTGCACGAGGGTGTCCTTGCACGAGGGGGGGCCTTGCACAAGGACAAGTGGGGTCCTTGCACGAGGAAGTCCCTTGCACGAGGACGAGGGGGATCCTTGCATTAAAACAAGGGGGTCTTGCACCAGGGGAGTCTTTGCACGAGGACAGTTAGGGTCCTTGCACGAGTACAAGGGAGGTCCTTGCATTGAGAACGAGGGGACCTTGCACGAGTGGGTCCTTGCACGACGGGGCCCTTGCACGAGGACGATGGGTCCTTGCACGAGGACGATGGGGGCCTTGCCCGAGGACGAGGGGCTTGCACGAGGACGAGGGGGCTTGCAGTGGGGGTGGTCCTTGCACGAGGACTGCGGGGGCCCTTGCATGAGAACGAGAGGGCCTTGCACGACGGGGTCCTTGCACGAGGAGGCTCTTTGAACAAGGATGAGGGGGTCCTTGTACGAGAACGAGGGGTGTTCTTGCACTAGGGGGGGCCTTGAACGAGGGCAAGGGGGGCCTTGCACGAGGAAGAGGGGGTCCTTGCACGAGGATTAGGGGGACCTTGCACGATGATTAGAAGGGGCTAGAACGAGGACATGGGGGCTTGCACGAGGACGAGGGGGCTCTTTCACGAGGGCAAGGAGGGTCCTTTCACGAGGAAGAGGGGGTCCTTGCACTAGGGAGAGGGTGTCCTTGCACGAGGGGGGTCCTTGCACGAGGACAAGTGGGGTCCTTGCACGAGGGCAAGTGCGGTCCTTGCACGAGGAAGTCCCTTGCACGAGGACGAGGGCGTCCTTGCACGACAACGAGGAGGTCCTTGCACGAGGACAAGGGGGGTCCTTGCACGAGGACGATAGGTCCTTGTACGAGGACGATGGGAGAATTGCACGAGGATGGGGAAGGTACTTGCACAAGAACAAGGGGGGTCCTTGCACGAGGACGAGGGGGTCTTGCACAATGGGGTCCTTGCACGAGGACTTTCGGGCCTTGTACGAGGACGATGGCAGCCTTGCAAGAGGATGGAGAAGTTCCTTGCACAAGAACGAGGGGGTCCTTGCACGAGGACGAGGGGTGTCCTCGCACGAGGAGGGTCCTCGCACGAGGATGAGGGAGGTCCTTGCACAAGAACGAGGGGGTCCTTGCACGAGGACGAGGGGGCTTACACGACGAGGTCCTTGCATGAGGACGATGCGGTCCTTGCACGAGGACGATAGGGCCTTGTACGAGGACAATGGGAGCCTTGCACGAGGATGGGGAAGGTCCTTGCACAAGAACGAGGGGGTCCTTGCACGAGGACGAGGGGGCCTTGCACGAGGATCGGGAAAGTCCTTGCACAAGAACGAGGGTGTCCTTGCACGAGGGTGTCCTTGGACGAGGGGGGTCCTTGCAAGAGGACAAGTGGGGTCCTTGCACGAGTAAGTCCCTTGCACGAGGACGAGGAGGTCCTTGCACTAGAATGAGGGGTTATTGCACGAGGGTGTCCTTGCACGAGGACGAGAGGTGTCATTGCACGAGGAGGGTCCTTCCATGAGGCCGAAGGGGGTTCTTGAACGAGGGGGATCCTTGCACGACAACGAGGAGGTCCTTGCACGAGGACAAGGGGGGTCCTTGCACGAGGACGACGGGGGCTCGCACGACGGGGTCCTTGTACGAGGACGATGGGAGACTTGCACAAGGATGGGGAAGGTCCTTGCACAAGAACGAGGGGGGTCCTTGCACGATGACGAGGGGGGCCTTGCACGATGGGGTCTTTGCACGAGGACTTTGGGGCTTTGTACGAGGACGGTGGGAGCCTTGCACGAGGATGGAGAAGTTCCTTGCACAAGAACGAGGGGGTCCTTGCACGAGGACGAGGGGGGCCTTGCACAACGGGGTCCTTGCACGAGGACGGGGGAGGTCCTTGCACAAGAACGAGGGGTTCCTTGCACGAGGACGAGGGGGCTTGCACGACGAGGCCCTTGCACGAGGACGATGGCGTCCTTGCACGAGGACGATACGGCCTTGTACGAGGACAATGGGAGCCTTGCACGAGGATGGGGAAGGTCCTTGCACAAGAACGAGGGGGTCCTTGCACGAGGACGAGGGGGGCCTTGCACGACGGGGTCATTCAACGAGGACGATGGGGTCCTTGCACGAGGACGATGGGGCCTTGCTCGAGGACGATGGGAGCCTTGCACGAGGATGGGGAAGGTCCTTGCACAAGAACGAGGGTTTCCTTGCACGAGGACGAGGGGGCTTGCACGACGAGGCCCTTGCACGAGGACGATGGCGTCCTTGCACGAGGACGATACGGCCTTGTACGAGGACAATGGGAGCCTTGCACGAGGATGGGGAAGGTCCTTGCACAAGAACGAGGGGGTCCTTGCACGAGGACGAGGGGGGCCTTGCACGACGGGGTCCTTCAACGAGGACGATGGGGTCCTTGCACGAGGACGATGGGGCCTTGCTCGAGGACGAAGGGAGCCTTGCACGAGGATGGGGAAGGTCCTTGCACAAGAACGAGGGGTTCCTTGCACGAGGACGAGGGGGCTTGCACGACGAGGCCCTTGCACGAGGACGATGGCGTCCTTGCACGAGGACGATACGGCCTTGTACGAGGACAATGGGAGCCTTGCACGAGGATGGGGAAGGTCCTTGCACAAGAACGAGGGGGTCCTTGCACAAGGACGAGGGGTCTTGCACGACGGGGTCCTTGCACGAGGACGATGGGGTCCTTGCACGAGGACGATAGGGCCTTGTACGAGGACGATGGGGCCTTGCACGAGGACGAGGGGGGTCCTTGCATGAGAATGAGGGGGCTTTTACAACAGGGTCCTTGCACGAGGAGGGTGTTTGAACAAGGATGAGGGGGGGTCCTTGCACGAGGGGTGTCCTCGCACGTGGAAGGTCCTTGCACGAGGATGAGGGAGGTCCTTGCACAAGAACGAGGGTGCCTTGCACGACGGGGCCCTTGCACGAGGACGATGGGTCCTTGCACGAGGACGATGGGGGCTTTGCACGAGAACGAGGGACCCTTGCACGAGGGTGTCCTTGCACAAGGGGGTCCTTGCACAAGGACAAGTGGGGTCCTTGCACGAAGAAGTCCCTTGCACGAGGACGAGGGGGATCCTTGCATTAAAACAAGGGGGTCTTGCACCAGGGGAGTCTTTGCACGAGGACAGTTAGGGTCCTTGCACGAGTACAAGGGAGGTCCTTGCATTGAGAACGAGGGGACCTTGCACGAGGGGGTCCTTGCACGACGGGGCCCTTGCACGAGGACGATGGGTCCTTGCACGAGGACGATGGGGGCCTTGCACGAGGACGAGGGGCTTGCACGAGGACGAGGGTGTCCTTGCAGTGGGGGTGGTCCTTGCACGAGGACTGCGGGGGCCCTTGCATGAGAACGAGAGGGCCTTGCACGACGGGGTCCTTGCACGAGGAGGCTCTTTGAACAAGGATGAGGGGGTCCTTGTACGAGAACGAGGGGTGTTCTTGCACTAGGGGGGGCCTTGAACGAGGGCAAGGGGGGCCTTGCACGAGGAAGAGGGGGTCCTTGCACGAGGATTAGGGGGACCTTGCACGATGATTAGGGGGGGCTAGAACGAGGACATGGGGGCTTGCACGAGGACGAGGGGGCTCTTGCACGAGGGCAAGGGGGGTCCTTTCACGAGGAAGAGGGGGTCCTTGCACTAGGGAGAGGGTGTCCTTGCACGAGGGGGGTCCTTGCACGAGGACAAGTGGGGTCCTTGCACGAGGACAAGTGCGGTCCTTGCACGAGGAAGTCCCTTGCACGAGGACGAGGGGGTCCTTGCACGACGACGAGGAGGTCCTTGCACGAGGACAAGGGGGGTCCTTGCACGAGGACGATAGGTCCTTGTACGAGGATGATGGGAGAATTGCACGAGGATGGGGAAGGTACTTGCACAAGAACGAGGGGGGTCCTTGCACGAGGACGAGGGGGTCTTGCACAATGGGGTCCTTGCACGAGGACTTTCGGGCCTTGTACGAGGACGATGGCAGCCTTGCAAGAGGATGGAGAAGTTCCTTGCACAAGAACGAGGGTGTCCTTGCACGAGGACGAGGGGGGCCTTGCACGACGAGGCCCTTGCACGAGGACGATGGCGTCCTTGCACGAGGACGATACGGCCTTGTACGAGGATAATGGGAGCCTTGCACGAGGATGGGGAAGGTCCTTGCACAAGAACGAGGGGGTCCTTGCACGAGGACGAGGAGGGCCTTGCACGACGGGGTCCTTCAATGAGGACGATGGGCCCTTGCTCGATGACGATTGGAGCCTTGCACGAGGATGGGGAAGGTCCTTGCACAAGAACGGGGGTGTCCTTGCACGAGGACGAGGGGTGTCCTCGCACGAGGAGGGTCCTTGCACGAGGACGAGGAGATCCTTCCACGAGGATGAGGGAGGTCCTTTAACGAGAACGAGGGACCCTTGCACGAGGGGTTCCTTGCACGACGGGGTCCTTGCACGAGGACAAGTGGGGTCCTTGCACGAGGACATGTGGGGGGCCTTGCACGAGGGCAAGGGGGGTCCTTTCACGAGGAAGAGGGGGTCCTTGCACTAGGGAGAGGGTGTCCTTGCACGAGGGGGGTCCTTGCACGAGGACAAGTGGGGTCCTTGCACGAGGACAAGTGCGGTCCTTGCACGAGGAAGTGCCTTGCACGAGGACGAGGGGGGTCCTTGCACGACAACGAGGAGGTCCTTGCACGAGGACAAGGGGGGTCCTTGCACGAGGACGAGGGGGGCTCGCACGACGGGGTCCTTGCACGAGGACGATGGAGTCCTTGCACGAGGACGATAGGTCCTTGTACGAGGACGATGGGAGAATTGCACGAGGATGGGGAAGGTACTTGCACAAGAACGAGGGGGGTCCTTGCACGAGGACGAGGGGGTCTTGCACAATGGGGTCCTTGCACGAGGACTTTCGGGCCTTGTACGAGGACGATGGCAGCCTTGCAAGAGGATGGAGAAGTTCCTTGCACAAGAACGAGGGGGTCCTTGCACGAGGACGAGGGGGGCCTTGCACGACGGGGTCCTTGCACGAGGACGAGGGAGGTCCTTGTACAAGAACGAGGGGTTCCTTGCATGAGGACGAGGGGGCTTGCACGACGAGGCCCTTGCACGAGGACGATGGGGTCCTTGCACGAGGACGATACGGCCTTGTACGAGGACAATGGGAGCCTTGCACGAGGATGGGGAAGGTCCTTGCACAAGAACGAGGGGGTCCTTGCACGAGGACGAGGGGGGCCTTGCACGACGGGGAACTTCAATGAGGACGATGGGCCCTTGGTCGATGACGATTGGAGCCTTGCACGAGGATGGGGAATGTCCTTGCACAAGAACGGGGGTGTCCTTGCACGAGGACGAGGGGTGTCCTCGCACGAGGAGGGTCCTTGCACGAGGACGAGGGGATCCTTGCACGAGGATGAGGGAGGTCCTTTAACGAGAACGAGGGACCCTTGCACGAGGGGGTCCTTGCACGAGGGGGTCCTTGCACGAGGACAAGTGGGGTCCTTGCACGAGGACATGTGGGGTCCTTGCACGAGGAAGTCCCTTGCACGAGGACGAGGGGGGTCCTTGCATTAAAACAAGGGGGTCTTGCACGAGGGGGGTCCTTGCACGAGGAAAAGGGATGTCCTTGCATGAGAATGAGGGGACCTTGCACGAGGGGGTCCTTGCACGAGGGGTGTCCTTGCACAAGGACGAGGAGGTCTTGCACGAGAATGAGGGGTTCTTGCACGAGGGTGTGCTTGCAAGAGGACGAGGGGTGTCATTGCACGAGGAGGGTCCTTCCATGAGGCCGAAGGGGGTTCTTGCACGAGGGGGATCCTTGCACGACAACGAGGAGGTCCTTGCACGAGGACAAATGGGGGTCCTTGCACGAGGTGTGTGCTCGGAAGAGGAGGGTCCTCGCACGAGGACGAGGGAGGTCCTTGCACAAGAACGAGGGGGTCCTTGCACTAGGAATAGGGGGACCTTGCACGACTGGGTCCTTGCACGAGGACGATGGGAGCCTTGCACGAGGATGGGGAAGGTCCTTGCACAAGAACGAAGGGGTCCTTGCACAAGGACGAGGGGGCTTGCACGACGGGGTCCTTGCACGAGGACGATGGGGTCCTTGCACGAGGACGATACGGCCTTGTACGAGGACGAGGGGGCCTTGCACGAGGACTAGGGGGGTCCTTGCATGAGAATGAGGGGGCTTTTACGACGGGTTCCTTGCACGAGGGGTGTCCTCGCACCCGGAGGGTCCTTGCACGAGGATGAGGGAGGTCCTTGCACAAGAACGAGGGGGCCTTGCACGACAGGGCTTTTGCACGAGGACGATGGGTCCTTGCACGAAAACGATGGGGGCCTTGCACGAGGACGAGGGGCTTGCACGAGGACGAGGGGCTTGCACGAGGACGAGGGGGCTTGCACTAGGGGTGGTCCTTGCACGAGGACTACGAGGGTCCTTGCATGAGAACGAGGGGGCCTTGCACGACGGGGTCCTTGCACGAGGAGTCTCTTTGAACAAGGATGAGGAGGTCCTTGCACAAGAACGAGGGGGTTCTTGCACGAGGACGATACGGCCTTGTACGAGGACAATGGGAGCCTTGCACGAGGATGGGGAAGATCCTTGCACAAGAACGAGGAGGTCCTTGCACGAGGACGAGAGGGGCCTTGCACGACGGGGTCCTTCAACGAGGACGATGGGCCCTTGCTCGATGACGATTGGAGCCTTGCACGAGGATGGGGAAGGTCCTTGCACAAGAACGGGGGTGTCCTTGCACGAGGACGAAGGGTGTCCTCGCACGAGGAGGGTCCTTGCACGAGGACGAGGGGGCTTACACGACGAGGTCCTTGCATGAGGACGATGCGGTCCTTGCACGAGGACTATAGGGCCTTGTACGAGGACAATGGGAGCCTTGCACGAGGATGGGGAAGGTCCTTGCACAAGAACGAGGGGGTCCTTGCACGAGGACGAGGGGGCCTTGCACGAGGATGGGGAAAGTCCTTGCACAAGAACGAGGGTGTCCTTGCACGAGGGTGTCCTTGGACGAGGGGGGTCCTTGCACGAGGACAAGTGGGGTCCTTGCACGGGTAAGTCCCTTGCACGAGGACGAGGAGGTCCTTGCACTAGAATGAGGGGTTATTGCACGAGGGTGTCCTTGCACGAGGACGAGAGGTGTCATTGCACGAGGAGGGTCCTTCCATGAGGCCGAAGGGGGTTCTTGCACGAGGGGGATCCATGCACGACAACGAGGAGGTCCTTGCACGAGGACAAGGGGGGTCCTTGCACGAGGACGAGGGGGGCTCGCACGACGGGGTTCTTGTACGAGGACGATGGGAGACTTGCACAAGGATGGGGAAGGTCCTTGCACAAGAACGAGGGGGGTCCTTGCACGAGGACGAGGGGGGCCTTGCACGATGGGGTCTTTGCACGAGGACTTTGGGGCTTTGTACGAGGACGATGGGAGCCTTGCACGAGGATGGAGAAGTTCCTTGCACAAGAACGAGGGGGTCCTTGCACGAGGACGAGGGGGGCCTTGCACGACGGGGTCCTTGCACGAGGACGAGGGAGGTCCTTGCACAAGAACGAGGGGTTCCTTGCACGAGGACGAGGGGGCTTGAACGACGAGGCCCTTGCACGAGGACGATGGCGTCCTTGCACGAGGACGATACGGCCTTGTACGAGGACAATGGGAGCCTTGCACAAGGATGGGGAAGGTCCTTGCACAAGAACGAGGGGGTTCTTGCACGAGGACGAGGGGGGCCTTGCATGACGGGGTCCTTCAACGAGGACGATGGGGTCCTTGCACGAGGACGATGGGCCCTTGCTCGAGGACGATGGGAGCCTTGCACGAGGATGGGGAAGGTCCTTGCACAAGAACGAGGGAGTCCTTGCACAAGGACGAGGGGTCTTGCACGACGGGGTCCTTGCACGAGGACGATGGGGTCCTTGCACGAGGACGATAGGGCCTTGTACGAGGACGATGGGGCCTTGCACGAGGACGAGGGGGGTCCTTGCATGAGAATGAGGGGGCTTTTACAACAGGGTCCTTGCACGAGGAGGGTGTTTGAACAAGGATGAGGGGGGTCCTTGCACGAGGGGTGTCCTCGCACGTGGAAGGTCCTTGCACGAGGATGGGGGAGGTCCTTGCACAAGAACGAGGGGGCCTTGCACGACGGGGCCCTTGCACGAGGACGATGGGTCCTTGCACGAGGACGATGGGGGCTTTGCACGAGAACGAGGGACCCTTGCACGAGGGTGTCCTTGCACGAGGGGGGGCCTTGCACAAGGACAAGTGGGGTCCTTGCACGAGGAAGTCCCTTGCACGAGGACGAGGGGGATCCTTGCATTAAAACAAGGGGGTCTTGCACCAGGGGGGTCTTTGCACGAGGACAGTTAGGGTCCTTGCACGAGTACAAGGGAGGTCCTTGCATTGAGAACGAGGGGACCTTGCACGAGGGGGTCCTTGCACGACGGGGCCCTTGCACGAGGACGATGGGTCCTTGCACGAGGACGATGGGGGCCTTGCACGAGGACGATGGGCTTGCACGAGGACGAGGGGGCTTGCAGTAGGGGTGGTCCTTGCACGAGGACTACGGGGGCCCTTGCATGAGAACGAGGGGGCCTTGCACGACGGGGTCCTTGCACGAGGAGGCTCTTTGAACAAGGATGAGGGGGTCCTTGTACGAGAACGAGGGGTGTTCTTGCACTAGGGGGGGCCTTGAACGAGGGCAAGGGGGGCCTTGCACGAGGAAGAGGGGGTCCTTGCACGAGGATTAGGGGGACCTTGCACGATGATTAGGGGGGCTAGAACGAGGACATGGGGGGCTTGCACGAGGACGAGGGGGCTCTTGCACGAGGGCAAGGGGGGTCCTTTCACGAGGAAGAGGGGGTCCTTGCACTAGGGAGAGGGTGTCCTTGCACGAGGGGGGTCCTTTCACGAGGACAAGTGGGGTCCTTGCACGAGGACAAGTGCGGTCCTTGCACGAGGAAGTCCCTTGCACGAGGACGAGGGGGGTCCTTGCACGACAACGAGGAGGTCCTTGCACGAGGACAAGGGGGGTCCTTGCACGAGGACGAGGGGGGCTCGCACGACGGGGTCCTTGCACGAGGACGATGGAGTCCTTGCACGAGGACGATAGGTCCTTGTACGAGGGCGATGGGAGAATTGCACGAGGATGGGGAAGGTACTTGCACAAGAACGAGGGGGGTCCTTGCACGAGGACGAGGGGGTCTTGCACAATGGGGTCCTTGCACGAGGACTTTCGGGCCTTGTACGAGGACGATGGCAGCCTTGCAAGAGGATGGAGAAGTTCCTTGCACAAGAACGAGGGGGTCCTTGCACGAGGACGAGGGGGGCCTTGCACGACTGGGTCCTTGCACGAGGATGATGGGAGCCTTGCACGAGGACGATACGGCCTTGTACGAGGACGAGGGGGCCTTGCACGAGGACTAGGGGGGTCCTTGCATGAGAATGAGGGGGCTTTTACGACGGGTTCCTTGCACGAGGGGTGTCCTCGCACCCGGAGGGTCCTTGCACGAGGATGAGGGAGGTCCTTGCACAAGAACGAGGGGGCCTTGCACGACAGGGCCCTTGCACGAGGACGATGGGTCCTTGCACGAAAACGATGGGGGCCTTGCACGAGGACGAGGGGCTTGCCCGAGGACGAGGGGGCTTGCACTAGGGGTGGTCCTTGCACGAGGACTACGAGGGTCCTTGCATGAGAACGAGGGGGCCTTGCACGACGGGGTCCTTGCACGAGGAGTCTCTTTGAACAAGGATGAGGAGGTCCTTGCACAAGAACGAGGGGGTTCTTGCACGAGGACGATACGGCCTTGTACGAGGACAATGGGAGCCTTGCACGAGGATGGGGAAGGTCCTTGCACAAGAACGAGGGGGTCCTTGCACGAGGACGCGGGGGGCCTTGCACGACGGGGTCCTTCAACGAGGACGATGGGCCCTTGCTCGATGACGATTGGAGCCTTGCACGAGGATGGGGAAGGTCCTTGCACAAGAACGGGGGTGTCCTTGCACGAGGACGAGGGGTGTCCTCGCACGAGGAGGGTCCTTGCACGAGGACGAGGGGATCCTTGCACGAGGATGAGGGAGGTCCTTTAACGAGAACGAGGGACCCTTGCACGAGGGGGTCCTTGCACGAGGGGGTCCTTGCACGAGGACAAGTGGGGTCCTTGCACGAGGACATGTGGGGTCCTTGCACGAGGAAGTCCATTGCACGAGGACGAGGGGGGTCCTTGCATTAAAACAAGGGGGTCTTGCACGAGGGGGGTCCTTGCACGAGGACAAGGGAGGTCCTTGCATGAGAACGAGGGGACCTTGCACGAGGGGGTCCTTCCACGAGGGGTGTCCTTGCACAAGGACGAGGAGGTCTTGCACGAGAATGAGGGGTTCTTGCACGAGGGTGTGCTTGCAATAGGACGAGGGGTGTCATTGCACGAGGAGGGTCCTTCCATGAGGCCGAAGGGGGTTCTTGCACGAGGGGGATCCTTGCACGAGAACGAGGAGGTCCTTGCACGAGGAAAAATGGGGTTCCTTGCACGAGGGGTGTCCTCGCAAGAGGATGGTCCTCACACGAGGACGAGGGAGGTCCTTGCACAAGAACGAGGGGGTCCTTGCACTAGGAATAGGGGGTCCTTGCACGACGGGGTCCTTGCACGAGGACGATGGGAGCCTTGCACGAGGATGGGGAAGGTCCTTGCACAAGAACGAGGGGGTCCTTGCACAAGGACGAGAGTGCTTGCGCGACGGGGTCCTTGCACGAGGACGATGGGGTCCTTGCACGAGGACGATAGGGCCTTGTACGAGGACGAGGGGGCCTTGCACGAGGACTAGGGGGGTCCTTGCATGAGAATGAGGGGTCTTTTACGACGGGTTCCTTGCACGAGGGTGTCCTTGGGCGAGGGGGATCCTTGCACGAGGACAAGTGGGGTCCTTGCACGAGTAAGTCCCTTGCACGAGGACGAGGAGGTCCTTGCACTAGAATGAGGGGTTATTGCACGAGGGTGTCCTTCCACGAGGACGAGAGGTGTCATTGCACGAGGAGGGTCCTTCCATGAGGCCGAAGGGGGATTTGCACGAGGGGGATCCTTGCACGACAACGAGGAGGTCCTTGCACGAGGACAAGGGGGTCCTTGCACGACGACGAGGGGGGCTCGCACGACGGGGTCCTTGTACGAGGACGATGGGAGACTTGCACAAGGATGGGGAAGGTCCTTGCACAAGAACGAGGGGGGTCCTTGCACGAGGACGAGGGGGGCCTTGCACGATGGGGTCTTTGCACGAGGACTTTGGGGCTTTGTACGAGGACGATGGGAGCCTTGCACGAGGGTGGAGAAGTTCCTTGCACAAGAACGAGGGGGTCCTTGCACGAGGACGAGGGGAGCCTTGCACGACGGGGTCCTTGCACGAGGACGAGGGAGGTCCTAGCACAAGAACGAGGGGTTCCTTGCACGAGGACGAGGGGGCTTTCACGACGAGGCCCTTGCACGAGGACGAAGGCGTCCTTGCACGAGGACGATACGGCCTTGTACGAGGACAATGGGAGCCTTGCACGAGGATGGGAAAGGTCCTTGCACAAGAACGAGGGCGTCCTTGCACGAGGACGAGGGGGGCCTTGCACGACGGGGTCCTTCAACGAGGACTATGGGCCCTTGCTCGATGACGATTGGAGCCTTGCACGAGGATGGGGAAGGTCCTTGCACAAGAACGGGGGTGTCCTTGCACGAGGACGAGGGGTGTCCTCGCACGAGGAGGGTCCTTGCACGAGGACGAGGGGATCCTTGCACGAGGATGAGGGAGGTCCTTTAACGAGAACGAGGGACCCTTGCACGAGGGGGTCCTTGCACGAGGGGTGTCCTTGCACAAGGACGAGGAGGTCTTGCACGAGAATGAGGGGTTCTTGCACGAGGGTGTGCTTGCAAGAGGACGAGGGGTGTCATTGCACGAGGAGGGTCCTTCCATGAGGCCGAAGGGGGTTCTTGCACGAGGGGGATCCTTGCACGACAACGAGGAGGTCCTTGCACGAGGACAAATGGGGGTCCTTGCACGAGGTGTGTGCTCGGAAGAGGAGGGTCCTCGCACGAGGACGAGGGAGGTCCTTGCACAAGAACGAGGGGGTCCTTGCACTAGGAATAGGGGGACCTTGCACGACTGGGCCCTTGCACGAGGACGATGGGAGCCTTGCACGAGGATGGGGGAGGTCCTTGCACAAGAACGAGGGGGTCCTTGCACGAGGACGAGGGGGGCCTTGCACGAGGATGGGGAAAGTCCTTGCACAAGAACGAGGGTGTCCTTGCACGAGGGTGTCCTTGGACGAGGGGGGTCCTTGCAAGAGGACAAGTGGGGTCCTTGCACGAGTAAGTCCCTTGCACGAGGACGAGGAGGTCCTTGCACTAGAATGAGGGGTTATTGCACGACGGGGTCCTTGCACGAGGCTGATGGGGCCTTGCACGAGTATGATGGGAACCTTGCACGAGGATGGGGAAGGTCCTTGCACAAGAACGAGGGTGTCCTTGCACGAGGACGAGGGGTGTCCTCGCACGAGGAGGGTCCTCGCACGAGGATGAGGGAGGTCCTTGCACAAGAACGAGGGGGTCCTTGCACGAGGACGAGGGGGCTTACACGACGAGGTCCTTGCATGAGGACGGTGCGGTCCTTGCACGAGGACGATAGGGCCTTGTACGAGGACAATGGGAGCCTTGCACGAGGATGGGGAAGTTCCTTGCACAAGAACGAGGGGGTCCTTGCACGAGGACGAGGAGGGCCTTGCACGAGGATGGGGAAAGTCCTTGCACGAGAACGAGGGTGTCCTTGCACGAGGGTGTCCTTGGGCGAGGGGGGTCCTTGCACGAGGACAAGTGGGGTCCTTGCACGAGTAAGTCCCTTGCACGAGGACGAGGAGGTCCTTGCACTAGAATGAGAGGTTATTGCACGAGGGTGTCCTTGCACGAGGACGAGAGGTGTCATTGCACGAGGAGGGTCCTTCCATGAGGCCGAAGGGGGTTCTTGCACGAGGGGGATCCTTGCACGACAACGAGGAGGTCCTTGCACGAGGACAAGGGGGGTCCTTGCACGAGGACGAGGGGGGCTCGCACGGCAGGGTCCTTGTACGAGGACGATGGGAGACTTGCACAAGGATGGGGAAGGTCCTTGCACAAGAACGAGGGGGGTCCTTGCACGAGGACGAGGGGGGCCTTGCACGATGGGGTCTTTGCACGAGGACTTTGGGGCTTTGTACGAGGACGATGGGAGCCTTGCACGAGGGTGGAGAAGTTCCTTGCACAAGAACGAGGGGGTCCTTGCACGAGGACGAGGGGGGCCTTGCACGACGGGGTCCTTGCACGACGACGGGGGAGGTCCTAGCACAAGAAGGAGGGGTTCCTTGCACGAGGACGAGGGGGCTTGCACGACGAGGCCCTTGCACGAGGACGAAGGCGTCCTTGCACGAGGACGATACGGCCTTGTACGAGGACAATGGGAGCCTTGCACGAGGATGGGGAAGGTCCTTGCACAAGAACGAGGGGGTCCTTGCACGAGGACGAGGGGGGCCTTGCACGACGGGGTCCTTCAACGAGGACGATGGGGTCCTTGCACGAGGACGATGGGGCCTTGCTCGAGGACGATGGGAGCCTTGCACGAGGATGGGGAAGGTCCTTGCACAAGAACGAGGGGGTCCTTGCACAAGGATGAGGGGTCTTGCACGACGGGGTCCTTGCACGAGGACGATGGGGTCCTTGCACGAGGACGATAGGGCCTTGTACGAGGACGATGGGGCCTTGCACGAGGACGAGGGGGGTCCTTGCATGAGAATGAGGGGGCTTTTACAACAGGGTCCTTGCACGAGGAGGGTGTTTGAACAAGGATGAGGGGGGGTCCTTGCACGAGGGGTGTCCTCGCACGTGGAAGGTCCTTGCACGAGGATGGGGGAGGTCCTTGCACAAGAACGAGGGGGCCTTGCACGACGGGGCCCTTGCACGAGGACGATGGGTCCTTGCACGGGGACGATGGGGGCTTTGCACGAGAACGAGGGACCCTTGCACGAGGGTGTCCTTGCACGAGGGGGGGCCTTGCACAAGGACAAGTGGGGTCCTTGCACGAGGAAGTCCCTTGCACGAGGACGAGGGGGATCCTTGCATTAAAACAAGGGGGTCTTGCACCAGGGGGGTCTTTGCACGAAGACAGTTAGGGTCCTTGCACGAGTACAAGGGAGGTCCTTGCATTGAGAACGAGGGGACCTTGCACGAGTGGGTCCTTGCACGACGGGGCCCTTGCACGAGGACGATGGGTCCTTGCACGAGGACGATGGGGGCCTTGCACGAGGACGAGGGGCTTGCACGAGGACGAGGGGCTTGCAGTAGGGGTGGTCCTTGCACGAGGACTACGGGGGCCCTTGCATGAGAACGAGGGGGCCTTGCACGACGGGGTCCTTGCACGAGGAGGCTCTTTGAACAAGGATGAGGGGGTCCTTGTACGAGAACGAGGGGTGTTCTTGCACTAGGGGGGGCCTTGAACGAGGGCAAGGGGGGCCTTGCACGAGGAAGAGGGGGTCCTTGCACGAGGATTAGGGGGACCTTGCACGATGATTAGGGGGGCTAGAACGAGGACATGGGGGGCTTGCACGAGGACGAGGGGGCTCTTGCACGTGGGCAAGAAGGGTCCTTTCACGAGGAAGAGGGGGTCCTTGCACTAGGGAGAGGGTGTCCTTGCACGAGGGGGGTCCTTGCACGAGGACAAGTGGGGTCCTTGCACGAGGACAAGTGCGGTCCTTCCACGAGGAAGTCCCTTGCACGAGGACGAGGGGGGTCCTTGCACGACAACGAGGAGGTCCTTGCACGAGGACAAGGGGGGTCCTTGCACGAGGACGAGGGGGGCTCGCACGACGGGGTCCTTGCACGAGGACGATGGGGTCCTTGCACGAGGACGATAGGTCCTTGTACGAGGACGATGGGAGAATTGCACGAGGATGGGGAAGGTACTTGCACAAGAACGAGGGGGGTCCTTGCACGAGGACGAGGGGGTCTTGCACAATGGGGTCCTTGCACGAGGACTTTCGGGCCTTGTACGAGGACGATGGCAGCCTTGCAAGAGGATGGAGAAGTTCCTTGCACAAGAACGAGGGGGTCCTTGCACGAGGACGAGGGGGGCCTTGCACGACGGGGTCCTTGCACGAGGACGAGGGAGGTCCTTGCACAAGAACGAGGGGTTCCTTGCACGAGTACGAGGGGGCTTGCACGGCGAGGCCCTTGCACGAGGACGGTGGGGTCCTTGCACGAGGACGATACGGCCTTGTACGAGGACAATGGGAGCCTTGCACGAGGATGGGGAAGGTCCTTGCACAAGAACGAGGGGGTCCTTGCACGAGGACGAGGGGGGCCTTGCACGACGGGGTCCTTCAATGAGGACGATGGGCCCTTGCTCGATGACGATTGGAGCCTTGCACGAGGATGGGGAATGTCCTTGCACAAGAACGGGGTTGTCCTTGCACGAGGACGAGGGGTGTCCTCGCACGAGGAGGGTCCTTGCACGAGGACGAGGGGATCCTTGCACGAGGATGAGGGAGGTCCTTTAACGAGAACGAGGGACCCTTGCACGAGGGGGTCCTTGCACGAGGGGGTCCTTGCACGAGGACAAGTGGGGTCCTTGCACGAGGACATGTGCGGTCCTTGCACGAGGAAGTCCCTTGCACGAGGACGAGGGGGGTCCTTGCATTAAAACAAGGGGGTCTTGCACGAGGGGGGTCCTTGCACGAGGACAAGGGATGTCCTTGCATGAGAACGAGGGGACCTTGCACGAGGGGGTCCTTGCACGAGGGGTGTCCTTGCACAAGGACGAGGAGGTCTTGCACGAGAATGAGGGGTTCTTGCACGAGGGTGTGCTTGCAAGAGGACGAGGGGTGTCATTGCACGAGGAGGGTCCTTCCATGAGGCCGAAGGGGGTTCTTGCACGAGGGGGATCCTTGCACGACAACGAGGAGGTCCTTGCACGAGGACAAATGGGGTTCCTTGCACGAGGTGTGTCCTCGGAAGAGGAGGGTCCTCGCACGAGGACGAGGGAGGTCCTTGCACAAGAACGAGGGGGTCCTTGCACTAGGAATAGGGGGACCTTGCACGACTGGGTCCTTGCACGAGGACTATGGGAGCCTTGCACGAGGACGATACGGCCTTGTACGAGGACGAGGGGGCCTTGCACGAGGACTAGGGGGGTCCTTGCATGAGAATGAGGGGGCTTTTACGACGGGTTCCTTGCACGAGGGGTGTCCTCGCACCCGGAGGTTCCTTGCACGAGGATGAGGGAGGTCCTTGCACAAGAACGAGGGGGCCTTGCACGACAGGGCCCTTGCACGAGGATGATGGGTCCTTGCACGAAAACGATGGGGGCCTTGCACGAGGACGAGGGGCTTGCACGAGGACCAGGGCCTTGCACTAGGGGTGGTCCTTGCACGAGGACTACGAGGGTCCTTGCATGAGAACGAGGGGGCCTTGCACGACGGGGTCCTTGCACGAGGAGTCTCTTTGAACAAGGATGAGGAGGTCCTTGCACAAGAACGAGGGGGTCCTTGCACGAGGACGAGGGGGCCCTTGCACGACGGGGTCCTTCAACGAGGACGATGGGGCCTTGCTCGAGGACGATGGGAGCCTTGCACGAGGATGGGAAGGTTCTTGCACAAGAACGAGGGGGTCCTTGCACGAGGACGCGGGGGCCTTGCACGACGGGGTCCCTGCACGAGGATGATGGGGCCTTGCACGAGTATGATGGGAACCTTGCACGAGGATGGGGAAGGTCCTTGCACAAGAACGAGGGGGTCCTTGCACGAGGACGAGGGGGGCCTTGCACGAGGATGGGGAAAGTCCTTGCACAAGAACGAGGGTGTCCTTGCACGAGGGTGTCCTTGGACGAGGGGGGTCCTTGCAAGAGGACAAGTGGGGTCCTTGCACGAGTAAGTCCCTTGCACGAGGACGAGGAGGTCCTTGCACTAGAATGAGGGGTTATTGCACGAGGGTGTCCTTGCACGAGGACGAGAGGTGTCATTGCACGAGGAGGGTCCTTCCATGAGGCCGAAGGGGGTTCTTGCACGAGGGGGATCCTTGCACGACAACGAGGAGGTCCTTGCACGAGGACAAGGGGGGTCCTTGCACGAGGACGAGGGGGGCTCGCACGACGGGGTCCTTGTACGAGGACGATGGGAGACTTGCACAAGGATAGGGAAGGTCCTTGCACAAGAACGAGGGGGGTCCTTGCACGAGGACGAGGGGGGCCTTGCACGATGGGGTCTTTGCACGAGGATTTTGGGGCTTTGTACGAGGACGGTGGGAGCCTTGCACGAGGATGGAGAAGTTCCTTGCACAAGAACGAGGGGGTCCTTGCACGAGGACGAGGGGGCCTTGCACGACGGGGTCCTTGCACGAAGACGGGGGATGTCCTTGCACAAGAACGAGGGGTTCCTTGCACGAGGACGAGGGGGCTTGCACGACGAGGCCCTTGCACGAGGACGATGGCGTCCTTGCACGAGGACGATACGGCCTTGTACGAGGACAATGGGAGCCTTGCACGAGGATGGGGAAGGTCCTTGCACAAGAACGAGGGGGTCCTTGCACGAGGACGAGGGGGGCCTTGCACGACGGGGTCCTTCAACGAGGACGATGGGGTCCTTGCACGAGGACGATGGGGCCTTGCTCGAGGACGATAAGAGCCTTGCACGAGGATGTGGAAGGTCCTTGCACAAGAACGAGGGGTTCCTTGCACGAGGACGAGGGGGCTTGCACGACGAGGCCCTTGCACGAGGACGATGGCGTCCTTGCACGAGGACGATACGGCCTTGTACGAGGACAATGGGAGCCTTGCACGAGGATGGGGAAGGTCCTTGCACAAGAACGAGGGGGTCCTTGCACGAGGACGAGGGGGGCCTTGCACGACGGGGTCCTTCAACGAGGACGATGGGGTCCTTGCACGAGGACGATGGGGCCTTGCTCGAGGACGATGGGAGCCTTGCCCGAGGATGGGGAAGGTCCTTGCACAAGAACGAGGGGGTCCTTGCACAAGGACGAGGGGTCTTGCACGACGGGGTCCTTGCACAAGGACGATGGGGTCCTTGCACGAGGACGATAGGGCCTTGTACGAGGACGATGGGGCCTTGCACGAGGACGAGGGGGGTCCTTGCATGAGAATGAGGGGGCTTTTACAACAGGGTCCTTGCACGAGGAGGGTGTTTGAACAAGGATGAGGGGGGGTCCTTGCACGAGGGGTGTCCTCGCACGTGGAAGGTCCTTGCACGAGGATGGGGGAGGTCCTTGCACAAGAACGAGGGGGTCCTTGCACGAGGACGAGGGGGCTCGCACGACGGGGTCCTTGCACGAGGACGATGGGGTCCTTGCACGAGGACGATAGGTCCTTGTACGAGGACGATGGGAGAATTGCACGAGGATGGGGAATGTACTTGCACAAGAACGAGGGGGGTCCTTGCACGAGGACGAGGGGGTCTTGCACAATGGGGTCCTTGCACGAGGACTTTCGGGCCTTGTACGAGGACGATGGCAGCCTTGCAAGAGGATGGAGAAGTTCCTTGCACAAGAACGAGGGGTTCCTTGCACGAGGACGAGGGGGCTTGCACGACCAGGCCCTTGCACGAGGACGATGGGGTCCTTGCACGAGGACGATACGGCCTTGTACGAGGACAATGGGAGCCTTGCACGAGGATGGGGAAGGTCCTTGCACGAGAACGAGGGGGTCCTTGCACGAGGACGAGGGGGGCCTTGCACGACGGGGTCCTTCAATGAGGACGATGGGCCCATGATCGATGACGATTGGAGCCTTGCACGAGGATGGGGAATGTCCTTGCACAAGAACGGGGTTGTCCTTGCACGAGGACGAGGGGTGTCCTCGCACGAGGAGGGTCCTTGCACGAGGACGAGGGGATCCTTGCACGAGGATGAGGGAGGTCCTTTAACGAGAACGAGGGACCCTTGCACGAGGGGGTCCTTGCACGACGGGGTCCTTGCACGAGGACAAGTGGGGTCCTTGCACGAGGACATGTGCGGTCCTTGCACGAGGAAGTCCCTTGCACGAGGACGAGGGGGGTCCTTGCATTAAAACAAGGGGGTCTTGCACGAGGGGGGTCCTTGCACGAGGACAAGGGATGTCCTTGCATGAGAACGAGGGGACCTTGCACGAGGGGGTCCTTGCACGAGGGGTGTCCTTGCACAAGGACGAGGAGGTCTTGCACGAGAATGAGGGGTTCTTGCACGAGGGTGTGCTTGCAAGGGGACGAGGGGTGTCATTGCACGAGGAGGGTCCTTCCATGAGGCCGAAGGGGGTTCTTGCACGAGGGGGATCCTTGCACGACAACGAGGAGGTCCTTGCACGAGGACAAATGGGGGTCCTTGCACGAGGTGTGTCCTCGGAAGAGGAGGGTCCTCGCACGAGGACGAGGGAGGTCCTTGCACAAGAACGAGGGGGTCCTTGCACTAGGAATAGGGGGACCTTGCACGACGGGGTCCTTGCACGAGGACGATGGGAGCCTTGCACGAGGATGGGGGAGGTCCTTGCACAAGAACGAAGGGGTCCTTGCACAAGGACGAGAGGGCTTGCACGACGGGGTCCTTGCACGAGGACGATGGGGTCCTTGCACGAGGACGATACGGCCTTGTACGAGGACGAGGGGGCCTTGCACGAGGAGTAGGGGGGTCCTTGCATGAGAATGAGGGGGCTTTTACGACGGGTTCCTTGCACGAGGGGTGTCCTCGCACCCGGAGGGTCCTTGCACGAGGATGAGGGAGGTCCTTGCACAAGAACGAGGGGGCCTTGCACGACAGGGCTCTTGCACGAGGATGATGGGTCCTTGCACGAAAACGATGGGGGCCTTGCACGAGGACGAGGGGCTTGCACGAGGACGAGGGGGCTTGCACTAGGGGTGGTCCTTGCACGAGGACTACGAGGGTCCTTGCATGAGAACGAGGGGGCCTTGCACGACGGGGTCCTTGCACGAGGAGTCTCTTTGAACAAGGATGAGGAGGTCCTTGCACAAGAACGAGGGGGTCCTTGCACGAGGACGAGGGGGGGCTTGCACGACGGGGTCCTTCAACGAGGACGATGGGGCCTTGCTCGAGGACGATGGGAGCCTTGCACGAGGATGGGAAGGTCCTTGCACAAGAACGAGGGGGTCCTTGCACGAGGACGTGGGGGGCCTTGCACGACGGGGTCCCTGCACGAGGATGATGGGGCCTTGCACGAGTATGATGGGAACCTTGCACTAGGATGGGGAAGGTCCTTGCACAAGAACGAGGGGGTCCTTGCACGAGGACGAGGGGGGCCTTGCACGAGGATGGGGAAAGTCCTTGCACAAGAACGAGGGTGTCCTTGCACGAGGGTGTCCTTGGACGAGGGGGGTCCTTGCAAGAGGACAAGTGGGGTCCTTGCACGAGTAAGTCCCTTGCACGAGGACGAGGAGGTCCTTGCACTAGAATGAGGGGTTATTGCACGAGGGTGTCCTTGCACGAGGACGAGAGGTGTCATTGCACGAGGAGGGTCCTTCCATGAGGCCGAAGGGGGTTCTTGCACGAGGGGGATCCTTGCACGACAACGAGGAGGTCCTTGCACGAGGACAAGGGGGGTCCTTGCACGAGGACGAGGGGGGCCTTGCACGATGGGGTCTTTGCACGAGGACTTTGGGGCTTTGTACGAGGACGGTGGGAGCCTTGCACGAGGATGGAGAAGTTCCTTGCACAAGAACGAGGGGGTCCTTGCACGAGGACGAGGGGGGCCTTGCACGACGGGGTCCTTGCACGAGGACGGGGGAGGTCCTTGCACGAGAACGAGGGGTTCCTTGCACGAGGACGAGGGGGCTTGCACGACGAGGCCCTTGCACGAGGACGATGGCGTCCTTGCACGAGGACGATACGGCCTTGTACGAGGACAATGGGAGCCTTGCACGAGGATGGGGAAGGTCCTTGCACGAGGACGAGGGGGTCCTTGCACGAGGACGAGGGGGGGCTTGCACGACGGGGTCCTTCAACGAGGACGATGGGGTCCTTGCACGAGGACGAT
Organism: Dromococcyx pavoninus; assembly: GCA_033558185.1. Classification (NCBI taxonomy): domain Eukaryota; kingdom Metazoa; phylum Chordata; class Aves; order Cuculiformes; family Neomorphidae; genus Dromococcyx; species Dromococcyx pavoninus. The sequence continues at coordinate 87,965 of JAUMJL010001246.1, read as the reverse complement.
GGGGCCTTGCTCGAGGACGATAAGAGCCTTGCACGAGGATGGGGAAGGTCCTTGCACAAGAACGAGGGGTTCCTTGCACGAGGACGAGGGGGCTTGCACGACGAGGCCCTTGCACGAGGACGATGGCGTCCTTGCACGAGGACGATACGGCCTTGTACGAGGACAATGGGAGCCTTGCACGAGGATGGGGAAGGTCCTTGCACAAGAACGAGGGGGTCCTTGCACGAGGACGAGGGGGGCCTTGCACGACGGGGTCCTTCAACGAGGACGATGGGGTCCTTGCACGAGGACGATGGGGCCTTGCTCGAGGACGATGGGAGCCTTGCCCGAGGATGGGGAAGGTCCTTGCACAAGAACGAGGCGGTCCTTGCACAAGGACGAGGGGTCTTGCACGACGGGGTCCTTGCACGAGGACGATGGGGTCCTTGCACGAGGACGATAGGGCCTTGTACGAGGACGATGGGGCCTTGCACGAGGACGAGGGGGGTCCTTGCATGAGAATGAGGGGGCTTTTACAACAGGGTCCTTGCACGAGGAGGGTGTTTGAACAAGGATGAGGGGGGGTCCTTGCACGAGGGGTGTCCTCGCACGTGGAAGGTCCTTGCACGAGGATAGGGGGAGGTCCTTGCACAAGAACGAGGGGGCCTTGCACGACGGGGCCCTTGCACGAGGACGATGGGTCCTTGCACGAGGACGATGGGGGCTTTGCGCGAGAACGAGGGACCCTTGCACGAGGGTGTCCTTGCACGAGGGGGGCCTTGCACAAGGACAAGTGGGGTCCTTGCACGAGGAAGTCCCTTGCACGAGGACGAGGGGGATCCTTGCATTAAAACAAGGGGGTCTTGCACCAGGGGAGTCTTTGCACGAGGACAGTTAGGGTCCTTGCACGAGTACAAGGGAGGTCCTTGCATTGAGAACGAGGGGACCTTGCACGAGGGGGTCCTTGCACGACGGGGCCCTTGCACGAGGACAATGGGTCCTTGCACGAGGACGATGGGGGGCTTGCACGAGGACGAGGGGCTTGCACGAGGACGAGGGGGCTTGCAGTGGGGGTGGTCCTTGCACGAGGACTGCGGGGGCCCTTGCATGAGAACGAGGGGGCCTTGCACGACGGGGTCCTTGCACGAGGAGGCTCTTTGAACAAGGATGAGGGGGTCCTTGTACGAGAACGAGGGGTGTTCTTGCACTAGGCGGGGCCTTGAACGAGGGCAAGGGGGGCCTTGCACGAGGAAGAGGGGGTCCTTGCACGAGGATTAGGGGGACCTTGCACGATGATTAGGGGGGGCTAGAACGAGGACATGGGGGGCTTGCACGAGGACGAGGGGGCTCTTGCACGAGGGCAAGGGGGGTCCTTTCACGAGGAAGAGGGGGTCCTTGCACTAGGGAGAGGGTGTCCTTGCACGAGGGGGGGTCCTTGCACGAGGACAAGTGGGGTCCTTGCACGAGGACAAGTGCGGTCCTTGCACGAGGAAGTCCCTTGCACGAGGACGAGGGGGGTCCTTGCACGACAACGAGGAGGTCCTTGCACGAGTACAAGGGGGGTCCTTGCACGTGGAAGATAGGTCCTTGTACGAGGACGATGGGAGAATTGCACGAGGATGGGGAAGGTACTTGCACAAGAACGAGGGGGGTCCTTGCACGAGGACGAGGGGGTCTTGCACAATGGGGTCCTTGCACGAGGACTTTCGGGCCTTGTACGAGGACGATGGCAGCCTTGCAAGAGGATGGAGAAGTTCCTTGCACAAGAACGAGGGGGTCCTTGCACGAGGACGAGGGGGGCCTTGCACGACGGGGTCCTTGCACGAGGACGAGGGAGGTCCTTGCACAATAACGAGGGGTTCCTTGCACGAGGACGAGGGGGCTTGCACGACGAGGCCCTTGCACGAGGACGATGGCGTCCTTGCACGAGGACGATACGGCCTTGTACGAGGACAATGGGAGCCTTGCACGAGGATGGGGAAGGTCCTTGCACAAGAACGAGGGGGTCCTTGCACGAGGACGAGGGGGGCCTTGCACGACGGGGTACTTCAATGAGGACGATGGGCCCTTGCTCGATGACGATTGGAGCCTTGCACGAGGATGGGGAATGTCCTTGCACGAGGACAAGGGGTGTCCTTGCACGAGGACGAGGGGATCCTTGCACGAGGATGAGGGAGGTACTTTAACGAGAACGAGGGACCCTTGCACGAGGGGGTCCTTGCACGAGGAAGTCCCTTGCACGAGGACGAGGGGGGTCCTTGCATTAAAACAAGGGGGTCTTGCACGAGGGGGGTCCTTGCACGAGGACAAGGGATGTCCTTGCATGAGAACGAGGGGACCTTGCACGAGGGGGTCCTTGCACGAGGGGTGTCCTTGCACAAGGACGAGGAGGTCCTTGCACGAGAATGAGGGATTCTTGCACGAGGGTGTCCTTGCACGAAAACGAGGGGTGTCATTGCAGGAGGAGGGTCCTTCCATGAGGCCGAAGAGGGTTCTTGCACGAGGGGGATCCTTGCACGACAACGAGGAGGTCCTTGCACGAGGACAACGGGGGTCCTTGCATGAGAACGAGGGGACCTTGCACGAGGGGGTCCTTGCACGAGGCGTGTCGTTGCACAAGGACGAGGAGGTCCTTGCACGAGAATGAGGGGTTCTTGCACGAGGGTGTCCTTGCACGAGGACAAGGAAGGTCCTTGCACGAGGGGTATCCTCGCACGAGGAGGGTCCTCGCGCGAGGATGAGGGAGGTCCTTGCACAAGAACGAGGGGGTACTTGCACTAGGAATAGGGGGACCTTGCACGACTGGGTCCTTGCACGAGGACGATGGGAGCCTTGCACGAGGATGGGGAAGGTCCTTGCACAAGAACGAAGGGGTCCTTGCACAAGGACGAGGGGGCTTGCACGACGGGGTCCTTGCACGAGGACGATGGGGTCCTTGCACGAGGACGATACGGCCTTGTACGAGGACGAGGGGGCCTTGCACGAGGACTAGGGGGGTCCTTGCATGAGAATGAGGGGGCTTTTACGACGGGTTCCTTGCACGAGGGGTGTCCTCGCACCCGGAGGGTCCTTGCACGAGGATGAGGGAGGTCCTTGCACAAGAACGAGGGGGCCTTGCACGACAGGGCCCTTGCACGAGGACGATGGGTCCTTGCACGAAAACGATGGGGGCCTTGCACGAGGACGAGGGGCTTGCACGAGGACGAGGGGGCTTGCACTAGGGGTGGTCCTTGCACGAGGACTACGAGGGTCCTTGCATGAGAACGAGGGGGCCTTGCACGACGGGGTCCTTGCACGAGGAGTCTCTTTGAACAAGGATGAGGAGGTCCTTGCACAAGAACGAGGGGGTTCTTGCACGAGGACGATACGGCCTTGTACGAGGACAATGGGAGCCTTGCACGAGGATGGGGAAGGTCCTTGCACAAGAACGAGGGGGGCCTTGCACGAGGACGAGGGGGGCCTTGCACGACGGGGTCCTTCAACGAGGACGATGGGCCCTTGCTCGATGACGATTGGAGCCTTGCACGAGGATGGGGAAGGTCCTTGCACAAGAACGGGGGTGTCCTTGCACGAGGACGAGGGGTGTCCTCGCACGAGGAGGGTCCTCGCACGAGGATGAGGGAGGTCCTTGCACAAGGACGAGGGGGTCCTTGCACGAGGACGAGGGGGCTTACACGACGAGGTCCTTGCATGAGGACGATGCGGTCCTTGCACGAGGACGATAGGGCCTTGTACGAGGACAATGGGAGCCTTGCACGAGGATGGGGAAGGTCCTTGCACAAGAACGAGGGGGGCCTTGCACGAGGACGAGGGGGGCCTTGCACGAGGATGGGGAAAGTCCTTGCACAAGAACGAGGGTGTCCTTGCACGACAACGAGGAGGTCCTTGCACGAGGACAAATGGGGTTCCTTGCACGAGGGGTGTCCTCGCACGAGGAGGGTCCTCGCACGAGGATGAGGGAGGTCCTTGTACAAGAACGAGGGGGTCCTTGCACGAGGAAGTGGGGGTCCTTGCACTAGGAAGAGGGGGACCTTGCACGAGGGGTAGTCCTTGCACGAGGACATGGGGGGTCCTTGCACGAGGACGAGTGGGTCTTGGACGAGGGCAAGGGTGGTCCTTGCTCGATGAGGTCCTTGCACGTGGACAAAGGGGGTCTTTGCACGAGGCGTGTCCTCGCACGAGGAGGGTCCTTGCACGAGGACGAGGGGATCCTTGCACGAGGATGAGGGAGGTCCTTTTACGAGAACGAGGGAGCCTTGCACGAGGGTGTCCTTGGACGAGGGGGGTCCTTGCACGATGACAAGTGGGGTCCTTGCACGAGTAAGTTCCTTGCACGAGGACGAGGAGGTCCTTGCACTAGAATGAGGGGTTATTGCACGAGGGTGTCCTTGGACGAGGACGAGAGGTGTCATTGCACGAGGAGGGTCCTTCCATGAGGCCGAAGGGGGTTCTTGCACGAGGGGCATCCTTGCACGACAACGAGGAGGTCCTTGCACGAGGACAAGGGGGGTCCTTGCACGAGGACGAGGGGACCTTGCACGACGGTGTCCTTGCACGAGGACGATGGGGCCTTGCTCGAGGACGATGGGAGCCTTGCACGAGGATGGGGAAGGTCCTTGCACAAGAACGAGTGGGTCCTTGCACAAGGACGAGGGGGCTTGCACGACGGGGTCCTTGCACGAGGACGATGGGGTCCTTGCACGAGGACGATAGGGCCTTGTACGAGGACGAGGGGGCCTTGTACGAGGACGAGGGGACACTTGCACTAGGGGTGTTCCTTGCACGAGGCCTAGGGGGGTCCTTGCATGAGAATGAGGAGGCTTGCACGACGGGGTCCTTGCACGAGGAGGGTATTTGAACAGGAATGAGGGGGGTCCTTGTACGAGGGGTGTCCTCGCACGCGGAGGGTCCTTGCACGAGGATGGGGGAGGTCCTTGCACAAGAACGAGGGGGTCCTTGCAGGAGGACGAGGGGGCTTGCACGACGGGGCCCTTGCACGAGGACGATGGGTTTTTGCACGAGGACGATGGGGGGCTTTCACGAGGACGAGGGGCTTGCACGAGGACGAGGGGCTTGCACGAGGACAAGGGGGCTTGCACTAGGGGTGGTCCTTGCACGAGGACATGGGGGGCTTGCACGAGGACGAGGGGGCTTGCACGACGGCAAGGGGGGTCCTTTCACGAGGAAGAGGGGGTCCTTGCTCTAGGAAGAGGGTGTCCTTGCACGAGGAGGGTCCTTGCATGAGGGGTCCTTGCACGAGGACAAGGGGGGTCCTTGCACGAGGGGTGTCCTCGCACGAGGAGGGTCCTTGCACGAGGACGAGGGGATCCTTGCACGAGGATGAGGGAGGTCCTTTTACGAGAACGAGGGAGCCTTTCACGAGGGTGTCCTTGGACGAGGGGGGTCCTTGCACGATGGCAAGTGGGGTCCTCGCACGAGTAAGTTCCTTGCACGAGGACGAGGAGGTCCTTGCACTAGAATGAGGGGTTATTGCACAAGGGTGTCCTTGGACGAGGACGAGAGGTGTCATTGCACGAGGAGGGTCCTTCCATGAGGCCGAAGGGGGTTCTTGCACGAGGGGGATCCTTGCACGACAACGAGGAGGTCCTTGCACGAGGATAAGGGGGGTCCCTGCACGAGGATGAGGGGGGCTCGCACGACGGGGTCCTTGCACGAGGACGATAGGGCCTTCTACGAGGACAATGGGAGCCTTGCACGAGGATGGAGAAGGTCCTTGCACAAGAACGAGGGTGTCCTTGCACGAGGACGAGGGGTGTCATTGCACGAGGAGCGTCCTTCCATGAGGCCGAAGGGGGTTCTTGCACGAGGGGGATCCTTGCACGACAACGAGGAGGTCCTTGCACGAGGACAAATGGGGTTCCTTGCACGAGGGGTGTCCTCGCACGAGGAGGGTCCTCGCACGAGGATGAGGGAGGTCCTTGCACAAGAACGAGGGGGTCCTTGCACGAGGACGAGGGGTGTCATTGCACGAGGAGCGTCCTTCCATGAGGCCGAAGGGGGTTCTTGCACGAGGGGGATCCTTGCACGACAACGAGGAGGTCCTTGCACGAGGACAAATGGGGTTCCTTTCACGAGGGGTGTCCTCGCACGAGGAGGGTCCTCGCACGAGGATGAGGGAGGTCCTTGCACAAGAACGAGGGGGTCCTTGCACGAGGAAGTGGGGGTCCTTGCACTAGGAAGAGGGGGACCTTGCACGAGGGGTAGTCTTTGCACGAGGACATGGGGGGTCCTTGCACGAGGACGAGTGGGCCCTTGGACGAGGGCAAGGGTGGTCCTTGCACGAGGGGTGTCCTCGCACGAGGAGGGTCCTTGCACGAGGACGAGGGGATCCTTGCACGAGGATGAGGGAGGTCCTTTAACGAGAACGAGGGAGCCTTGCACGAGGGTGTCCTTGGACGAGGGGGGTCCTTGCACGATGACAAGTGGGGTCCTCGCACGAGTAAGTTCCTTGCACGAGGACGAGGAGGTCCTTGCACTAGAATGAGGGGTTATTGCACGAGGGTGTCCTTGGACGAGGACGAGAGGTGTCATTGCACGAGGAGGGTCCTTCCATGAGGCCGAAGGGGGTTCTTGCACGAGGGGGATCCTTGCACGACAACGAGGAGGTCCTTGCACGAGGACAAGGGGGGTCCTTGCACGAGGACGAGGGGGGCTCGCACGACGGGGTCCTTGCACGAGGACGATGGGGCCTTGCTCGAGGACGATGGGAGCCTTGCACGAGGATGGGGAAGGTCCTTGCACAAGAACGAGCGGGTCCTTGCACAAGGACGAGGGGGCTTGCACGACGGGGTCCTTGCACAAGGACGATGGGGTCCTTGCACGAGGACGATAGGGCCTTGTACGAGGACGAGGGGGCCTTGTACGAGCACGAGGGGGGACTTGCACAAGGGGTGTTCCTTGCACGAGGGCCAGGGGGGTCCTTGCATGAGAATGAGGAGGCTTGCACGACGGGGTCCTTGCACGAGGAGGGTATTTGAACAGGAATGAGGGGGGTCCTTGTACGAGGGGTGTCCTCGCACGCGGAGGGTCCTTGCACGAGGATGGGGGAGGTCCTTGCACAAGAACGAGGGGGTCCTTGCAGGAGGACGAGGGGGCTTGCACGACGGGGCCCTTGCACGAGGACGATGGGTTTTTGCACGAGGACGATGGGAGGCTTGCACGAGGACGAGGGGCTTGCATGAGGACGAGGGGCTTGCACGAGGACGAGGGGGCTTGCACTAGGGGTGGTCCTTGCACGAAAACATGGGGGGCTTGCACGAGGACGAGGGGGCTTGCACGAGGGAAAGGGGGGTCCTTTCACGAGGAAGAGGGGGTCCTTGCTCTAGGAAGAGGGTGTCCTTGCACGAGGAGGGTCCTTGCATGAGGGGTCCTTGCACGAGGACAAGGGGGGTCCTTGCACGAGGGGTGTCCTCGCACGAGGAGGGCCCTCGCACGAGGATGGGGAAGTTCCTTGCACAAGAACGAGGGGCTCCTGCACGAGGACGATGGGGCCTTGCTCGAGGAAGATGGGAGCCTTGCACGAGGATGGGGAAGGTCCTTGCACAGGAACGAGGGGGTCCTTGCACGAGGACGAGGGGGGCATTGCACGAGGAAGTCCCTTGCACGAGGACAAGGGGGGTCCTTGCATTAAAACAAAGGGGTCTTGCACGAGGGGGGTCTTTGCACGAGGACAAGTTGGGTCCTTCCACGAGGACAAGGGAGGTCCTTGCATGAGAAGGAAGGGACCTTGGACGAGGGGGTCCTTGCACGAGGGGTGTCCTTGCACAAGGACGAGGAGGTCCTTGCACGAGAATGAGGGATTCTTGCACGAGGGTGTCCTTGCACGAAAACGAGGGGTGCCATTGCAGGAGGAGGGTCCTTCCATGAGGCCGAAGAGGGTTCTTGCACGAGGGGGATCCTTGCACGACAACGAGGAGGTCCTTGCACGAGGACAACGGGGGTCCTTGCATGAGAACGAGGGGACCATGCACGAGGGGGTCCTTGCACGAGGCGTGTCGTTGCACAAGGACGAGGAGGTCCTTGCACGAGAATGAGGGGTTCTTGCACGAGGGTGTCCTTGCACGAGGACAAGGAAGGTCCTTGCACGAGGGGTATCCTCGCACGAGGAGGGTCCTCGCACGAGGATGAGGGAGGTCCTTGCACAAGAACGAGGGGGTCCTTGCACGAGGACGATGGGGTCCTTGCACGAGGAAGATAAGGCCTTGTACGAGGACGATGGGAGCCTTGCACGAGGATGGGGAAGGTCCTTGCACAAGAACGAGGGGGTTCTTGCACGAGGACGAGGGGGCTATTCGCGACGGGGTCCTTGCACGGAGACGATGGAGCCTTGCTCGAGGACGATGGGAGCCTTGCACGAATATGGGGAAGGTCGTTGCACAAGGACGAGTGGGTCCTTGCACGAGGAGGAGGGGGCCTTGCACGACGGGGTCCTTGCACGAGGACGATGGGGCCTTGCTCTAGGACGATGGGGTCCTTGCACGAGGAAGATAGGGCCTTGTACGAGGACGATGGGAGCCTTGGATGAGGTTGGGGAAGGTCCTTGCACAAGAACGAGAAAATCCTTGCACGAGGAGGAGGGGCCTTGCACGACGGGTTCCTTGCACGAGGACGATGGGGCGTTGCTCGAGGACGATGGGAGCCTTGCACGAGGATGGGGAAGGTCCTTGCACAAGAACGAGAAAATCCTTGCACGAGGAGGAGGGGTGTCCTCGCACGAGGAGGGTCCTTGCACGAGGACGAGGGGATCCTTGCACGAGTATGAGGGAGATCCTTTAACGAGAACGAGGGAGCCTTGCACGAGGGTGTCCTTGCACGAGGGGGGTCCTTGCACGAGGACAAGTGGGGTCCTTGCACGAGGAAGTCCCTTGCTTAAGGACGAGGGGGGTCCTTGCATGAAAACAAGGGGGTCTTGCACGAGGGGTTCTTTGCACGAGGACAAGTAGGGTCCTTGCACGAGGACAAGGGAGGTCCTTGCATGAGAACGAGGGGACCTTGCACGAGGGGGTCCTTGCACGAGGGGTGTCCTTGCACAAGGACGATAAGGTCCTTGCACGAGAATTAGGGGTTCTTGCATGAGGGTGTCCTTGCACGAGGACGAGGGGTGTCATTGCACGAGGAGGGTCCTTCCATGAGGCCGAAGGGGGTTCTTGCACGAGGGGGATTCTTGCACGACAACGAGGAGGTCCTTGCACGAGGACAAATGGGGGTCCTTGCACGAGGGGTGTCCTTGCACAAGGACGAGGAGGTCCTTCCTCGAGAATGAGGGGTTCTTGCACGAGGGTGTCCTTGCACGAGGACGAGGGGTGTCATTGCACGAGGAGCGTCCTTCCATGAGGCCGAAGGGGGTTCTTGCACGAGGGGGATCCATGCACGACAACGAGGGTGTCCTTGCACGAGGACGAGGGGTGTCCTCGCACGAGGAGGGTCCTTGCACGACGACGAGGGAATCCTTGCACGAGGATGAGGGAGGTCCTTTAACGAGAACGAGGGAACCTTGCACGAGGGTGTCCTTGCACGAGGGTGTCCTTGCACGAGGACAAGTGGGGTCCTTGCACGAGGACGATGGGGTCCTTGCACGAGGAAGTCCCGTGCACGAGGACGAGGGGGGTCCTTGCATTATAACAAAGCGGTCTTGCACGAGGGTGTCCTTGCACGAGGACGAGGGGTGTCATTGCACGAGGAGGGTCCTTCCATGAGGCCGAAAAGGGTTCTTGCACGAGGGGGATCCTTGCACGACAACGAGGAGGTCCTTGCACGAGGACAAATTGGGTTCCTTGCACGAGGGGTGTCCTCGCACGAGGAGGGTCCTCGCACGAGGATGAGGGAGGTCCTTGCACAAGAACGAGGGGTCCTTGCACGACGAAGTAGGGGTCCTTGCACTAGGAAGAGGGGGACCTTGCACGAGGGGTAGTCCTTGCACGAGGACATGGGGGGGTCCTTGCACGAGGACGAGTGGGCTCTTGGACGAGGGCAAGGGTGGTCCTTGCTCGAGGAGGTCCTTGCACGAGGACAAGGGGGGTCATTGCACGAGGGGTGTCCTCGCACGAGGAGGGTCCTCGCACGAGGATGAGGGAGGTCCTTGCACAAGAACGAGGGGGTCCTTGCACGAGGACGAGGGGTGTCCTCGCACGAGGAGGGTCCTCGCACGAGGATGAGGGAGGTCCTTGCACAAGAACGAGGGAGTCCTTGCACGAAGACTAGGGGGCTTGCACGACGAGGTCCTTGCACGAGGACGATGGGGTCCTTGCACGACGGGGTCCTTGCACGAGGTCGATAGGGCCTTGTACGAGGACAATGGGAGCCTTGCACGAGGATGGGGAAAGTCCTTGCACAAGAACGAGGGTGTCCTTGCACGAGGACGAGGGGTGTCCTCGCACGAGGAGGGTCCTTTTCACGAGGATGAGGGGATCCTTGCACGTTTATGAGGGAGGTCCTTTAACGAGAACGAGGGAACCTTGCACGAGGGTGTCCTTGCACGAGGGGGGTCCTTGCACGAGGACAAGTAGGGTCCTTGCACGAGGACAAGGGAGGTCCTTGCATGAGAACGAGGGGACCTTGCACGAGGGGGTCCTTGCACGAGGGGTGTCCTTGCACACGGACGAGGAGGTGCTTGCACGAGAATGAGGGGTTCTTGCACGAGGGTGTCCTTGCACGAGGACGAGGGGTGTCATTGCACGAGGAGGGTCCTTCCATGAGGCCGAAAAGGGTTCTTGCACGAGGGGGATCCTTGCACGACAACGAGGAGGTCCTTGCACGAGGACAAATTGGGTTCCTTGCACGAGGGGTGTCCTCGCACGAGGAGGGTCCTCGCACGAGGATGAGGGAGGTCCTTGCACAAGAACGAGGGGTCCTTCCACGACGAAGTAGGGGTCCTTGCACTAGGAAGAGGGGGACCTTGCACGAGGGGTAGTCCTTGCACGAGGACATGGGGGGTCCTTGCACGAGGACGAGTGGGCTCTTGGACGAGGGCAAGGGTGGTCCTTGCTCGAGGAGGTCCTTGCACGAGGACAAGGGGGGTCCTTGCACGAGGGGTGTCCTCGCACGAGGAGGGTCCTTGCACGAGGACGAGGGGATCCTTGCACGAGGATGAGGGAGGTCCTTTTACGAGAACGAGGGAGCCTTGCACGAGGGTGTCCTTGGACGAGGGGGGTCCTTGCACGATGACAAGTGGGGTCCTCGCACGAGTAAGTTCCTTGCACGAGGACGAGGAGGTCCTTGCACAAGAATGAGGGGTTATTGCACGAGGGTGTCCTTGGACGAGGACGAGAGGTGTCATTGCACGAGGAGGGTCCTTCCATGAGGCCGAAGGGGGTTCTTGCACGAGGGGGATCCTTGCACGACAACGAGGAGGTCCTTGCACGAGGACAAGGGGGGTCCTTGCACGAGGACGAGGGGGGCTCGCACGACGGGGTCATTGCACGAGGACGATAGGGTCCTTGCACGAGGACGATAGAGCCTTGTACGAGGACAATGGGAGCCTTGCACGAGGATGGAGAAGGTCCTTGCACAAGAACGAGGGTGTCCTTGCACGAGGACGAGGGGTGTCCTCGCACGAGGAGGGTCCTCGCACGAGGATGAGGGAGGACCTTGCACAAGAACGAGGGGGTCCTTGCACGAGGACGAGGGGTGTCCTCGCACGAGGAGGGTCCTCGCACGAGGATGAGGGAGGTCCTTGCACAAGAACGAGGGTGTCCTTTCCCGGTGGACGAGGGGTGTCCTCGCACGAGGAGGGTCCTTGCACGACGACGAGGGTATCCTTGCACGAGGATGAGGGAGGTCCTTTAACGAGAACGAGGGAACCTTGGACGAGGGGGTCCTTGCACGAGGGGGTCCTTGCACGAGGACAAGTGGGGTCCTTGCACGAGGACGATGGGGTCCTTGCACGAGGAAGTCCCGTGCACGAGGACGAGGGGGGTCCTTGCATTATAACAAGGGGGTCTTGCACGAGGGGGGTCTTTGCACGAGGACAAGTAGGGTCCTTGCACGAGGACAAGAAAGGTCCTTGCATGAGAACGAGGGGACCTTGCACGAGGGGGTCCTTGCACGAGGGGTGTCCTTGCACAAGGACGAGGAGGTGCTTGCACGAGAATGAGGGGTTCTTGCACGAGGGTGTCCTTGCACGAGGACGAGGGGTGTCGTTGCACGAGGAGGGTCCTTCCATGAGGCCGAAGAGGGTTCTTGCACGAGGGGGATCCTTGCACGACAACGAGGAGGTCCTTGCACGAGGACAAATGGGGTTCCTTGCACGAGGGGTGTCCTCGCACGAGGAGGGTCCTCGCACGAGGATGAGGGAGGTCCTTGCACAAGAACGAGGGGGTCCTTGCACGAGGAAGTGGGGGTCCTTGCACTAGGAAGAGGGGGACCTTGCACGAGGGGTAGTCCTTGCACGAGGACATGGGGGGTCCTTGCACGAGGACGAGTGGGCTCTTGGACGAGGGCAAGGGTGGTCCTTGCTCGATGAGGTCCTTGCACGAGGACAAGGGGGGTCCTTGCACGAGGGGTCTCCTCGCACGAGGAGGGTCCTTGCACGAGGACGAGGGGATCCTTGCACGAGGATGAGGGAGGTCCTTTTACGAGAACGAGGGAGCCTTGCACGAGGGTGTCCTTGGACGAGGGGGGTCCTTGCACGCGGACAAGAGGGGGCCTTGCACGAGTAAGTTCCTTGCACGAGGACGAGGAGGTCCTTGCACTAGAATGAGGGGTTATTGCACGAGGGTGTCCTTGGACGAGGACGAGAGGTGTCATTGCACGAGGAGGGTCCTTCCATGAGGCCGAAGGGGGTTCTTGCACGAGGGGGATCCTTGCACGACAACGAGGAGGTCCTTGCACGAGGATAAGGGGGGTCCTTGCACGAGGACGAGGGGGGCTCGCACGACGGGGTCCTTGCACGAGAACGATGGGGTCCTTGCACGAGGACGATAGGGCCTTGTACGAGGACAATGGGAGCCTTGCACGAGGATGGAGAAGGTCCTTGCACAAGAACGAGGGTGTCCTTGCACGAGGACGAGGGGTGTCCTCGCACGAGGAGGGTCCTCGCACGAGGATGAGGGAGGTCCTTGCACAAGAACGAGGGGGTCCTTGCACGAGGACGAGGGTGTCCTCGCACGAGGAGGGTCCTCGCACGAGGATGAGGGTGGTCCTTGCACAAGAACGAGGGTGTCCTTGCACGAGGACGAGGGGTGTCCTCGCACGAGGAGGGTCCTTGCACGACGACGAGGGTATCCTTGCACGAGGATGAGGGAGGTCCTTTAACGAGAACGAGGGAACCTTGCACGAGGGGGTCCTTGCACGAGGGGGTCGTTGCACGAGGACAAGTGGGGTCCTTGCACGAGGACGATGGGGTCTTGCTCGAGGACGATGGGAGCCTTGCACGAGCATGGGGAAGGTCCTTGCACAAGAACGAGCGGGTCCTTGCACAAGGACGAGGGGGCTTGCACGACGGGGTCCTTGCACGAGGACGATGGGGTCCTTGCACGAGGACGATAGGGCCTTGTACGAGGACGAGGGGGCCTTGTACGAGGACGAGGGGGGACTTGCACTAGGGGTGTTCCTTGCACGAGAGCTAGGGGGGTCCTTGCATGAGAATGAGGGGGTTTGCACGACGGGGTCCTTGCACGAGGAGGGTATTTGAACAAGGATGAGGGGGGTCCTTGCACGAGGGGTGTCCTCGCACGCGGAGGGTCCTTGCACGAGGATGGGGGAGGTCCTTGCACAAGAACGAGGGGGCCTTGCACGACGGGGCCCTTGCACGAGGACGATGGGTCCTTGCACGAGGACGATGGGGGGCTTGCACGAGGACGAGGGGCTTGCACGAGGACGAGGGGCTTGCACTAGGGGTGGTCCTTGCACGAGGACTACGGGGGTCCTTGCATGAGAACGAGGGGGCCTTGCTCGACGGGGTCCTTGCAGGAGGAGGCTCTCTGAACAAGGATGAGGAGGTCCTTGTACGAGAACGAGGGGTGTTCTTGCACTAGGGGGGGCCTTGAACGAGGGCAAAGGGGGCCTTGCACGAGGATTAGGGGGACCTTGCACGATGATTTGGGGGGCTTGCACGAGGACATGGGGGCTCTTGCACGAGTGCAAGGGGGGTCCTTGCACTAGGAAGAGGGTGTCCTTGCACGAGGGGGGTCCTTGCACAAGGACGAGGGGGACCTTGCACGAGGACAAGTGCGGTCCTTGCACGAGGAAGTCCCCTGCAAGGCGACGAGGGGGTCCTTGCACGAGGGGTGTCCTCGCACGAGGAGGATCCTTGCACGAGGATGGGGAAGGTCCTTGCACAAGAACGAGGGGGTCCTTGCACAAGAACGAGGGGGTCCTTGCACAAGGACGAGGGGGCCTTGCACGACGGGGTCCTTGCACGAGGACGATGGGGCCTTGCTCGATGACGATGGGAGCCTTGCACGAGGATGGGGAAGGTCCTTGCACAAGAACGAGGCGGTCCTTGCACTAGCAATAGGGGGGCCTTGCACGACGGTGTCCTTGCACGAGGACGATGGGGCCTTGCACGAAGACGATGGGGCCTTGTACGGGGACGATGGGAGCCTTGCACGAGGATGGAGAAGGTCCTTGCACAAGAACGAGGGGATCCTTGCACAAGGACGAGGGGGCCTTGCACGACGGGGTCCTTGCACGAGGACGATGGGGCCTTGCTCGAGGACGATGGGAGCTTTGCACGAGGATGGGGAAGGTCCTTGCACAAGAACTAGGGGGTCTTTGCACGAGGACGAGGAGGGTCCTTGCACGAGGACGAGTAGATCCATGCACAAGGATGAGGGAGGTCCTTTAACGAGAACGAGGGAGCCTTGCACGAGGGTGTCCTTGCACGAGGGGGGTCCTTGCACGAGGACAAGTGGAGTCCTTGCACGAGGACAAGTGGGGTCCGTGCACGAGGAAGTCTTTTGCACGAGGACGACGGGAGTCCTTGCACGAGGAAGTCCCTTGCACGAGGACGAGGGGGTCCTTGCATTAAAAAAAGGGGGTCTTGCACGAGGGGGGTCTTTGCACGACGACAAGTAGGGTCCTTGCACGAGGACAAGGGAGGTCCTTGCATGAGAACGAGGGGACCTTGCAAGAGGGGTCCTTGCACGAGGGGTGTCCTTGCACAAGGACGAGGAGGTCCTTGCACGAGAATGAGGGGTTCTTGCACGAGGGTGTCCTTGCACGAGGACGAGGGGTGTCATTGCACGAGGAGGGTCCTTCCATGAGGCCGAAGGGGGTTCTTGCACGAGGGGGATCCTTGCACGACTACGAAGAGGTCCTTGCACGAGGACAAATGGGGTTCCTTGCACGAGGGGTGTCCTCGCAAGAGGAGGGTCCTCGCACGAGGACAAGGGATGTCCTTGCACAAGAACGAGGGGGTCCTTGCACTAGGAATAGGGGGACCTTGCACGACGGGGTCCTTGCACGAGGACGATGGGGCCTTGCACGAAGACGATGGGGCCTTGTACGCGGACGATGGGAGCCTTGCACGAGGATGGAGAAGGTCCTTGCACAAGAAAGAGGGGATCCTTGCACAAGGACGAGGGGGCCTTGCACGACGGGGTCCTTGCACGAGGACGATGGGGCCTTGCTCGAGGACGATGGGAGCTTTGCACGAGGATGGGGAAGGTCCTTGCACAAGAACGAGGGGGTCCTTGCACTAGGAATAGGTGGGCTTTGCACGACGGGGTCCTTGCCCAAGGACGATGGGGCCTTGCACGAAGACGATGGGGCCTTGTACGGGGACAATGGGAACCCTGCACAAGGATGGAGAAGGTCCTTGCACAAGAACGAGGGGGTCGTTGCACGAGGAAGTGGGGGTCCTTGCACTAGGAAGAGGGGGACCTTGCACGAGGGGTAGTCCTTGCACGAGGACATGGGGGGTCCTTGCATGAGAACTGGAGGGCCTTGAACGACGGGGGCCTTGCACGAGGACGAGGGGGTCCTTGCACGAGGACGAGTGGGCTCTTGGACGAGGACAAGGGTGGTCCTTCCTCGAGGAGGTCCTTGCACGAGGACAAGGGGGGTCCTTGCACGAGGGGTGTCCTCGCACGAGGAGGGTCCTTGCACGAGGACGAGGGGATCCTTGCACGAGGATGAGGGAGGTCCTTTAACGAGAACGAGGGAGCCTTGCACGAGGGGGTTCCTTGCACGAGGACAAGTGGGGTCCTTGCACGAGGAAGTCCCTTGCACGAGGACGAGGGGGTCCTTGCATTAAAACAAGGGGGTCTTGCACGAGGGGGGTCTTTGCACGACGACAAGTAGGGTCCTCGCACGAGGACAAGGGAGGTCCTTGCATGAGAACGAGGGGACCTTGCAAGAGGGGGTCCTTGCAGGAGGGGTGTCCTTGCACAAGGACGAGGAGGTCCTTGCACGAGAATGAGGGGTTCTTGCACGAGGGTGTCCTTGCAAGAGGACGAGGGGTGTCATTGCACGAGGAGGGTCCTTCCATGAGGCCGAAGGGGGTTCTTGCACGAGGGGGATCCTTGCACGACTACGAAGAGGTCCTTGCACGAGGACAAATGGGGTTCCTTGCACGAGGCGTGTCCTCGCAAGAGGAGGGTCCTCGCACGAGGACGAGGGATGTCCTCGCACAAGAACGAGGGGGTCCTTGCACGAGGACGATGGGGCCTTGCTCGAGGACGATGGGATCCTTGCACGAGGATGAGGAAGGTCCTTGCACAGGAACGAAGGGGGCCTTGCACGAGGACGAGGGGGGACTTGCACGACGGGGTCCTTCAACGAGGACGATGGGGCCTTGCTCGAGGACGATGGGAGCCTTGCACGAGGATGGGGAAGGTCCTTGCACAAGAACGAGGGGGTCCTTGCACGAGGACGAGTGGTGTCATTGCACGAGCAGGGTCCTTGCATTAGGCCGAAGGGGGTTCTTGCACGAGGGGGATTCTTGCACGACAACGAGGAGGTCCTTGCACGAGGATGAGGGGATCCTTGCACAAGGACGAGGGGTGTCCTCGCACGAGGAGGGTCCTTTTCACGAGGATGAGGGGATCCTTGCACGATTATGAGGGAGGTCCTTTAACGAGAACGAGGGAACCTTGCACGAGGGTGTCCTTGCACGAGGGGGGTCCTTGCACGAGGACAAGTGGGGTCCTTGCACGAGGACAGGTGGGGTCCTTGCACGAGGAAGTCCCTTGCACGAGGACGAGGGGGGTCCTTGCATTAAAACAAGGGGGTCTTGCACGAGGGGTGTCTTTGCACGAGGACAAGTAGGGTCCTTGCACGAGGACAAGGGAGGTCCTTGCATGAGAACGAGGGGACCTTGCACGAGGGGGGTCCTTGCACGAGGGGTGTCCTTGTACAAGGACGAGGATGTCCTTGCACGAGGACGAGGGGTGTCATTGCACGAGGAGGGTCCTTCCATGAGGCGGAAGGGGGTTCTTGCACGAGGGGGATCCTTGCACGACAACGAGGAGGTCCTTGCACGAGGACGAGGGCGTCCTTGCACGAGGACGAGGGGTGTCATTACACAAGGAGGGTCCTTGAATGAGGCCGAAGGGGGTTCTTGCACGAGGGGAATCCTTGCACGAAAACGAGGAGGTCCTTGCACGAGGACAAGGGGGTCCTTGCACGAGGGGTGTCCTCGCACGAGGAGTGTCCTCGCACGAGGATGGGGAAGGTCCTTGCACAAGAACGAGGGGGTCCGTGCACGAGGACGAGGGGGGCTTCCACGACGAGGTCCTTGCACGAGGACGATGGGGCCTTGCTCGAGGACGACGGGAGCCTTGCACGAGGATGGGGAAGGTCCTTGCACAAGAACGAGGGGGTCCTTGCACGAGGACGAGTGGTGTCATTGCACGAGCAGGGTCCTTGCATTAGGCCGAAGGGGGTTCTTGCACGAGGGGGATCCTTGCACGACAACGAGGAGGTCCTTGCACGAGGATGAGGGGATCCTTGCACTAGCAATAGGGGGGCCTTGCACGACGGTGTCCTTGCACGAGGACGATGGGGCCTTGCACGAAGATGATGGGGCCTTGTACGGGGACGATGGGAGCCTTGCACGAGGATGGAGAAGGTCCTTGCACAAGAACGAGGGGATCCTTGCACAAGGACGAGGGGGCCTTGCACGACGGGTTCCTTGCACGAGGACGATGGGGCCTTGCTCGAGGACGATGGGAGCTTTGCACGAGGATGGGGAAGGTCCTTGCACAAGAACTAGGGGGTCTTTGCACGAGGACGAGGAGGGTCCTTGCATTAAAAAAGGGGGGTCTTGCACGAGGGGGGGTCTTTGCACGACGACAAGTAGGGTCCTTGCACGAGGACAAGGGAGGTCCTTGCATGAGAACGAGGGGACCTTGCAAGAGGGGGTCCTTGCACGAGGGGTGTCCTTGCACAAGGACGAGGAGGTCCTTGCACGAGAATGAGGGGTTCTTGCACGAGGGTGTCCTTGCAAGAGGACGAGGGGTGTCATTGCACGAGGAGGGTCCTTCCATGAGGCCGAAGGGGGTTCTTGCACGAGGGGGATCCTTGCACGACTACGAAGAGGTCCTTGCACGAGGACAAATGGGGTTCCTTGCACGAGGCGTGTCCTCGCAAGAGGAGGGTCCTCGCACGAGGACGAGGGATGTCCTCGCACAAGAACGAGGGGGTCCTTGCACTAGGAATAGGGTGACCTTGCACGACGGGGTCCTTGCACGAGGACGATGGAGCCTTGCTCGATGACGATGGGAGCCTTGCACGAGGATGGGGAAGGTCCTTGCACAAGAACGAGGGGGTCCTTGCACTAGGAATAGGTGGGCTTTGCACGACGGGGTCCTTGCACGAGGACGATGGGGCCTTGCACGAAGACGATGGGGCCTTGTACGGGGACAATGGGAACCCTGCACAAGGATGGAGAAGGTCCTTGCACAAGAACGAGGGGGTCCTTGCACTAGGAATAGGGGGACTTTGCACGACGGGGTCCTTGCACGAGGACGATGGGGCCTTGGTCGAGGACGATGGGAGCCTTGCTCGACGATGGGGAAGGTCCTTGCACAAGTACGAGGGTGTCCTTGCACAAGGACGAGGGGGCTTGCACGACGGGTCCTTGCACGAGGACGATGGGGTCCTTGCACGAGGACGATAGGGCCTTGTACGAGGACGAGGGGGCCTTGCACGAGGACGAGGGGGTCCTTGCATGAGAATGAGGGGGCTTTTATGACGAGGTCCTTGCACGAGGAGGGTGTTTGAACAAGGATGAGGGGGGTCCTTGCACGAGGGGTGTCCTCGCACGCGGAGGGTCCTTGCACGAGGACAAGGGAGGTCCTTGCACAAGAACGAGGGGGCCTTGCACGACGGGGCCCTTGCACGAGGACGGTGGGTCCTTGCACGAGGACGATGGGGGCCTTGCACGAGGACGAGGGGCTTGCACGAGGACGAGGGGGCTTGCACTAGGGGTGGTCCTTGCACGAGTACTACGGGGGTCCTTGCATGAGAACGAGGGGGCCTTGCACGAGGACGAGAGGGCTTGCACGACGAGGTCCTTGCGCGAGGACGAGAGGGTCCTTGCACGAGGACGAGTGGGCTCTTAGACGAGGGCAAGGGTGGTCCTTGCTCGAGGAGGTCCTTGCACGAAGACAAGGGGGGTCCTTGCACGAGGGGTGTCCTCGCACGAGGAGGGTCCTTGCACGAGGACGAGGGGATCCTTGCACGAGGATGAGGGAGGTCCTTTAACGAGAATGAGGGAGCCTTGCACGAGGGTGTCCTTGGACGAGGGGGGTCCTTGCACGAGGACAAGTGGGGTCCTTGCACGAGGAAGTCCCTTGCACGAGGACGAGGAGGTCCTTGCACTAGAATGAGGGGTTATTGCACGAGGGTGTCCTAGCACGTGGACGAGAGGTGTCATTACACGAGGAGGGTCCTTCCATGAGGCCGAAGGGGGTTCTTGCACGAGGGGGATCCTTGCACGACAACGAGGAGGTCCTTGCACAAGAACCAGGGGGGTCCTTGCACGAGGACGAGGGGGGCCTTGCACGATGGGGTCCTTGCACGAGGACGAGGGGGGCCTTGCACGACGGGGTCCTTGCACGAGGACGATGGGGCCTTGCTCGAGTATGATGGGAACCTTGCACGAGGATGAGGGGTGTCCTTGCACGAGGAGGGTCCTTCCATGAGGACGAAGGGGCTTCTTGCACGAGGGGGGTCCTTGCACGAGGACAAGGGAGGCCCTTGCATGAGAACGAGGGGACCTTGCACAATGGGGGTCCTTCCACGAGGGGGATCCTCGCACGTGGAGGATCCTTGCACGAGGATGGGGGAGGTCGTTGCACAAGAACGAGGGGGTCCTCGCACGAGGACGAGGGAGGCCTTGCACGATGGGGTCCTTGCACGAGGACGAGGGGGCCTTGCTCGAGGAGGATGGGAGCCTTGCACGAGGACGGGGGCTTGCACTAGTGGTGGTCCTTGCACGAGGATTAGGGCGGTCCTTGCATTAGAACGAGGGGGCCTTGCACGAGTGTGTCCTTGCACGAGGACGAAGAGGTCCTCGCACGAGAATGAGGGGTTGTTGCACGAGGGTGTCTTTTCACGAGGACGAGGGGGTCCTTGCACGAGAATGAAGGGTCCTTGCATGACGGTGGACTTTGTACGAGGAGGAGGGGGCCCTTGCACGAGAGCGAGGGTGGTCCTTGCATGATAACAAGGGGGTCTTGCATGAGAGAGGCCCTTGCACGTGGACGAGGGGGTCCTTGCACGAGGAGGGTCCTTCCGTGAGGACGAAGGATGTCTTACACGAGGGGGTTCCTTGCACGGGGACGAGGGTGTCCTTGGACGAGGATGAGGGCGGTCCTTCCATGAGAAGGTGGGGGCCTTGCACGAGTGGGTCCTTGCACTAGGGGTGTCCTTGCAGGAGGACAAGGAGGTACTTGCATGAAAACAAGGGGGGGTCTTGCATGAGAGAGGCCCTTGCAAGAGGACGAGGGGGTCCTTGCACAAGGACGAGGGGTGTCCTTGCACGAGGAGGGTCCTTCCATGAGGACGAAGAGGGTTCTTGCACGAGGGGGGGCCTTGCACGAGGACAAGGGAGGTCCTTGCATGAGACCGAGGGGACCTTGCACGAGGGAGTCCTTGCACGAGGGTGTCCTTGCACGAGGACGAGGTGTGTCCTTGCACGAGGAGGGTCCTTCAATGAGGACGAAGGGTGTTCTTGCACGAGGGTGGTCCTTGCATGAGAACGAGGGGACCTTGCACGATGGGGGTCCTTCCACTAGGGGGATCCTCGCACGAGGAGGATCCTTGCACGAGGATGGGGGATGTCCTTGCACAAGAACGAGGGGGTCCTTGCATGAGGACGAGGGGGGCCTTGCACGACGGTGTCCTTGCACGAGGACGATGGGGCCTTGCTCAAGGACGATGGGAGCCTTGCACGAGGACGGGGGCTTGCACTAGGGGTGGTCCTTGCACGAGGACTAGGGGGGTCGTTGCGTTTGAACGAGGGGGACTTGCACGAGGGGGTCCTTGCACGAGGGGGCCCTTGCACGAGGGCAAGGGGATCCTTGCACGAGGAAGAGGGTTCCTTGGACTAGGAAGAGGGGGACCTTGCACGAGGGGTAGTCCTTGCACGAGGACATGGGGGGTCCTTCATGAGAACTGGAGGGCCTTGCACGAAGGGGGCCTTGCACGAGGACGAGGTGGCTCTTGCACGAGGGCAAGGGTGGTCTTTGCTCGAAAAGGGTCCTTGCACGAGGGCGAGGGGGTTCATTCACAAGCGGGGGTCCTTGCACGAGGACGCGGGGATCCTTGCACGAGGATGAGGGAGGTCCTTTCACGAGAACGAAGGAGCCTTGCACGAGGGTGTCCTTGCACGACGGGGGTCCTAGCACGAGGACAAGTGGGGTCCTTGCGCGAAGAAGTCCCTTGCTTAAGGACGAGGGGGGTCCTTGCATGAAAACAAGGGGGTCTTGCACGAGGGGGGTCTTTGCACGAGGACAAGTGGGGTCCTTGCACGAGGACAAGGGAGGTCCTTGCATGAGAACGAGGGGACCTTGCACGAGGGGGTCCTTGCACGAGGGGTGTCCTTGCACAAGGACAAGGAGGTCCTTGCACGAGAATGAGGGGTTCTTGCACGAGGGTGTCCTTGCACGAGGATGAGGGAGGTCCTTTCACGAGAACGAGGGAGCCTTGTACGAGGGTGTCCTTGCACGAGGGGGGCCTTGCACAAGGACGAGGGGGTCCTTGCACGAGGACAAGTGAGGTCCTTGCATGAGGAAGACTCTTGCACGATGACGAGGGGTGTCCTTGGACGAGGAGGGTCCTTCCATGAGGACGAAGGGGGTTCTTGCACGAGGGTGTCCTTGCACGAGGACGAGGGGGTCCTTGCACGAGAATGAGGGGGCCTTCCATGAGGGGGGACTTTGTACGAGTAGGAGGGGGCCCTTGCACGAGAGCGAGGGTGGTCCTTGCATGATAACAAGGGGGTCTTGCATGAGAGAGGCCCTTGCACGAGGACGAAGGGGTCCTTGCACGAGGAGAGTCCTTCCGTGAGGACGAAGGGGGTTCTTGCACGAGGGGGGTCCTTGCACGGGGACGAGGGTGTCCTTGGACGAGGATGAGGGAGGTCCTTCCATGAGAAGCTGGGGGCCTTGCACGAGTGGGTCCTTGCATTAGGGGTGTCCTTGCACGAGGACGAGGAGGTACTTGCATGAAAACAAGGGGGGTCTTGCATGAGAGAGGCCCTTGCAAGAGGACGAGGGGGTCCTTGCACGAGGACGAGGGGTGTCCTTGCACGAGGAGGGTCCTTCCATGAGGACGAAGGGGCTTCTTGCTCGAGGGGGGTCCTTGCACGAGGACAAGGGAGGCCCTTGCATGAGAACGAGGGGACCTTACACGAGGGGGTCCTTGGACGAGGGCAAGAGGGGGTCCTTTCAGGAGGGGAAGTCCTTGCACGAGGACGAGGGTGTCCTTGCACGAGGATGAGGGAGGTCCTTGCATGAGAACGACGAGTCCTTGCACGTGTGGGTCATTGCACGAGGAGGGTCCTTGCACGAGGACAAGTGGGGTCCTTGCATGAAAACAAGGGGGTCTTGTATAAGAGAATGAGGGGTTATTGCACGAGGGTGTCCTTGGACGAGGACGAGAGGTGTCATTGCACGAGGAGGGTCCTTCCATGAGGCCGAAGGGGGTTCTTGCACGAGGGGGATCCTTGCACGACAACGAGGAGGACCTTGCACGAGGACAAATGGGGTTCCTTGCACAAGGGGTGTCCTCGCACGAGGAGGGTCCTCGCACGAGGATGAGGGAGGTCCTTGCACAAGAACGAGGGGGTCCTTGCACGAGGAAGTGGGGGTCCTTGCACTAGGAAGAGGGGGACCTTGCACGAGGGGTAGTCCTTGCACGAGGACATGGGGGGTCCTTGCATGAGAACTGGAGGGCCTTGAACGACGGGGGCCTTGCACGAGGACGAGGGGGTCCTTGCACGAGGACGAGTGGGCTCTTGGACGAGGATGAGGGAGGTCCTTTAACGAGAACGAGGGAGCCTTGCACGAGGGTGTCCTTGGACGAGGGGGGTCCTTGCACGAGGACAAGTGGGGTCCTTGCACGAGTAAGTCCCTTGCACGAGGACGAGGAGGTCCTTGCACTAGAATGAGGGGTTATTGCACGAGGGTGTCCTTGCACGAGGACGAGAGGTGTCATTGCACGAGGAGGGTCCTTCCATGAGGCCGAAGGGGGTTCTTGCACGAGGGGGATCCTTGCACGACAACGAGGAGGTCCTTGCACGAGGACAAAGGGGGTCCTTGCACGAGGACGAGGGGGGCTCGCACGACGGGGTCCTTGCACGAGGACGATGGGGTCCTTGCATGAGGACGATAGGGCCGTGTACGAGGACGAGGGGGCCTTGCACGAGGATGAGGGGGGTCCTTGCATGAGAATGAGGGGGCTTTTATGACGGGGTCTATACACGAGGAGGGTGTTTGAACAAGGATGAGGGGGGTCCTTGCACGAGGGGTGTCCTCGCACGCGGAGGGTCCTTGCACGAGGATGAGGGAGGTACTTGCACAAGAACGAGGGGCCTTGCACGACGGGGCCCTTGCACGAGGACGATGGGTCCTTGCACGAGGACGATGGGGGCCTTGCACGAGGACGAGGGGCTTGCACGAGGACGATTGGGTCCTTGCACGAGGACGATAGGGCCTTGTAAAAGGAAAATGGGACCCTTGCACGAGGATGGGGAAGGTCCTTGCACAAGAACGAGGGGGTCCTTGCACGAGGACGAGGGGGGCCTTGCACGACGGGGTCCTTCAACGAGGACGATTGGGCCTTGCTCGAGGACGATGGGAGCCTTGCACGAGGATGGGGAATGTCCTTGCACAAGAACGAGGTGGTCCTTGCACAAGGACGAGGGGTCTTGCACGACGTGGTCCTTGCACGGGGACGATGGGGTCCTTGTACGAGGATGATAGGGCCTTGTACGAGGACGAGGGGGCCTTGCACGGGGACGAGGGGGGTCCTTGCATGAGAATGAGGGGGCTTTTACGACGGGGTCCTTGCACGAGGAGGGTGTTTGAACAAGGATGAGGGGGGTCCTTGCATGAGGGGTGTCCTCGCACGTGGAGGGTCCTTGCACGAGGATGGAGGAGGTCCTTGCACAAGAACGAGGGGGCCTTGCACGACGGGGCCCTTGCACGAAAACGATGGGTCTTTG
Organism: Dromococcyx pavoninus; assembly: GCA_033558185.1. Classification (NCBI taxonomy): domain Eukaryota; kingdom Metazoa; phylum Chordata; class Aves; order Cuculiformes; family Neomorphidae; genus Dromococcyx; species Dromococcyx pavoninus. Next base: position 63,352 of record JAUMJL010001246.1, on the reverse strand, counting down.
CACGAGGACGATGGGGGGCTTGCACGAGGACGAGGGGCTTGCACGAGGACGAGGGGCTTGCACTAGGGGTGGTCCTTGCACGAGGACTACGGGGGTCCTTGCATGAGAACGAGGGGGCCTTGCTCGACGGGGTCCTTGCAGGAGGAGGCTCTCTGAACAAGGATGAGGAGGTCCTTGTACGAGAACGAGGGGTGTTCTTGCACTAGGGGGGGCCTTGAACGAGGGCAAAGGGGGCCTTGCACGAGGATTAGGGGGACCTTGCACGATGATTTGGGGGGCTTGCACGAGGACATGGGGGCTCTTGCACGAGTGCAAGGGGGGTCCTTGCACTAGGAAGAGGGTGTCCTTGCACGAGGGGGGTCCTTGCACAAGGACGAGGGGGACCTTGCACGAGGACAAGTGCGGTCCTTGCACGAGGAAGTCCCCTGCAAGGCGACGAGGGGGTCCTTGCACGAGGGGTGTCCTCGCACGAGGAGGATCCTTGCACGAGGATGGGGAAGGTCCTTGCACAAGAACGAGGGGGTCCTTGCACAAGAACGAGGGGGTCCTTGCACAAGGACGAGGGGGCCTTGCACGACGGGGTCCTTGCACGAGGACGATGGGGCCTTGCTCGATGACGATGGGAGCCTTGCACGAGGATGGGGAAGGTCCTTGCACAAGAACGAGGCGGTCCTTGCACTAGCAATAGGGGGGCCTTGCACGACGGTGTCCTTGCACGAGGACGATGGGGCCTTGCACGAAGACGATGGGGCCTTGTACGGGGACGATGGGAGCCTTGCACGAGGATGGAGAAGGTCCTTGCACAAGAACGAGGGGATCCTTGCACAAGGACGAGGGGGCCTTGCACGACGGGGTCCTTGCACGAGGACGATGGGGCCTTGCTCGAGGACGATGGGAGCTTTGCACGAGGATGGGGAAGGTCCTTGCACAAGAACTAGGGGGTCTTTGCACGAGGACGAGGAGGGTCCTTGCACGAGGACGAGTAGATCCATGCACAAGGATGAGGGAGGTCCTTTAACGAGAACGAGGGAGCCTTGCACGAGGGTGTCCTTGCACGAGGGGGGTCCTTGCACGAGGACAAGTGGAGTCCTTGCACGAGGACAAGTGGGGTCCGTGCACGAGGAAGTCTTTTGCACGAGGACGACGGGAGTCCTTGCACGAGGAAGTCCCTTGCACGAGGACGAGGGGGTCCTTGCATTAAAAAAAGGGGGTCTTGCACGAGGGGGGTCTTTGCACGACGACAAGTAGGGTCCTTGCACGAGGACAAGGGAGGTCCTTGCATGAGAACGAGGGGACCTTGCAAGAGGGGTCCTTGCACGAGGGGTGTCCTTGCACAAGGACGAGGAGGTCCTTGCACGAGAATGAGGGGTTCTTGCACGAGGGTGTCCTTGCACGAGGACGAGGGGTGTCATTGCACGAGGAGGGTCCTTCCATGAGGCCGAAGGGGGTTCTTGCACGAGGGGGATCCTTGCACGACTACGAAGAGGTCCTTGCACGAGGACAAATGGGGTTCCTTGCACGAGGGGTGTCCTCGCAAGAGGAGGGTCCTCGCACGAGGACAAGGGATGTCCTTGCACAAGAACGAGGGGGTCCTTGCACTAGGAATAGGGGGACCTTGCACGACGGGGTCCTTGCACGAGGACGATGGGGCCTTGCACGAAGACGATGGGGCCTTGTACGCGGACGATGGGAGCCTTGCACGAGGATGGAGAAGGTCCTTGCACAAGAAAGAGGGGATCCTTGCACAAGGACGAGGGGGCCTTGCACGACGGGGTCCTTGCACGAGGACGATGGGGCCTTGCTCGAGGACGATGGGAGCTTTGCACGAGGATGGGGAAGGTCCTTGCACAAGAACGAGGGGGTCCTTGCACTAGGAATAGGTGGGCTTTGCACGACGGGGTCCTTGCCCAAGGACGATGGGGCCTTGCACGAAGACGATGGGGCCTTGTACGGGGACAATGGGAACCCTGCACAAGGATGGAGAAGGTCCTTGCACAAGAACGAGGGGGTCGTTGCACGAGGAAGTGGGGGTCCTTGCACTAGGAAGAGGGGGACCTTGCACGAGGGGTAGTCCTTGCACGAGGACATGGGGGGTCCTTGCATGAGAACTGGAGGGCCTTGAACGACGGGGGCCTTGCACGAGGACGAGGGGGTCCTTGCACGAGGACGAGTGGGCTCTTGGACGAGGACAAGGGTGGTCCTTCCTCGAGGAGGTCCTTGCACGAGGACAAGGGGGGTCCTTGCACGAGGGGTGTCCTCGCACGAGGAGGGTCCTTGCACGAGGACGAGGGGATCCTTGCACGAGGATGAGGGAGGTCCTTTAACGAGAACGAGGGAGCCTTGCACGAGGGGGTTCCTTGCACGAGGACAAGTGGGGTCCTTGCACGAGGAAGTCCCTTGCACGAGGACGAGGGGGTCCTTGCATTAAAACAAGGGGGTCTTGCACGAGGGGGGTCTTTGCACGACGACAAGTAGGGTCCTCGCACGAGGACAAGGGAGGTCCTTGCATGAGAACGAGGGGACCTTGCAAGAGGGGGTCCTTGCAGGAGGGGTGTCCTTGCACAAGGACGAGGAGGTCCTTGCACGAGAATGAGGGGTTCTTGCACGAGGGTGTCCTTGCAAGAGGACGAGGGGTGTCATTGCACGAGGAGGGTCCTTCCATGAGGCCGAAGGGGGTTCTTGCACGAGGGGGATCCTTGCACGACTACGAAGAGGTCCTTGCACGAGGACAAATGGGGTTCCTTGCACGAGGCGTGTCCTCGCAAGAGGAGGGTCCTCGCACGAGGACGAGGGATGTCCTCGCACAAGAACGAGGGGGTCCTTGCACGAGGACGATGGGGCCTTGCTCGAGGACGATGGGATCCTTGCACGAGGATGAGGAAGGTCCTTGCACAGGAACGAAGGGGGCCTTGCACGAGGACGAGGGGGGACTTGCACGACGGGGTCCTTCAACGAGGACGATGGGGCCTTGCTCGAGGACGATGGGAGCCTTGCACGAGGATGGGGAAGGTCCTTGCACAAGAACGAGGGGGTCCTTGCACGAGGACGAGTGGTGTCATTGCACGAGCAGGGTCCTTGCATTAGGCCGAAGGGGGTTCTTGCACGAGGGGGATTCTTGCACGACAACGAGGAGGTCCTTGCACGAGGATGAGGGGATCCTTGCACAAGGACGAGGGGTGTCCTCGCACGAGGAGGGTCCTTTTCACGAGGATGAGGGGATCCTTGCACGATTATGAGGGAGGTCCTTTAACGAGAACGAGGGAACCTTGCACGAGGGTGTCCTTGCACGAGGGGGGTCCTTGCACGAGGACAAGTGGGGTCCTTGCACGAGGACAGGTGGGGTCCTTGCACGAGGAAGTCCCTTGCACGAGGACGAGGGGGGTCCTTGCATTAAAACAAGGGGGTCTTGCACGAGGGGTGTCTTTGCACGAGGACAAGTAGGGTCCTTGCACGAGGACAAGGGAGGTCCTTGCATGAGAACGAGGGGACCTTGCACGAGGGGGGTCCTTGCACGAGGGGTGTCCTTGTACAAGGACGAGGATGTCCTTGCACGAGGACGAGGGGTGTCATTGCACGAGGAGGGTCCTTCCATGAGGCGGAAGGGGGTTCTTGCACGAGGGGGATCCTTGCACGACAACGAGGAGGTCCTTGCACGAGGACGAGGGCGTCCTTGCACGAGGACGAGGGGTGTCATTACACAAGGAGGGTCCTTGAATGAGGCCGAAGGGGGTTCTTGCACGAGGGGAATCCTTGCACGAAAACGAGGAGGTCCTTGCACGAGGACAAGGGGGTCCTTGCACGAGGGGTGTCCTCGCACGAGGAGTGTCCTCGCACGAGGATGGGGAAGGTCCTTGCACAAGAACGAGGGGGTCCGTGCACGAGGACGAGGGGGGCTTCCACGACGAGGTCCTTGCACGAGGACGATGGGGCCTTGCTCGAGGACGACGGGAGCCTTGCACGAGGATGGGGAAGGTCCTTGCACAAGAACGAGGGGGTCCTTGCACGAGGACGAGTGGTGTCATTGCACGAGCAGGGTCCTTGCATTAGGCCGAAGGGGGTTCTTGCACGAGGGGGATCCTTGCACGACAACGAGGAGGTCCTTGCACGAGGATGAGGGGATCCTTGCACTAGCAATAGGGGGGCCTTGCACGACGGTGTCCTTGCACGAGGACGATGGGGCCTTGCACGAAGATGATGGGGCCTTGTACGGGGACGATGGGAGCCTTGCACGAGGATGGAGAAGGTCCTTGCACAAGAACGAGGGGATCCTTGCACAAGGACGAGGGGGCCTTGCACGACGGGTTCCTTGCACGAGGACGATGGGGCCTTGCTCGAGGACGATGGGAGCTTTGCACGAGGATGGGGAAGGTCCTTGCACAAGAACTAGGGGGTCTTTGCACGAGGACGAGGAGGGTCCTTGCATTAAAAAAGGGGGGTCTTGCACGAGGGGGGGTCTTTGCACGACGACAAGTAGGGTCCTTGCACGAGGACAAGGGAGGTCCTTGCATGAGAACGAGGGGACCTTGCAAGAGGGGGTCCTTGCACGAGGGGTGTCCTTGCACAAGGACGAGGAGGTCCTTGCACGAGAATGAGGGGTTCTTGCACGAGGGTGTCCTTGCAAGAGGACGAGGGGTGTCATTGCACGAGGAGGGTCCTTCCATGAGGCCGAAGGGGGTTCTTGCACGAGGGGGATCCTTGCACGACTACGAAGAGGTCCTTGCACGAGGACAAATGGGGTTCCTTGCACGAGGCGTGTCCTCGCAAGAGGAGGGTCCTCGCACGAGGACGAGGGATGTCCTCGCACAAGAACGAGGGGGTCCTTGCACTAGGAATAGGGTGACCTTGCACGACGGGGTCCTTGCACGAGGACGATGGAGCCTTGCTCGATGACGATGGGAGCCTTGCACGAGGATGGGGAAGGTCCTTGCACAAGAACGAGGGGGTCCTTGCACTAGGAATAGGTGGGCTTTGCACGACGGGGTCCTTGCACGAGGACGATGGGGCCTTGCACGAAGACGATGGGGCCTTGTACGGGGACAATGGGAACCCTGCACAAGGATGGAGAAGGTCCTTGCACAAGAACGAGGGGGTCCTTGCACTAGGAATAGGGGGACTTTGCACGACGGGGTCCTTGCACGAGGACGATGGGGCCTTGGTCGAGGACGATGGGAGCCTTGCTCGACGATGGGGAAGGTCCTTGCACAAGTACGAGGGTGTCCTTGCACAAGGACGAGGGGGCTTGCACGACGGGTCCTTGCACGAGGACGATGGGGTCCTTGCACGAGGACGATAGGGCCTTGTACGAGGACGAGGGGGCCTTGCACGAGGACGAGGGGGTCCTTGCATGAGAATGAGGGGGCTTTTATGACGAGGTCCTTGCACGAGGAGGGTGTTTGAACAAGGATGAGGGGGGTCCTTGCACGAGGGGTGTCCTCGCACGCGGAGGGTCCTTGCACGAGGACAAGGGAGGTCCTTGCACAAGAACGAGGGGGCCTTGCACGACGGGGCCCTTGCACGAGGACGGTGGGTCCTTGCACGAGGACGATGGGGGCCTTGCACGAGGACGAGGGGCTTGCACGAGGACGAGGGGGCTTGCACTAGGGGTGGTCCTTGCACGAGTACTACGGGGGTCCTTGCATGAGAACGAGGGGGCCTTGCACGAGGACGAGAGGGCTTGCACGACGAGGTCCTTGCGCGAGGACGAGAGGGTCCTTGCACGAGGACGAGTGGGCTCTTAGACGAGGGCAAGGGTGGTCCTTGCTCGAGGAGGTCCTTGCACGAAGACAAGGGGGGTCCTTGCACGAGGGGTGTCCTCGCACGAGGAGGGTCCTTGCACGAGGACGAGGGGATCCTTGCACGAGGATGAGGGAGGTCCTTTAACGAGAATGAGGGAGCCTTGCACGAGGGTGTCCTTGGACGAGGGGGGTCCTTGCACGAGGACAAGTGGGGTCCTTGCACGAGGAAGTCCCTTGCACGAGGACGAGGAGGTCCTTGCACTAGAATGAGGGGTTATTGCACGAGGGTGTCCTAGCACGTGGACGAGAGGTGTCATTACACGAGGAGGGTCCTTCCATGAGGCCGAAGGGGGTTCTTGCACGAGGGGGATCCTTGCACGACAACGAGGAGGTCCTTGCACAAGAACCAGGGGGGTCCTTGCACGAGGACGAGGGGGGCCTTGCACGATGGGGTCCTTGCACGAGGACGAGGGGGGCCTTGCACGACGGGGTCCTTGCACGAGGACGATGGGGCCTTGCTCGAGTATGATGGGAACCTTGCACGAGGATGAGGGGTGTCCTTGCACGAGGAGGGTCCTTCCATGAGGACGAAGGGGCTTCTTGCACGAGGGGGGTCCTTGCACGAGGACAAGGGAGGCCCTTGCATGAGAACGAGGGGACCTTGCACAATGGGGGTCCTTCCACGAGGGGGATCCTCGCACGTGGAGGATCCTTGCACGAGGATGGGGGAGGTCGTTGCACAAGAACGAGGGGGTCCTCGCACGAGGACGAGGGAGGCCTTGCACGATGGGGTCCTTGCACGAGGACGAGGGGGCCTTGCTCGAGGAGGATGGGAGCCTTGCACGAGGACGGGGGCTTGCACTAGTGGTGGTCCTTGCACGAGGATTAGGGCGGTCCTTGCATGAGAACGAGGGGGCCTTGCACGAGTGTGTCCTTGCACGAGGACGAAGAGGTCCTCGCACGAGAATGAGGGGTTGTTGCACGAGGGTGTCTTTTCACGAGGACGAGGGGGTCCTTGCACGAGAATGAAGGGTCCTTGCATGACGGTGGACTTTGTACGAGGAGGAGGGGGCCCTTGCACGAGAGCGAGGGTGGTCCTTGCATGATAACAAGGGGGTCTTGCATGAGAGAGGCCCTTGCACGTGGACGAGGGGGTCCTTGCACGAGGAGGGTCCTTCCGTGAGGACGAAGGATGTCTTACACGAGGGGGTTCCTTGCACGGGGACGAGGGTGTCCTTGGACGAGGATGAGGGCGGTCCTTCCATGAGAAGGTGGGGGCCTTGCACGAGTGGGTCCTTGCACTAGGGGTGTCCTTGCAGGAGGACAAGGAGGTACTTGCATGAAAACAAGGGGGGGTCTTGCATGAGAGAGGCCCTTGCAAGAGGACGAGGGGGTCCTTGCACAAGGACGAGGGGTGTCCTTGCACGAGGAGGGTCCTTCCATGAGGACGAAGAGGGTTCTTGCACGAGGGGGGGCCTTGCACGAGGACAAGGGAGGTCCTTGCATGAGACCGAGGGGACCTTGCACGAGGGAGTCCTTGCACGAGGGTGTCCTTGCACGAGGACGAGGTGTGTCCTTGCACGAGGAGGGTCCTTCAATGAGGACGAAGGGTGTTCTTGCACGAGGGTGGTCCTTGCATGAGAACGAGGGGACCTTGCACGATGGGGGTCCTTCCACTAGGGGGATCCTCGCACGAGGAGGATCCTTGCACGAGGATGGGGGATGTCCTTGCACAAGAACGAGGGGGTCCTTGCATGAGGACGAGGGGGGCCTTGCACGACGGTGTCCTTGCACGAGGACGATGGGGCCTTGCTCAAGGACGATGGGAGCCTTGCACGAGGACGGGGGCTTGCACTAGGGGTGGTCCTTGCACGAGGACTAGGGGGGTCGTTGCGTTTGAACGAGGGGGACTTGCACGAGGGGGTCCTTGCACGAGGGGGCCCTTGCACGAGGGCAAGGGGATCCTTGCACGAGGAAGAGGGTTCCTTGGACTAGGAAGAGGGGGACCTTGCACGAGGGGTAGTCCTTGCACGAGGACATGGGGGGTCCTTCATGAGAACTGGAGGGCCTTGCACGAAGGGGGCCTTGCACGAGGACGAGGTGGCTCTTGCACGAGGGCAAGGGTGGTCTTTGCTCGAAAAGGGTCCTTGCACGAGGGCGAGGGGGTTCATTCACAAGCGGGGGTCCTTGCACGAGGACGCGGGGATCCTTGCACGAGGATGAGGGAGGTCCTTTCACGAGAACGAAGGAGCCTTGCACGAGGGTGTCCTTGCACGACGGGGGTCCTAGCACGAGGACAAGTGGGGTCCTTGCGCGAAGAAGTCCCTTGCTTAAGGACGAGGGGGGTCCTTGCATGAAAACAAGGGGGTCTTGCACGAGGGGGGTCTTTGCACGAGGACAAGTGGGGTCCTTGCACGAGGACAAGGGAGGTCCTTGCATGAGAACGAGGGGACCTTGCACGAGGGGGTCCTTGCACGAGGGGTGTCCTTGCACAAGGACAAGGAGGTCCTTGCACGAGAATGAGGGGTTCTTGCACGAGGGTGTCCTTGCACGAGGATGAGGGAGGTCCTTTCACGAGAACGAGGGAGCCTTGTACGAGGGTGTCCTTGCACGAGGGGGGCCTTGCACAAGGACGAGGGGGTCCTTGCACGAGGACAAGTGAGGTCCTTGCATGAGGAAGACTCTTGCACGATGACGAGGGGTGTCCTTGGACGAGGAGGGTCCTTCCATGAGGACGAAGGGGGTTCTTGCACGAGGGTGTCCTTGCACGAGGACGAGGGGGTCCTTGCACGAGAATGAGGGGGCCTTCCATGAGGGGGGACTTTGTACGAGTAGGAGGGGGCCCTTGCACGAGAGCGAGGGTGGTCCTTGCATGATAACAAGGGGGTCTTGCATGAGAGAGGCCCTTGCACGAGGACGAAGGGGTCCTTGCACGAGGAGAGTCCTTCCGTGAGGACGAAGGGGGTTCTTGCACGAGGGGGGTCCTTGCACGGGGACGAGGGTGTCCTTGGACGAGGATGAGGGAGGTCCTTCCATGAGAAGCTGGGGGCCTTGCACGAGTGGGTCCTTGCATTAGGGGTGTCCTTGCACGAGGACGAGGAGGTACTTGCATGAAAACAAGGGGGGTCTTGCATGAGAGAGGCCCTTGCAAGAGGACGAGGGGGTCCTTGCACGAGGACGAGGGGTGTCCTTGCACGAGGAGGGTCCTTCCATGAGGACGAAGGGGCTTCTTGCACGAGGGGGGTCCTTGCACGAGGACAAGGGAGGCCCTTGCATGAGAACGAGGGGACCTTACACGAGGGGGTCCTTGGACGAGGGCAAGAGGGGGTCCTTTCAGGAGGGGAAGTCCTTGCACGAGGACGAGGGTGTCCTTGCACGAGGATGAGGGAGGTCCTTGCATGAGAACGACGAGTCCTTGCACGTGTGGGTCATTGCACGAGGAGGGTCCTTGCACGAGGACAAGTGGGGTCCTTGCATGAAAACAAGGGGGTCTTGTATAAGAGAATGAGGGGTTATTGCACGAGGGTGTCCTTGGACGAGGACGAGAGGTGTCATTGCACGAGGAGGGTCCTTCCATGAGGCCGAAGGGGGTTCTTGCACGAGGGGGATCCTTGCACGACAACGAGGAGGACCTTGCACGAGGACAAATGGGGTTCCTTGCACAAGGGGTGTCCTCGCACGAGGAGGGTCCTAGCACGAGGATGAGGGAGGTCCTTGCACAAGAACGAGGGGGTCCTTGCACGAGGAAGTGGGGGTCCTTGCACTAGGAAGAGGGGGACCTTGCACGAGGGGTAGTCCTTGCACGAGGACATGGGGGGTCCTTGCATGAGAACTGGAGGGCCTTGAACGACGGGGGCCTTGCACGAGGACGAGGGGGTCCTTGCACGAGGACGAGTGGGCTCTTGGACGAGGATGAGGGAGGTCCTTTAACGAGAACGAGGGAGCCTTGCACGAGGGTGTCCTTGGACGAGGGGGGTCCTTGCACGAGGACAAGTGGGGTCCTTGCACGAGTAAGTCCCTTGCACGAGGACGAGGAGGTCCTTGCACTAGAATGAGGGGTTATTGCACGAGGGTGTCCTTGCACGAGGACGAGAGGTGTCATTGCACGAGGAGGGTCCTTCCATGAGGCCGAAGGGGGTTCTTGCACGAGGGGGATCCTTGCACGACAACGAGGAGGTCCTTGCACGAGGACAAAGGGGGTCCTTGCACGAGGACGAGGGGGGCTCGCACGACGGGGTCCTTGCACGAGGACGATGGGGTCCTTGCATGAGGACGATAGGGCCGTGTACGAGGACGAGGGGGCCTTGCACGAGGATGAGGGGGGTCCTTGCATGAGAATGAGGGGGCTTTTATGAAGGGGTCTATACACGAGGAGGGTGTTTGAACAAGGATGAGGGGGGTCCTTGCACGAGGGGTGTCCTCGCACGCGGAGGGTCCTTGCACGAGGATGAGGGAGGTACTTGCACAAGAACGAGGGGCCTTGCACGACGGGGCCCTTGCACGAGGACGATGGGTCCTTGCACGAGGACGATGGGGGCCTTGCACGAGGACGAGGGGCTTGCACGAGGACGATTGGGTCCTTGCACGAGGACGATAGGGCCTTGTAAAAGGAAAATGGGACCCTTGCACGAGGATGGGGAAGGTCCTTGCACAAGAACGAGGGGGTCCTTGCACGAGGACGAGGGGGGCCTTGCACGACGGGGTCCTTCAACGAGGACGATTGGGCCTTGCTCGAGGACGATGGGAGCCTTGCACGAGGATGGGGAATGTCCTTGCACAAGAACGAGGTGGTCCTTGCACAAGGACGAGGGGTCTTGCACGACGTGGTCCTTGCACGGGGACGATGGGGTCCTTGTACGAGGATGATAGGGCCTTGTACGAGGACGAGGGGGCCTTGCACGGGGACGAGGGGGGTCCTTGCATGAGAATGAGGGGGCTTTTACGACGGGGTCCTTGCACGAGGAGGGTGTTTGAACAAGGATGAGGGGGGTCCTTGCATGAGGGGTGTCCTCGCACGTGGAGGGTCCTTGCACGAGGATGGAGGAGGTCCTTGCACAAGAACGAGGGGGCCTTGCACGACGGGGCCCTTGCACGAAAACGATGGGTCTTTGCACGAGGACGATGGGGGGCTTGCACGAGGACGAGGGGCTTGCACGAGGACGAGGGGCTTGCACTAGGGGTGGTCCTTGCACGAGGACTACGGGGGTCCTTGCATGAGAACGAGGGGGCCTTGCTCGACGGGGTCCTTGCAGGAGGAGGCTCTCTGAACAAGGATGAGGAGGTCCTTGTACGAGAACGAGGGGTGTTCTTGCACTAGGGGGGGCCTTGAACGAGGGCAAAGGGGGCCTTGCACGAGGATTAGGGGGACCTTGCACGATGATTTGGGGGGCTTGCACGAGGACATGGGGGCTCTTGCACGAGTGCAAGGGGGGTCCTTGCACTAGGAAGAGGGTGTCCTTGCACGAGGGGGGTCCTTGCACAAGGACGAGGGGGACCTTGCACGAGGACAAGTGCGGTCCTTGCACGAGGAAGTCCCCTGCAAGGCGACGAGGGGGTCCTTGCACGAGGGGTGTCCTCGCACGAGGAGGATCCTTGCACGAGGATGGGGAAGGTCCTTGCACAAGAACGAGGGGGTCCTTGCACAAGAACGAGGGGGTCCTTGCACAAGGACGAGGGGGCCTTGCACGACGGGGTCCTTGCACGAGGACGATGGGGCCTTGCTCGATGACGATGGGAGCCTTGCACGAGGATGGGGAAGGTCCTTGCACAAGAACGAGGCGGTCCTTGCACTAGCAATAGGGGGGCCTTGCACGACGGTGTCCTTGCACGAGGACGATGGGGCCTTGCACGAAGACGATGGGGCCTTGTACGGGGACGATGGGAGCCTTGCACGAGGATGGAGAAGGTCCTTGCACAAGAACGAGGGGATCCTTGCACAAGGACGAGGGGGCCTTGCACGACGGGGTCCTTGCACGAGGACGATGGGGCCTTGCTCGAGGACGATGGGAGCTTTGCACGAGGATGGGGAAGGTCCTTGCACAAGAACTAGGGGGTCTTTGCACGAGGACGAGGAGGGTCCTTGCACGAGGACGAGTAGATCCATGCACAAGGATGAGGGAGGTCCTTTAACGAGAACGAGGGAGCCTTGCACGAGGGTGTCCTTGCACGAGGGGGGTCCTTGCACGAGGACAAGTGGAGTCCTTGCACGAGGACAAGTGGGGTCCGTGCACGAGGAAGTCTTTTGCACGAGGACGACGGGAGTCCTTGCACGAGGAAGTCCCTTGCACGAGGACGAGGGGGTCCTTGCATTAAAAAAAGGGGGTCTTGCACGAGGGGGGTCTTTGCACGACGACAAGTAGGGTCCTTGCACGAGGACAAGGGAGGTCCTTGCATGAGAACGAGGGGACCTTGCAAGAGGGGTCCTTGCACGAGGGGTGTCCTTGCACAAGGACGAGGAGGTCCTTGCACGAGAATGAGGGGTTCTTGCACGAGGGTGTCCTTGCACGAGGACGAGGGGTGTCATTGCACGAGGAGGGTCCTTCCATGAGGCCGAAGGGGGTTCTTGCACGAGGGGGATCCTTGCACGACTACGAAGAGGTCCTTGCACGAGGACAAATGGGGTTCCTTGCACGAGGGGTGTCCTCGCAAGAGGAGGGTCCTCGCACGAGGACAAGGGATGTCCTTGCACAAGAACAAGGGGGTCCTTGCACTAGGAATAGGGGGGCCTTGCACGACGGGGTCCTTGCACGAGGACGATGGGGCCTTGCACGAAGACGATGGGGCCTTGTACGCGGACGATGGGAGCCTTGCACGAGGATGGAGAAGGTCCTTGCACAAGAAAGAGGGGATCCTTGCACAAGGACGAGGGGGCCTTGCACGACGGGGTCCTTGCACGAGGACGATGGGGCCTTGCTCGAGGACGATGGGAGCTTTGCACGAGGATGGGGAAGGTCCTTGCACAAGAACGAGGGGGTCCTTGCACTAGGAATAGGTGGGCTTTGCACGACGGGGTCCTTGCCCAAGGACGATGGGGCCTTGCACGAAGACGATGGGGCCTTGTACGGGGACAATGGGAACCCTGCACAAGGATGGAGAAGGTCCTTGCACAAGAACGAGGGGGTCCTTGCACGAGGAAGTGGGGGTCCTTGCACTAGGAAGAGGGGGACCTTGCACGAGGGGTAGTCCTTGCACGAGGACATGGGGGGTCCTTGCATGAGAACTGGAGGGCCTTGAACGACGGGGGCCTTGCACGAGGACGAGGGGGTCCTTGCACGAGGACGAGTGGGCTCTTGGACGAGGACAAGGGTGGTCCTTCCTCGAGGAGGTCCTTGCACGAGGACAAGGGGGGTCCTTGCACGAGGGGTGTCCTCGCACGAGGAGGGTCCTTGCACGAGGACGAGGGGATCCTTGCACGAGGATGAGGGAGGTCCTTTAACGAGAACGAGGGAGCCTTGCACGAGGGGGTTCCTTGCACGAGGACAAGTGGGGTCCTTGCACGAGGAAGTCCCTTGCACGAGGACGAGGGGGTCCTTGCATTAAAACAAGGGGGTCTTGCACGAGGGGGGTCTTTGCACGACGACAAGTAGGGTCCTCGCACGAGGACAAGGGAGGTCCTTGCATGAGAACGAGGGGACCTTGCAAGAGGGGGTCCTTGCAGGAGGGGTGTCCTTGCACAAGGACGAGGAGGTCCTTGCACGAGAATGAGGGGTTCTTGCACGAGGGTGTCCTTGCAAGAGGACGAGGGGTGTCATTGCACGAGGAGGGTCCTTCCATGAGGCCGAAGGGGGTTCTTGCACGAGGGGGATCCTTGCACGACTACGAAGAGGTCCTTGCACGAGGACAAATGGGGTTCCTTGCACGAGGCGTGTCCTCGCAAGAGGAGGGTCCTCGCACGAGGACGAGGGATGTCCTCGCACAAGAACGAGGGGGTCCTTGCACTAGGAATAGGGTGACCTTGCACGACGGGGTCCTTGCACGAGGACGATGGAGCCTTGCTCGATGACGATGGGAGCCTTGCACGAGGATGGGGAAGGTCCTTGCACAAGAACGAGGGGGTCCTTGCACTAGGAATAGGTGGGCTTTGCACGACGGGGTCCTTGCACGAGGACGATGGGGCCTTGCACGAAGACGATGGGGCCTTGTACGGGGACAATGGGAACCCTGCACAAGGATGGAGAAGGTCCTTGCACAAGAACGAGGGGGTCCTTGCACTAGGAATAGGGGGACTTTGCACGACGGGGTCCTTGCACGAGGACGATGGGGCCTTGGTCGAGGACGATGGGAGCCTTGCTCGACGATGGGGAAGGTCCTTGCACAAGTACGAGGGTGTCCTTGCACAAGGACGAGGGGGCTTGCACGACGGGTCCTTGCACGAGGACGATGGGGTCCTTGCACGAGGACGATAGGGCCTTGTACGAGGACGAGGGGGCCTTGCACGAGGACGAGGGGGTCCTTGCATGAGAATGAGGGGGCTTTTATGACGAGGTCCTTGCACGAGGAGGGTGTTTGAACAAGGATGAGGGGGGTCCTTGCACGAGGGGTGTCCTCGCACGCGGAGGGTCCTTGCACGAGGACAAGGGAGGTCCTTGCACAAGAACGAGGGGGCCTTGCACGACGGGGCCCTTGCACGAGGACGGTGGGTCCTTGCACGAGGACGATGGGGGCCTTGCACGAGGACGAGGGGCTTGCACGAGGACGAGGGGGCTTGCACTAGGGGTGGTCCTTGCACGAGTACTACGGGGGTCCTTGCATGAGAACGAGGGGGCCTTGCACGAGGACGAGAGGGCTTGCACGACGAGGTCCTTGCGCGAGGACGAGAGGGTCCTTGCACGAGGACGAGTGGGCTCTTAGACGAGGGCAAGGGTGGTCCTTGCTCGAGGAGGTCCTTGCACGAAGACAAGGGGGGTCCTTGCACGAGGGGTGTCCTCGCACGAGGAGGGTCCTTGCACGAGGACGAGGGGATCCTTGCACGAGGATGAGGGAGGTCCTTTAACGAGAATGAGGGAGCCTTGCACGAGGGTGTCCTTGGACGAGGGGGGTCCTTGCACGAGGACAAGTGGGGTCCTTGCACGAGGAAGTCCCTTGCACGAGGACGAGGAGGTCCTTGCACTAGAATGAGGGGTTATTGCACGAGGGTGTCCTAGCACGTGGACGAGAGGTGTCATTACACGAGGAGGGTCCTTCCATGAGGCCGAAGGGGGTTCTTGCACGAGGGGGATCCTTGCACGACAACGAGGAGGTCCTTGCACAAGAACCAGGGGGGTCCTTGCACGAGGACGAGGGGGGCCTTGCACGATGGGGTCCTTGCACGAGGACGAGGGGGGCCTTGCACGACGGGGTCCTTGCACGAGGACGATGGGGCCTTGCTCGAGTATGATGGGAACCTTGCACGAGGATGAGGGGTGTCCTTGCACGAGGAGGGTCCTTCCATGAGGACGAAGGGGCTTCTTGCACGAGGGGGGTCCTTGCACGAGGACAAGGGAGGCCCTTGCATGAGAACGAGGGGACCTTGCACAATGGGGGTCCTTCCACGAGGGGGATCCTCGCACGTGGAGGATCCTTGCACGAGGATGGGGGAGGTCGTTGCACAAGAACGAGGGGGTCCTCGCACGAGGACGAGGGAGGCCTTGCACGATGGGGTCCTTGCACGAGGACGAGGGGGCCTTGCTCGAGGAGGATGGGAGCCTTGCACGAGGACGGGGGCTTGCACTAGTGGTGGTCCTTGCACGAGGATTAGGGCGGTCCTTGCATGAGAACGAGGGGGCCTTGCACGAGTGTGTCCTTGCACGAGGACGAAGAGGTCCTCGCACGAGAATGAGGGGTTGTTGCACGAGGGTGTCTTTTCACGAGGACGAGGGGGTCCTTGCACGAGAATGAAGGGTCCTTGCATGACGGTGGACTTTGTACGAGGAGGAGGGGGCCCTTGCACGAGAGCGAGGGTGGTCCTTGCATGATAACAAGGGGGTCTTGCATGAGAGAGGCCCTTGCACGTGGACGAGGGGGTCCTTGCACGAGGAGGGTCCTTCCGTGAGGACGAAGGATGTCTTACACGAGGGGGTTCCTTGCACGGGGACGAGGGTGTCCTTGGACGAGGATGAGGGCGGTCCTTCCATGAGAAGGTGGGGGCCTTGCACGAGTGGGTCCTTGCACTAGGGGTGTCCTTGCAGGAGGACAAGGAGGTACTTGCATGAAAACAAGGGGGGGTCTTGCATGAGAGAGGCCCTTGCAAGAGGACGAGGGGGTCCTTGCACAAGGACGAGGGGTGTCCTTGCACGAGGAGGGTCCTTCCATGAGGACGAAGAGGGTTCTTGCACGAGGGGGGGCCTTGCACGAGGACAAGGGAGGTCCTTGCATGAGACCGAGGGGACCTTGCACGAGGGAGTCCTTGCACGAGGGTGTCCTTGCACGAGGACGAGGTGTGTCCTTGCACGAGGAGGGTCCTTCAATGAGGACGAAGGGTGTTCTTGCACGAGGGTGGTCCTTGCATGAGAACGAGGGGACCTTGCACGATGGGGGTCCTTCCACTAGGGGGATCCTCGCACGAGGAGGATCCTTGCACGAGGATGGGGGATGTCCTTGCACAAGAACGAGGGGGTCCTTGCATGAGGACGAGGGGGGCCTTGCACGACGGTGTCCTTGCACGAGGACGATGGGGCCTTGCTCAAGGACGATGGGAGCCTTGCACGAGGACGGGGGCTTGCACTAGGGGTGGTCCTTGCACGAGGACTAGGGGGGTCGTTGCGTTTGAACGAGGGGGACTTGCACGAGGGGGTCCTTGCACGAGGGGGCCCTTGCACGAGGGCAAGGGGATCCTTGCACGAGGAAGAGGGTTCCTTGGACTAGGAAGAGGGGGACCTTGCACGAGGGGTAGTCCTTGCACGAGGACATGGGGGGTCCTTCATGAGAACTGGAGGGCCTTGCACGAAGGGGGCCTTGCACGAGGACGAGGTGGCTCTTGCACGAGGGCAAGGGTGGTCTTTGCTCGAAAAGGGTCCTTGCACGAGGGCGAGGGGGTTCATTCACAAGCGGGGGTCCTTGCACGAGGACGCGGGGATCCTTGCACGAGGATGAGGGAGGTCCTTTCACGAGAACGAAGGAGCCTTGCACGAGGGTGTCCTTGCACGACGGGGGTCCTAGCACGAGGACAAGTGGGGTCCTTGCGCGAAGAAGTCCCTTGCTTAAGGACGAGGGGGGTCCTTGCATGAAAACAAGGGGGTCTTGCACGAGGGGGGTCTTTGCACGAGGACAAGTGGGGTCCTTGCACGAGGACAAGGGAGGTCCTTGCATGAGAACGAGGGGACCTTGCACGAGGGGGTCCTTGCACGAGGGGTGTCCTTGCACAAGGACAAGGAGGTCCTTGCACGAGAATGAGGGGTTCTTGCACGAGGGTGTCCTTGCACGAGGATGAGGGAGGTCCTTTCACGAGAACGAGGGAGCCTTGTACGAGGGTGTCCTTGCACGAGGGGGGCCTTGCACAAGGACGAGGGGGTCCTTGCACGAGGACAAGTGAGGTCCTTGCATGAGGAAGACTCTTGCACGATGACGAGGGGTGTCCTTGGACGAGGAGGGTCCTTCCATGAGGACGAAGGGGGTTCTTGCACGAGGGTGTCCTTGCACGAGGACGAGGGGGTCCTTGCACGAGAATGAGGGGGCCTTCCATGAGGGGGGACTTTGTACGAGTAGGAGGGGGCCCTTGCACGAGAGCGAGGGTGGTCCTTGCATGATAACAAGGGGGTCTTGCATGAGAGAGGCCCTTGCACGAGGACGAAGGGGTCCTTGCACGAGGAGAGTCCTTCCGTGAGGACGAAGGGGGTTCTTGCACGAGGGGGGTCCTTGCACGGGGACGAGGGTGTCCTTGGACGAGGATGAGGGAGGTCCTTCCATGAGAAGCTGGGGGCCTTGCACGAGTGGGTCCTTGCATTAGGGGTGTCCTTGCACGAGGACGAGGAGGTACTTGCATGAAAACAAGGGGGGTCTTGCATGAGAGAGGCCCTTGCAAGAGGACGAGGGGGTCCTTGCACGAGGACGAGGGGTGTCCTTGCACGAGGAGGGTCCTTCCATGAGGACGAAGGGGCTTCCTGCACGAGGGGGGTCCTTGCACGAGGACAAGGGAGGCCCTTGCATGAGAACGAGGGGACCTTACACGAGGGGGTCCTTGGACGAGGGCAAGAGGGGGTCCTTTCAGGAGGGGAAGTCCTTGCACGAGGACGAGGGTGTCCTTGCACGAGGATGAGGGAGGTCCTTGCATGAGAACGACGAGTCCTTGCACGTGTGGGTCATTGCACGAGGAGGGTCCTTGCACGAGGACAAGTGGGGTCCTTGCATGAAAACAAGGGGGTCTTGTATAAGAGAATGAGGGGTTATTGCACGAGGGTGTCCTTGGACGAGGACGAGAGGTGTCATTGCACGAGGAGGGTCCTTCCATGAGGCCGAAGGGGGTTCTTGCACGAGGGGGATCCTTGCACGACAACGAGGAGGACCTTGCACGAGGACAAATGGGGTTCCTTGCACAAGGGGTGTCCTCGCACGAGGAGGGTCCTCGCACGAGGATGAGGGAGGTCCTTGCACAAGAACGAGGGGGTCCTTGCACGAGGAAGTGGGGGTCCTTGCACTAGGAAGAGGGGGACCTTGCACGAGGGGTAGTCCTTGCACGAGGACATGGGGGGTCCTTGCATGAGAACTGGAGGGCCTTGAACGACGGGGGCCTTGCACGAGGACGAGGGGGTCCTTGCACGAGGACGAGTGGGCTCTTGGACGAGGATGAGGGAGGTCCTTTAACGAGAACGAGGGAGCCTTGCACGAGGGTGTCCTTGGACGAGGGGGGTCCTTGCACGAGGACAAGTGGGGTCCTTGCACGAGTAAGTCCCTTGCACGAGGACGAGGAGGTCCTTGCACTAGAATGAGGGGTTATTGCACGAGGGTGTCCTTGCACGAGGACGAGAGGTGTCATTGCACGAGGAGGGTCCTTCCATGAGGCCGAAGGGGGTTCTTGCACGAGGGGGATCCTTGCACGACAACGAGGAGGTCCTTGCACGAGGACAAAGGGGGTCCTTGCACGAGGACGAGGGGGGCTCGCACGACGGGGTCCTTGCACGAGGACGATGGGGTCCTTGCATGAGGACGATAGGGCCGTGTACGAGGACGAGGGGGCCTTGCACGAGGATGAGGGGGGTCCTTGCATGAGAATGAGGGGGCTTTTATGACGGGGTCTATACACGAGGAGGGTGTTTGAACAAGGATGAGGGGGGTCCTTGCACGAGGGGTGTCCTCGCACGCGGAGGGTCCTTGCACGAGGATGAGGGAGGTACTTGCACAAGAACGAGGGGCCTTGCACGACGGGGCCCTTGCACGAGGACGATGGGTCCTTGCACGAGGACGATGGGGGCCTTGCACGAGGACGAGGGGCTTGCACGAGGACGATTGGGTCCTTGCACGAGGACGATAGGGCCTTGTAAAAGGAAAATGGGACCCTTGCACGAGGATGGGGAAGGTCCTTGCACAAGAACGAGGGGGTCCTTGCACGAGGACGAGGGGGGCCTTGCACGACGGGGTCCTTCAACGAGGACGATTGGGCCTTGCTCGAGGACGATGGGAGCCTTGCACGAGGATGGGGAATGTCCTTGCACAAGAACGAGGTGGTCCTTGCACAAGGACGAGGGGTCTTGCACGACGTGGTCCTTGCACGGGGACGATGGGGTCCTTGTACGAGGATGATAGGGCCTTGTACGAGGACGAGGGGGCCTTGCACGAGGACGAGGGGGGTCCTTGCATGAGAATGAGGGGGCTTTTACGACGGGGTCTTTGCACGAGGAGGGTGTTTGAACAAGGATGAGGGGGGTCCTTGCATGAGGGGTGTCCTCGCACGTGGAGGGTCCTCGCACGAGGATGAGGGAGGTCCTTGCACAAGAACGAGGGGGTCCTTGCACGAGGAAGTGGGGGTCCTTGCACTAGGAAGAGGGGGACCTTGCACGAGGGGTAGTCCTTGCACGAGGACATGGGGGGTCCTTGCATGAGAACTGGAGGGCCTTGAACGACGGGGGCCTTGCACGAGGACGAGGGGGTCCTTGCACGAGGACGAGTGGGCTCTTGGACGAGGATGAGGGAGGTCCTTTAACGAGAACGAGGGAGCCTTGCACGAGGGTGTCCTTGGACGAGGGGGGTCCTTGCACGAGGACAAGTGGGGTCCTTGCACGAGTAAGTCCCTTGCACGAGGACGAGGAGGTCCTTGCACTAGAATGAGGGGTTCTTGCACGAGGGTGTCCTTGCACGAGGATGAGGGAGGTCCTTTCACGAGAACGAGGGAGCCTTGTACGAGGGTGTCCTTGCACGAGGGGGGCCTTGCACAAGGACGAGGGGGTCCTTGCACGAGGACAAGTGAGGTCCTTGCATGAGGAAGACTCTTGCACGATGACGAGGGGTGTCCTTGGACGAGGAGGGTCCTTCCATGAGGACGAAGGGGGTTCTTGCACGAGGGTGTCCTTGCACGAGGACGAGGGGGTCCTTGCACGAGAATGAGGGGGCCTTCCATGAGGGGGGACTTTGTACGAGTAGGAGGGGGCCCTTGCACGAGAGCGAGGGTGGTCCTTGCATGATAACAAGGGGGTCTTGCATGAGAGAGGCCCTTGCACGAGGACGAAGGGGTCCTTGCACGAGGAGAGTCCTTCCGTGAGGACGAAGGGGGTTCTTGCACGAGGGGGGTCCTTGCACGGGGACGAGGGTGTCCTTGGACGAGGATGAGGGAGGTCCTTCCATGAGAAGCTGGGGGCCTTGCACGAGTGGGTCCTTGCATTAGGGGTGTCCTTGCACGAGGACGAGGAGGTACTTGCATGAAAACAAGGGGGGTCTTGCATGAGAGAGGCCCTTGCAAGAGGACGAGGGGGTCCTTGCACGAGGACGAGGGGTGTCCTTGCACGAGGAGGGTCCTTCCATGAGGACGAAGGGGCTTCTTGCACGAGGGGGGTCCTTGCACGAGGACAAGGGAGGCCCTTGCATGAGAACGAGGGGACCTTACACGAGGGGGTCCTTGGACGAGGGCAAGAGGGGGTCCTTTCAGGAGGGGAAGTCCTTGCACGAGGACGAGGGTGTCCTTGCACGAGGATGAGGGAGGTCCTTGCATGAGAACGACGAGTCCTTGCACGTGTGGGTCATTGCACGAGGAGGGTCCTTGCACGAGGACAAGTGGGGTCCTTGCATGAAAACAAGGGGGTCTTGTATAAGAGAATGAGGGGTTATTGCACGAGGGTGTCCTTGGACGAGGACGAGAGGTGTCATTGCACGAGGAGGGTCCTTCCATGAGGCCGAAGGGGGTTCTTGCACGAGGGGGATCCTTGCACGACAACGAGGAGGACCTTCCACGAGGACAAATGGGGTTCCTTGCACAAGGGGTGTCCTCGCACGAGGAGGGTCCTCGCACGAGGATGAGGGAGGTCCTTGCACAAGAACGAGGGGGTCCTTGCACGAGGAAGTGGGGGTCCTTGCACTAGGAAGAGGGGGACCTTGCACGAGGGGTAGTCCTTGCACGAGGACATGGGGGGTCCTTGCATGAGAACTGGAGGGCCTTGAACGACGGGGGCCTTGCACGAGGACGAGGGGGTCCTTGCACGAGGACGAGTGGGCTCTTGGACGAGGATGAGGGAGGTCCTTTAACGAGAACGAGGGAGCCTTGCACGAGGGTGTCCTTGGACGAGGGGGGTCCTTGCACGAGGACAAGTGGGGTCCTTGCACGAGTAAGTCCCTTGCACGAGGACGAGGAGGTCCTTGCACTAGAATGAGGGGTTATTGCACGAGGGTGTCCTTGCACGAGGACGAGAGGTGTCATTGCACGAGGAGGGTCCTTCCATGAGGCCGAAGGGGGTTCTTGCACGAGGGGGATCCTTGCACGACAACGAGGAGGTCCTTGCACGAGGACAAAGGGGGTCCTTGCACGAGGACGAGGGGGGCTCGCACGACGGGGTCCTTGCACGAGGACGATGGGGTCCTTGCATGAGGACGATAGGGCCGTGTACGAGGACGAGGGGGCCTTGCACGAGGATGAGGGGGGTCCTTGCATGAGAATGAGGGGGCTTTTATGACGGGGTCTATACACGAGGAGGGTGTTTGAACAAGGATGAGGGGGGTCCTTGCACGAGGGGTGTCCTCGCACGCGGAGGGTCCTTGCACGAGGATGAGGGAGGTACTTGCACAAGAACGAGGGGCCTTGCACGACGGGGCCCTTGCACGAGGACGATGGGTCCTTGCACGAGGACGATGGGGGCCTTGCACGAGGACGAGGGGCTTGCACGAGGACGATTGGGTCCTTGCACGAGGACGATAGGGCCTTGTAAAAGGAAAATGGGACCCTTGCACGAGGATGGGGAAGGTCCTTGCACAAGAACGAGGGGGTCCTTGCACGAGGACGAGGGGGGCCTTGCACGACGGGGTCCTTCAACGAGGACGATTGGGCCTTGCTCGAGGACGATGGGAGCCTTGCACGAGGATGGGGAATGTCCTTGCACAAGAACGAGGTGGTCCTTGCACAAGGACGAGGGGTCTTGCACGACGTGGTCCTTGCACGGGGACGATGGGGTCCTTGTACGAGGATGATAGGGCCTTGTACGAGGACGAGGGGGCCTTGCACGAGGACGAGGGGGGTCCTTGCATGAGAATGAGGGGGCTTTTACGACGGGGTCTTTGCACGAGGAGGGTGTTTGAACAAGGATGAGGGGGGTCCTTGCATGAGGGGTGTCCTCGCACGTGGAGGGTCCTCGCACGAGGATGAGGGAGGTCCTTGCACAAGAACGAGGGGGTCCTTGCACGAGGAAGTGGGGGTCCTTGCACTAGGAAGAGGGGGACCTTGCACGAGGGGTAGTCCTTGCACGAGGACATGGGGGGTCCTTGCATGAGAACTGGAGGGCCTTGAACGACGGGGGCCTTGCACGAGGACGAGGGGGTCCTTGCACGAGGACGAGTGGGCTCTTGGACGAGGATGAGGGAGGTCCTTTAACGAGAACGAGGGAGCCTTGCACGAGGGTGTCCTTGGACGAGGGGGGTCCTTGCACGAGGACAAGTGGGGTCCTTGCACGAGTAAGTCCCTTGCACGAGGACGAGGAGGTCCTTGCACTAGAATGAGGGGTTATTGCACGAGGGTGTCCTTGCACGAGGACGAGAGGTGTCATTGCACGAGGAGGGTCCTTCCATGAGGCCGAAGGGGGTTCTTGCACGAGGGGGATCCTTGCACGACAACGAGGAGGTCCTTGCACGAGGACAAAGGGGGTCCTTGCACGAGGACGAGGGGGGCTCGCACGACGGGGTCCTTGCACGAGGACGATGGGGTCCTTGCATGAGGACGATAGGGCCGTGTACGAGGACGAGGGGGCCTTGCACGAGGATGAGGGGGGTCCTTGCATGAGAATGAGGGGGCTTTTATGACGGGGTCTATACACGAGGAGGGTGTTTGAACAAGGATGAGGGGGGTCCTTGCACGAGGGGTGTCCTCGCACGCGGAGGGTCCTTGCACGAGGATGAGGGAGGTACTTGCACAAGAACGAGGGGCCTTGCACGACGGGGCCCTTGCACGAGGGCGATGGGTCCTTGCACGAGGACGATGGGGGCCTTGCACGAGGACGAGGGGCTTGCACGAGGACGATTGGGTCCTTGCACGAGGACGATAGGGCCTTGTACGAGGAAAATGGGACCCTTGCACGAGGATGGGGAAGGTCCTTGCACAAGAACGAGGGGGTCCTTGCACGAGGACGAGGGGGGCCTTGCACGACGGGGTCCTTCAACGAGGACGATTGGGCCTTGCTCGAGGACGATGGGAGCCTTGCACGAGGATGGGGAATGTCCTTGCACAAGAACGAGGTGGTCCTTGCACAAGGACGAGGGGTCTTGCACGACGGGGTCCTTGCACGGGGACGATGGGGTCCTTGTACGAGGATGATAGGGCCTTGTACGAGGACGAGGGGGCCTTGCACGAGGACGAGGGGGGTCCTTGCATGAGAATGAGGGGGCTTTTACGACGGGGTCCTTGCACGAGGAGGGTGTTTGAACAAGGATGAGGGGGGTCCTTGCATGAGGGGTGTCCTCGCACGTGGAGGGTCCTTGCACGAGGATGGAGGAGGTCCTTGCACAAGAACGAGGGGGCCTTGCACGACGGGGCCCTTGCACGAAAACGATGGGTCTTTGCACGAGGACGATGGGGAGCTTGCACGAGGACGAGGGGCTTGCACGAGGACGAGGGGCTTGCACTAGGGGTGGTCCTTGCACGAGGACTACGGGGGTCCTTGCATGAGAACGAGGGGGCCTTGCTCGACGGGGTCCTTGCAGGAGGAGGCTCTCTGAACAAGGATGAGGAGGTCCTTGTACGAGAACGAGGGGTGTTCTTGCACTAGGGGGGGCCTTGAACGAGGGCAAAGGGGGCCTTGCACGAGGATTAGGGGGACCTTGCACGATGATTTGGGGGGCTTGCACGAGGACATGGGGGCTCTTGCACGAGTGCAAGGGGGGTCCTTGCACTAGGAAGAGGGTGTCCTTGCACGAGGGGGGTCCTTGCACAAGGACGAGGGGGTCCTTGCACGAGGACAAGTGCGGTCCTTGCACGAGGAAGTCCCCTGCACGGCGACGAGGGGGTCCTTGCACGAGGGGTGTCCTCGCACGAGGAGGATCCTTGCACGAGGATGGGGAAGGTCCTTGCACAAGAACGAGGGGGTCCTTGCACAAGGACGAGGGGGCCTTGCACGACGGGGTCCTTGCACGAGGACGATGGGGCCTTGCTCGATGACGATGGGAGCCTTGCACGAGGATGGGGAAGGTCCTTGCACAAGAACGAGGGGGTCCTTGCACTAGCAATAGGGGGGCCTTGCACGACGGTGTCCTTGCACGAGGACGATGGGGCCTTGCACGAAGACGATGGGGCCTTGTACGGGGACGATGGGAGCCTTGCACGAGGATGGAGAAGGTCCTTGCACAAGAACGAGGGGATCCTTGCACAAGGACGAGGGGGCCTTGCACGACGGGGTCCTTGCACGAGGACGATGGGGCCTTGCTCGAGGACGATGGGAGCTTTGCACGAGGATGGGGAAGGTCCTTGCACAAGAACTAGGGGGTCTTTGCACAAGGACGAGGAGGGTCCTTGCACGAGGACGAGTAGATCCATGCACAAGGATGAGGGAGGTCCTTTAACGAGAACGAGGGAGCCTTGCACGAGGGTGTCCTTGCACGAGGGGGGTCCTTGCACGAGGACAAGTGGAGTCCTTGCACGAGGACAAGTGGGGTCCGTGCACGAGGAAGTCTTTTGCACGAGGACGACGGGAGTCCTTGCACGAGGAAGTCCCTTGCACGAGGACGAGGGGGTCCTTGCATTAAAAAAAGGGGGTCTTGCACGAGGGGGGTCTTTGCACGACGACAAGTAGGGTCCTTGCACGAGGACAAGGGAGGTCCTTGCATGAGAACGAGGGGACCTTGCAAGAGGGGGTCCTTGCACGAGGGGTGTCCTTGCACAAGGACGAGGAGGTCCTTGCACGAGAATGAGGGGTTCTTGCACGAGGGTGTCCTTGCACGAGGACGAGGGGTGTCATTGCACGAGGAGGGTCCTTCCATGAGGCCGAAGGGGGTTCTTGCACGAGGGGGATCCTTGCACGACTACGAAGAGGTCCTTGCACGAGGACAAATGGGGTTCCTTGCACGAGGGGTGTCCTCGCAAGAGGAGGGTCCTCGCACGAGGACAAGGGATGTCCTTGCACAAGAACGAGGGGGTCCTTGCACTAGGAATAGGGGGACCTTGCACGACGGGGTCCTTGCACGAGGACGATGGGGCCTTGCACGAAGACGATGGGGCCTTGTACGCGGACGATGGGAGCCTTGCACGAGGATGGAGAAGGTCCTTGCACAAGAACGAGGGGGTCCTTGCACAAGGACGAGGGGGCCTTGCACGACGGGGTCCTTACACGAGGAAGATGGGGCCTTGCTCGAGGACGATGGGAGCTTTGCACGAGGATGGGGAAGGTCCTTGCGCAAGAACGAGGGGGTCCTTGCACGAGGACGAGGGGTGTCCTCGCACGAGGAGGGTCCTTGCACGAGGACGAGGGGATCCTTGCACGAGGATGTGGGAGGTCCTTTAACGAGAACGAGGGAGCCCTGCACGAAGGTGTCCTTGCACGAGGGGGTCCTTGCACGAGGACAAGTGGAGTCCTTGAACGAGGACAAGTGGGGTCCGTGCACGAGGAAGTCCCTTGCACGAGGACGAGGGGGGTCCTTGCACGAGGAAGTCCCTTGGACGAGGACGAGGGGGGTCCTTGCATTAAAACAAGGGGGTCTTGCACGAGGGGGGTCTTTGCACGAGGACACATAGGGTCCTTGCACGAGGACAAGGGAGGTCCTTGCATGAGAACGAGGGGACCTTGCACGAGGGGGTCCTTGCACGAGGGGTGTCCTTGCACAAGGACGAGGAGGTCCTTGCACGAGAATGAGGGGTTCTTGCACGAGGGTGTCCTTGCAAGAGGACGAGGGGTGTCATTGCACGAGGAGGGTCCTTCCATGAGGCCGAAGGGGGTTCTTGCACGAGGGGGATCCTTGCACGACTACGAAGAGGTCCTTGCACGAGGACAAATGGGGCTCCTTGCACGAGGGGTGTCCTCGCAAGAGGAGGGACCTCGCACGAGGAGGAGGGAGGTCCTTGCACAAGAACGAGGGGGTCCTTGCACTAGGAATAGGGGGACTTTGCACGACGGGGTCCTTGCACGAGGACGATGGGGCCTTGGTCGAGGACGATGGGAGCCTTGCTCGAGGATGGGGAAGGTCCTTGCACAAGTACGAGGGGGTCCTTGCACAAGGACGAGGGGGCTTGCACGACGGGGTCCTTGCACGAGGACGATGGGGTCCTTGCACGAGGACGATAGGGCCTTGTACGAGGACGAGGGGGCCTTGCACGAGGACGAGGGGGGTCCTTGCATGAGAATGAGGGGGCTTTTATGACGAGGTCCTTGCACGAGGAGGGTGTTTTAACAAGGATGAGGGGGGTCCTTGCACGAGGGTTGTCCTCGCACGCGGAGGGTCCTTGCACGAGGATGAGGGAGGTCCTTGCACAAGAACGAGGGGGCCTTGCACGTGTGGGTCCTTACACGGGGAGGGTCCTTGCACGAGGACAAGTGGGATCCTTGCATGAAAACAAGGGGGTCTTGTATAAGAGGGGTCCTTGAACGAGAACGAGGGAGCCTTGAACGAGGACAAGTGGATTCCTTGCACGAGGAAGGACCTTGCACGAGGACGAGGAGGGTCCTTGCATGAAAACAAAGAGGGTCTTGCACGAGGGTGTCCTTGAACGAGGACAAGTGGGTCCTTGCACTTGGACAAGGGAGGTACTTGCATGAGAACGAGGGGACCTTGCACGATGGGGGTCCTTGCACGAGGACGATGGGGCCTTGAGGACGATGGGGTCCTTGCATGAGGAAGATAGGGCCTTGTACGAGGACGATGGGAGCCTTGCATGAGGATGAGGAAGGTCCTTGCACAAGAACGAGGGGGTCCTTGCACGAGAACGAGGGGGGCCTTGCACGACGGGGTCCTTGCACGAGGACGATGTGAGCCTTGCACGAGGATGGGGAAGGTCCTTGCACGAGAACGAGGGGGTCCTTGCACGAGGACGAGGGGGCCTTGCACGACGGGGTCCTTGCACGAGGACGATGGGGCCTTGCTCGAGGACGATGGGAGCCTTGCACGAGAATGGGGAAGGTCCTTGCACAAGAACGAGAAGGTCCTTGCACGAGGAGGAGGGGTGTCCTCGCACGAGGAGGGTCCTTGCACGAGGACGAGGGGATCCTTGCACGAGGATGAGGGAGGTCCTTGCATGAGAACGAAGGGGTGTTTTTGCACGAGGGGATCCTTGCACGAGGACGAGGGGGTCCTTGCACGAGAATGAGGGGGCCTTGCATGAGGGAGGACTTTGTACGAGGAGGAGGGGGCCCTTGCACGAGAGCGAGGGTGGTCCTTGCATGATAACAAGGGGGTCTTGCATGAGAGAGGCCCTTGCACGAGGACGAGGGGGTCCTTAATCGAGGAGGGTCCTTCCGTGAGGACGAAGGGGTTTCTTGCACGAGGGGGGTCCTTGCACGGGGACGAGGGTGTCCTTGGACGAGGATGAGGGAGGTCCTTCCATGAAAAGGTGGGGGCCTTGCACGAGTGGATCCTTGCACTAGGGGTGTCCTTGCACGAGGACGAGGAGGTACTTGCATGAAAACAAGGGGGGTCTTGCATGAGAGAGGCCCTTGCAAGAGGACGAGGGGTGTCCTTGCACGAGGAGGGTCCTTCCATGAGGACGAAGGGGGTTCTTGCACGAGGGGGGGCCTTGCACGAGGACAAGGGAGGTCCTTGCATGAGAACGAGGGGACCTTGCACGAGGGGGGGGCCTTGCACGAGGGGGGTCCTTGCACGAGGACGAGGAGGTCCTTGCACGAGGACAAGGGGGATTCTTGCACGAGTGGTGTTCTTTCACGGGTACGAGCGGGCCCTTGCACGAGGACAAGTAGGGTCCTTGCACGAGGACAAGAGAGGTCCTTGCACGAGGACGAAGGGGGCCTTGCACGAGGGGTGGTCCTTGCACGAGGACATGGGGGGTCCTTACACGAAGGCGAGGGGGCTCTTGCACGAGGGCAAGGGTGGTCCTTCCTCGAGGAGGGTCCTTGCACGAGGGCGAGGGGGTCCATTCACAAGTGGGGGTCCTTGCACGAGGACGAGGGGATCCTTGCACAAGGATGAGGGAGGTCCTTTCACGAGAACGAGGGAGCCTTGAACGAGGGTGTCCTTGCATGAGGGGGGGCCTTGCACAAGGACGAGGGCGTCCTTGCACGGGGACAAGGGGGGTCCTTGCACGAGGAAGTCCCTTGCACGAGGACGAGGGTGTTCCTTGCATGAAAACAAGGGGGTCCTTGCACGAGGGGGGTCCTTTCACGAGGAGGAGGAGGTACTTGCACGAGGACAAGGGGGGTCCTTGCACAAGGGGTGTCCTCGCACGAGGAGGATCCTTGCACGAGGATGGGGAGGTCCTTGCACAAGAACGAGGGGGTCCTTGCACGAGGACGATGGGGCCTTGCTCGAGGACGATGGGAGCCTTGCACGAGGACGGGGGCTTGCACTAGGGGTGGTCCTTGCACGAGGACTAGGGGGGTCCTTGCATGAGAACGAGGGGGCCTTGCACGAGGGGTCCTTGCACGGGGGGTGTCCTTGCACGAGGACTAGGAGGTCCTCGCACGAGAATGAGGGGTTCTTGCACGAGGGTGTTCTTGCACGAGGACGGGGGTTCCTTGCAGGAGGACGAGGCGGTGCTTGCACGAGGATGAGGAAGGTCCTTGCACGAGAATGAGGGGGCCTTGCATGAGCGGGGACTTTGTACGAGGAGGAGGGGGCCCTTGCACGAGAGCGAGGGTGGTCCTTGCATGATAACAAGGGGGTCTTGCATGAGAGAGGCCCTTGCACGAGGACGAGGGGGTCCTTGCACGAGGAGGGTCCTTCCATGAGGACGAAGGGGGTTCTTGCACGAGGGGGTCCTTGCACGGGGACGAGGGTGTCCTTGGACGAGGATGAGGGCGGTCCTTCCATGAGAAGGTGGGGGCCTTGCACGAGTTGGTCCTTGCACTAGGGGTGTCCTTGCACGAGGACGAGGAGGTACTTGCATGAAAACAAGGGGGGTCTTGCATGAGAGAGGCCCTTGCAAGAGGACGAGGGGGTCCTTGCACGAGGACGAGGGATGTCCTTGCACAAGGTGGATCCTTCCATGAGGACGAAGGGGGTGACTTGCACTAGGGGTGGTCCTTGCATGAGGACTAGGGGGGTCCTTGCATGAGAACGAGGGGACCTTGCACGAGGGGGTTCTTGCACGAGGGCAAGAGGGGGTCCTTTCAGGAGGGGAAGTCCTTGCACGAGGATGAGGGTGTCCTTGCACGAGGATGAGGGAGGTCCTTGCATGAGAACGAGGGGTCCTTGTACGTGTGGGTCCTTTGCCCACATGCTGTACAAGGAGGGAAGTACTGAGTTTTGCGATTTAAGATCAATCTGCTGCCATTTAAACTTTATAACACAACTGAAAATGGGCCCAGAAAGGTTGTCCTGGTCTTACTTCTGTGTTTAGATAGAATAATGCTGTTTCTTGTCTTCTTTACGGGGCAGCAGGAGCCTGGATTCTGTCTTTCAGATCGCCTCTCCTGTTAAAAGAAAATAATAAAAGTTGCTGCAAAGGCAGCACTGGGCATTCTGGAAGTCAAAATTGACCACAATCTTATTTCCTGGTTCTGCTTGCTTAGGCAGTCGTTCAGGCATACGCTAATGATTTCTTTCTTTCCTTCAGCTCTTCTAGTTGAAGTAAAAGCATAACTCCCCTCCCTCCCATAATTCTAGGTTTGATATTTATTTGTCTGTGGCTGGCTAGTTCATCTCTAAGCTTCTCGGAGGAAATGCTGCCTGAAGTGATGTCCCACCACATAGGTGAGCAAGCTTTTTCATAAAGCTCAAAACACCTTGTGTATTCAGCTACCTGGAAACTCTGCTCTAACTAGGGATTTCGACAGGAGAAATCGGACACAAAAGGTTAAATGTGTAGCATAAATGAGATAGGGTGGAACAATGCTGTGATGGTTTGGTGTGGAAAATCGAAGCGCTCTGTGTCTTATTCCACATAATTACTACAAAGCTTGAGGAAAAAAAGGAATTGCTAATAGTTCCCTTACTGGCTCTAGGTTTCAGATCATCCTATAAAGGAAATGAAATTTTTTCATTCTGCAGATGGGAGCATCACGGAGTTGCGCAGAGCTTTTTGGCTCAGAAAAGGGCCATCGGTTTATACTGACAGATATACCTGGCTCGTGTAACAGCAGCAGGGCTGAGCCCAGCACTTGAAACTGTCCGAGACCTCCCTATGGATTGATTCCAGTACCCTCGCTGTCCTGACAGGATACTGCTTAGACCTGAGGGTGAAATGAAACATGCTTTTTTTACTGTGGCCTAGGGAGGCCGCTGGGAAACACTGAGGTCAGTAATTGGCTTCTCAGTCTTGTGGATACAGGGCAATGGTGTTCTTTGAACACCCAAAACTGGATCCAGTGCAGTCTGGGAACTGCTGGAAGCTTCTGCTAGACACCCCTCTTTGGGTTAAACTCATCCCTGAGAAACCTGGACAGAAAAATGTAGGATAGGTTCATAGATTTTTTTTTAATATCTCTGTGGATTTACTAAACCAAAAGAAATTTGTTTGTTTGTTTATTTCCTCTCCCTGATGCTCCGAGGCACATCCCTATATTTAGGAGCTTGTCTTGCTCCGCTCTCTACTCTTGTGTTCTGTATCCTTATGCTGGTTTCACAGAGGATATTGAAAAAGCAGGCAGGAACCATCACAGTTGTATTAAGCAGAGCTCAGATTCAGAAAGAGCTAAGAAAGTTTTAGTCCTCTGCCTGGCAAACTACATGTGGGACTCTAAAACACGAAAGTAGATAAATTATGGGCTAGTCTTTAAAATAATAATAAAATAAATAAATAGTAAGTGTCCCATCAAAATGAGGACAGCTGGTTTTTGTTCCCAAGTTCTCAGGCCTCCTGCATTGATACAATTTGTAGGCCCACAAAACAACCTCTCGTTATGTGTCAGCAGTTATTACAAGGTATTCATTATGTACTCAGGCATAATGAAGTATATTGTGTGCCATTTCAGGCTCAATTCTGACTCTCCTGCAGTTTACTGGTTTATGGGAGACACATAATGCTTTTTAAATACATTTAAATGTGGGAATGCATTTCAAGTAGTGATTCAGAACATAAGCCTGTTGGCTGTAACCATAAAAGCACGCAAAAGAGATTTTTGGCTTTTACTGTTGCGTACCTAATGAACCAACAGAGAGAAGGTGTTCCCTTATGTAATCATTATTGTTTTTTTAAGTTGAGAGTGCTACCTGTATCATTAGCAGGGCTGTAGATAACTCATTACAGTTTTACAGGTTGCACTTGGGCTTTCAGACCACGTAGGGCTTAACTTTTCTCTGTCCATCCTGGCAGGGTTGTGTAAGGCTTTGTGGTCTACCTCAAAAATCACTGCACACATGACAGTGTTCTCAGGATGAGATTATCTGCACAATGTGACTTTAACCTACTTGATGTGGTTACCTGCTTTAGAGCTAGAATTCAACGCAACAGCAACAACACCCTTCCTCCAAAAAAAACCCCAAAACTACCATCCAACACCAAAAAGCATAGAACCATTCAAACAAAAAATGATAAAAAACTAACCCAATAAAACAAAACCCCAAAAAGCGCAATAAAAAAAAGCAGGGTAAAAATGTTTCCTTCTTTTCTCGCATACGGCGAGAGCGGGGGAGGAGGATTCAAAAACATCCCATCCTGAAAACTGCACTTCATACTGCCTGGAAAAAAGTGTCTCTCAGCTGTACTTGGTCAGTTTGTGTGGCTGGATTAGGTGAGGTTCCCGTTTCCTCTTCATTTCATTCAGCTTGTGCAGGCCAGTCACGTGTCAAGTCAATCTGGGAGGTAATTCTCTAAAATGAGCCTGTCATGACAGAAGCATTGCATATATTTGCTTATTAACCAGTTCCATTCAAAACTTGATCCAGAAATCTTTATGTAATAAATAAGATGTATGAGATAGAGGACAGTTTTAAAAAATGAACATGGGCTGCAAGGTAAGGTAACTGGACTACTGAGGAGTTTTAGCAGTACTCTGGTGAGCTCTCTGTGTTCTCGTAAATGAGAATTCACCTGAAATCCAGTGCAAGCCTTATGATTGGATGAACTCAGCAGGCAAGACAGGTACTGACTTCTTTAAACAGGTGTATGCTTACTGTATAAGTAGACCTGAGTACTCAAAAATGCTTAACGTATTCAAACAAGAGCTCAGTTCGGCTCCGCTCAGCTCTGCCAGGCTGTTCTTTGCTGAGCCGAACCGAGCCGAACAGTGCGGGGTCCCATTGCTGCCGCCGTGTGGCCGCACTGCGGCACTGCAGCCCGGCTGCCGCGCGGGTGCGGTGATGCTCCCTCTCACGCTGCTCTCTGCTGCCGCCATGTGATCGACCGTAGGTACTGCAGCTCGGGCGCTGCCGCACTCTGCACCGCAGCGCCGGGGCACGCGCCCTGCCGGCAGCCGCTGCTGGCGCCGTCCCGTGGTAGCAGCGCGGAACTGCAGCCGGCACCGCCCCGCTGACGGGGTTGCCGAGGGTCTGGGGGGAACGCGCTGCTTGCGGGGGGCTGACATTTGCGTCTCCCGCCTCCCGTGCTCCATTCGCCTCCACTCGCCTCGGTTCGTCGCGCTTCGGCTCCTCTCTTTGCTCCGCTCGGCTCCTCGCTGTTACTCCCGGCTTGACTCGGAGCCGTGCAGAGCCGGACCGACCTCTGCCAAATCTAATTTCACTGAGAGGAGCCGACTGGAAGTGAAACTAGCCAAGGGTTCAAATCGAGTCGAGAGGAAACAGTTGTGCCTGTGAGTTTGCCTTTCTCATGACACATCAATATAAGCTTGACCAATATACTATAAAGTATATTTAGCATAGAGATTATGATTCATCTTTCTTCTCTCTAGTCTGTGCAATCTTCTTCCGCAACCATCACTTGTAACTAGTGTGTTTTCTTTTTGCTTAAATACGTGTTTTAGGAAAATAGTCTTAACAAGATCAGAAACATCATTTTGTCTGTGATAAAGTAAACACATCACATGATTTTTTTTGTTCATAGGATGGTTTTGGCTGGAAGGGACCTTAAAGATCATCCAGTTCCAACCACCCTGCCATGGGCAGGGACACCTCCCACTAGACCGGGCTGCTCAAGACTCTATCCAACCTGGCCTTGAACACCTCCAGGGAGGCGGCAGCCACAACCTCCCTCGGCAACCCGTGCCAGTGTCTCACCACCCTCATTGTGAAAAATTTCTTCCTAAGGTCTAATCTAAATCTTCTACCCTTCCAGTTATAGCCATTCCCCCTTGTCCTATCACTACCAACCCTTGTAAAAAGTCCTTCCTCAGCTTTCTTGTAGGGCCCCCTTCAGATACAGGAAGGCTGCTATGAGGTCCCCCGAGGCCTTCTCTTTTCCAGGCTGAACAAGCCCAACTCTCCCAGACTGTCCTCACAATAGAGGTTCTCCAGCCCTTTGATCGGCTTCATAGAGGATCACAGCCCTCCTCTGGACCCATTTTAACAGTTTTCTTAACTGTTAAAGTAGACATCTCTGATGCATTCCAGCTGTGGGTAAACATTTTCTCAATGATCTAGGGCCAGATCCAAAAATAACTTAGACTAATGAAATTCACCTTAACTACTGAACTATGGATCTGAAAATGCCCAGCTTCCCTATGACTATCTTCTCCTATTTATCTTCATTGTCACGTAAAAATTAACTGTTCTGTTAAATTCCCTGAGTGTTTCTTCAATAAGAGCACTCGAAAACAGGCTGCAATTGGATAATACAATTTTAGTTATAAATCATCTCGTGAGTGCTATAGACGAGCTCATGGAGGTTCCAGGTGGCAGGGCCACAATATTCAGTGATTCGCTGAGGTGTCCACTCATCTTTTCCCCATCATTGATTACCACTTTCCTGTGTTAGATGGGGACTAATGAACTGCCTAGTTTATCTTAAATTATCATAGACCTAGACACTCACTTTATTATCCCTCTCTTCTGGAAGTAAGAAAAATAAGGAGCAAATAACTCCTATGTAATGTGTTCTCGTCCAGTTTGATGGTAGTAATTTATAAGCAGCTGAACCACATATCCAATAATGACTTCCTAGAGCTCGTGTCCCTTTGTCTAATAATGTGCTTGAACAAAGTTATCATGTTTTAGCAGGGAAACACTTGGTATTATCCTGAGCATTAATCCAATAAGAGTTCCTCTGCTTGATCGGAGAATTTCTGTAATGGATCCCATTGAACGGATCTGAGCTGTTGCATAGCCGTGCTTCTACCCCTTCAATTGAATCACATGTGGTGGGGACTCTGTTTCCATAGTCATGGTCACCCACTTTTCTTGTGCCACTTAAATTCTTATTGGAACATGAGTGTGTAAAGTAGATGGGTCCGTTATCATCTGTTCATTCCCAAAAATTGACAATCAGATAATTTGTATTCTTATAAATCAGGTTTCTAATTCAGTAAGTGAAATTACAGTGACCGGTCCCAACAAAACCACCATCTTTTTCTTTGCTCTTCCTACAGCATATGCTCCGTGCAGAATATTTAATTGGCCACTTTGGATTGGTATAATTGTCCCAATAGGTCAGTTTTTTTAGGTTTACTGGACTGTAACAGCTCACTAATATCTCGGGAGAAAGAGGAACCACAGTACATGGCCAATTTTCTAATCCAAACAGGCCTCCACATGGTCAAAATTGGTGAGATTATAAAAATAGGCTACCAGTTCTCCTAAAGCCACAAATTAATTTTCTCCATTCCAACTTGTTAAGGGGACAGTGGTTCCTTCGCATAAACTTATCAAAACCAAAATTTCTAAAGACATCATTACTTCACACTCTTTAACAATAACAATATCTAAACCACAATCTAAACTTCAACAATAATAACCAACACAGTAGAATGATCACAATCGAAATGGCTGTGGCATAATAATATTTGGTCTTACAAATGCCATTGCCAAATAATTATTAAAGCTAAAAATGCTATTATTGTTCTAACAAAGAGCAATTGGGCCGGAAAACAGTCCAACTCCGTCCAAACCAGTAGCTCAGTCGAGGAGCAGTTCTGTGTTCTTATTCATCTGCTGTTTCATTCCTGTGGGAAAAACATGCTGTGATTCAGCTTGTTTTGTCTCGACGATCTCACTTCAATTAAAAAGAGAGAGGGATCCATCAGGTAAGGATTCAATGGGTCTTTCCAGATTGGCCTTGTGCCTCCCACACATATTTATTCTTTGGGAATTTTAGACTCATTCGTACCTTCCGTACATGAGGGAGATTCACTAATACCGGTTGTTCCATATGGAAAGGCGTTGGATACTGTCCCAGGACTATTCATAATTGGGGACTAATGGCATTGGCCTTGATGCAAAATCTTTCATTTCTGGACTGCCTCCTGCCGTCCACCTGTTATTGAATACATACATTGCTGACGGAAGGCAATTTGCCCCAATGGCCTGCCCGAATTTTGCTTACCATTTCATCAGACCATTATTTCATTCCACCAACCTATTTGCTTGTGGGGGTACAGAGCATCCATCAAACTCCTTCCTCCTTCACCCAGTCTCACACTATCCCGGATGAATCTATGATTCTAATACTCATTTTGGTTAAGTCCAAGACTAAAAATTGTGCCACAAGAGCTCGCACACCTCCTGGGAGTGTTATTTTAGTAATCACGGTGGGGCAATCCTTTTTTCCCACCCTCTATTGCAGAAAATTTAATCATTGGATTTCCTGGTTTAATTCTAATAAAGCTGCAGCGTGGGTGGACATCTGGGCCCCAGTGTCTATTAAAAATTCTAAACACAGTTGTCGCTTGCTGACTAGTAAAACAATAGCAGGTGAAATGTGATCAGGAAGCCATCAGATATTCATTACCTGGGTGCAAGTGTGGCTCAACACCATTCCCGGGGTCTCTCGTTTTTTGACATAGCTTCTTTGAGCGAGTTGAGATCTCCTTCAGCTGGTACTGGCAGTGGAGCACTTGGGGAAAGGGGACCAAACCTTTCCTTTCTGCTCACTAATTCCGCTAATTGTTGTGAATTTGGTATCGATACCCCACATGACAGGGTTTTTTTCAGATTCCCAATTCTAACGCCCTTTTCCACAACTCATTTCATTTGGAATGAAAGGTAGGTCTGTTAGGGATCCTTCTTCCTTTTTGATCCTTTGATCCTTTTCACCCATTCACAACTTCGAACAAAATACACCCTTTTACTGCTCTTAGAGTTAACGGGGTCTCTAGGGTTTCGATCTTGTAAAGTCCACCCCATGCGTCTCCCGTAACTGATCGTATCTTAGACTGTGTCCAGGTATAGAGTCCACTCATCTGGGCTCATCCGGTCCTTAGCTCGTCTCAAATGGAGGCTACGAATGTTTTTAGACGATCTGGTAATCCTCAAAGCAATGGGGTGAATCGGTTAGGGTGCACAGGAGCCATAGTGGGAGATTCTGCTACTCTCCCTGCATTGTAAATGGCCTGAATATATGCAGCAGTTTTAAGTGCCAAAGGTTCCCCTTTTTCTTATGGGTTTAATCCCGAAGCCCAGTGTGCTCCTTGTACAGTTATAGAGAGAACCCGGTCATCTGGCACTGGGGCTAAAAGGACTCCAGGACCATAGCCCCCTGCTGCCTCAGCTGAATTTAACAGAACTCAGTCCCCTCCTGTCAAAGATACTCACCATAAGTATTCTACTTCCGATTCTGAGGGCTACCACGAATATTCCTCTTGGATCTGGGCTAGTTCCAAAGCACGACACGGCAGGGTACAGGTGGTTACAGAACAGGTATTATTGGGCTCTTCTGTCTCTTCCATTTTAAT
This sequence comes from Dromococcyx pavoninus, assembly GCA_033558185.1. Classification (NCBI taxonomy): domain Eukaryota; kingdom Metazoa; phylum Chordata; class Aves; order Cuculiformes; family Neomorphidae; genus Dromococcyx; species Dromococcyx pavoninus. Next base: position 26,139 of record JAUMJL010001246.1, on the reverse strand, counting down.
TGGAGGTTAGAGGCGAGCTTTTCCCTGATTCTCGGGGAGAGGGTCTGGGTCTAAAGGACATTCGTCTCCACTAGAGTCCCAGATATCACCATCCCATATCTTGGGATCGCAACACAGGACTAGTTTCTGAATATTTGCATCATTCTTTGTAAGAGATATTTGGGTTTACGGCAAATCTAGTTTATCCTGGCATTGTGCCACTCAAGCCTCATCGTCCACTAATGTGGATTTGTACTCCTCCCTCTCTTGTTTCACCTTTTCCAGTTCTCATGGACCCATTCCCTCGTGTCTGCTCTACAGCATTTGTGGTGATGTATGGTCATCAACGGTGAGAGTAGTAGTGCAATCTCAGATATTTATACATATTTCAATACTGTCTAATTATTTTAATCGTTAGCACTATTATTTTCATAATTTCATTAAAGTTGCAGCTTTAGTTTTCACACTGCAAGCCTTTTTCCTCTTATTTACATTTCTGCTGCACCTTGGGGTGGGGCAAAGTGAACTTGGGAGCCCAGCTGCACAGCTTTAGCTACTAAAATTAGCTAGGTCAGAGCTAAACTGTGACAATAGAGAAAGTTGTAATAGAAAAACACATACCACTATCTCTGGTAAAGGTCCACTTCTCCATTCAGTGCTTTTCTTAATGTAAATGTAAGGCAGATTTAATAATTTAGAACTGCTCCTATTTATCCTTTTGTAGGGGTTTGCCCCACCCCATTCCCAGGTGATGGGTGGGAAGGCCCAGGGGTTTATAAGCCACATGCCTTTCATCAGGAGCTCATTCAGCTTCTGGTTTCCCTTGAGATCAGTGTTCTGCTGTTCTTTCAGTTCACTGCAACTTTTTGAGCAGGCCAAGCTATCTGTTTGGGGTTTTTTTGTTGTGTTTTTTTTGTTTTTTTTTTTTTTTTTTTTTAATTTTAGAGAGGCAGAGATGTCTGTTGGAGGTAAGAGCTTTGTGGTGAGTCAAGGCTAAGCAGCGCAAGTATTAAGTATATTTGCTCTCTGCAGGTAGTGCATGTTTGTTTTCAGGTCAGTAATTTTGTTTTGGATGTCTAGAGGAGGCAAGATATTTTAATAGCGTCCATTTTTATTTATTTTATTTTAGATGCTTTTTCTTTGCTTGGATTTTCTGGTTTTGGGATAGCCTATTGCTATTCCTCTTTGCCTGTTCCTAAAGGCTTTACAATTTGTAATAGGTGTCTTCTAGGTTAAAGAAATCTGAAATTTGCTTACTTTGCCAGCCTGTAGCAGGTTCTGGAGTCTGTGGGATGACAGAAAGTAAGAGGGGCTGCTGAGTGGCAGGATCGAATCTCATACGTGTTAAGGCTTGTATGTGTGGGGCTTAAATATGGCCCTTTTTTTCCTGGCTGGCTGTAGTTGAACTCTGGACGGATTTCTAAATGGGAGCAAGGTCATAAGAATTGTTGTTATTGATCACCATATGGTTAACCTAATAGATATTGTTTTCAGATGCAGAGAGATGAGCCGGACACCAAAGGGTGACGATAGAGGAGAGGGAAGCAATAAGAAGGTGACTTAGCCCATGGTGTCAGTAGGAAGATGTGACTGGTTGCCGTATGGGTAGCTTATGAGTTGAGATTTTCATTTTGAAGGTGCGAAGCAAAATGAAATATTGACACCAGAGCTGAATCAAGCAAGGACAGCAACGGTGAGTGGGCTGAAGGAGCAGTTTTCTCAGGAGTTGCGTTGCCTGCGAAGCTATGAGCATCCCTCGCTGTTTGTGTATTACATGTGATGTGTAAGTCTCAACATGGCAGCTTGAGGTGGTGAAGGCCAAGAGGGTGAGCGGTCAAAGTAAAGGACCAGGAGGTGGAGAATCACTGTGGGTAACTTGTGCTTTTGGGTACTATCTGAACACGTGTCTTTTGCTTTGTTTAATTGCAGGTGCTGCACTCAACCTCGGAGAGGTGAAGCTTCATGCCTACGAGAGGTCTGAGGGGGTAAGGAGATTGTTGGTAAGGTGGGTGTCTAAGAGCAAAGCACTATCCAGCAACTCAGTTGAGCTTTTACCTTTGGTTTTGTAGGTGCTGTGCATTACTACCTTTGGTTTTGTAGGTGCTGTGCATTACTACCTTGGGAATGGGAAGAGTATTTGACGTGAGTTGGGCAGTAGCGAGAGAAAGGGATTGATTTCCCACAATCAAGAGTAATTTTGTGTCTCTTATTACCCTAGGTGCCCCAGGTGATCACGGCTGCAGCATCTGACATTGGAATCGGCTTGGAGTAGGTGAGCAGAAGGCCAAGGCAGCTTTGCAGAGGAAGGTGTTGTGCGAGACTGTGATGTTGAGCAGTGCAATGCTGACTGTCAGTAGCATTTTAGTTTCTGTTTGGTTTTCTTGCAGGTGTTGAGGAAGAACCCGGTGACTGCAGAATCCTCTCAGACAGCCGATTCGAGCTGAGCTTCTGCTGAGGATGGCTTCAGACCCCCAGCCCTCTGAAAGCTAAGTTGAGGGACCAGGGCCGGTCTGGGGCTGGGAAGAGGGCCCTAGATTGGGAGGGGCGGGGAGGGTCTCTAGCATAGAGGAGAGGGCTGTGTGGGAATTGTCCCCTTTGGGCAGGTCACGGCAGAATGGATTACTTATCGATGCAATGCTAGCAGCTGCCGGGCAGGGCAGTTCCAACCCGTGTCTGTGTCATTGCGTGGTTTATGTTGTCTGTGTACTTTGTCTCGGACCTTTCTTGGGTCTCGATCTCCTCTTTGCTATCGAGGCAAGGAGTACGCGCCTCGGGCTCCATCCCTATAGTCTCAAATGCCAGTAGCCATCACACAGTGCTACTGTGGCACTGCTTTTCTTGCACGGCAATCTTCAAAGCGTGGATCGACCTCATCTCTTGGAAGATTCTCTTCATTCATCATTTGCGGCGGCATCGCGGCCCACATCAGCATCCCTGAAGATCGGTCATCCGTTTTCTTGGATCCCTGTTCTGGGATTTTTTTTCTGTGCACCCACGAAGTCTTTAGGCCTTTCAGTGGGGCTTCTTGCACACGCATCCTCCCAGTTGCGGCCACATCTCTTTGTAACGGGCCAGGGTCTTGCACTCTTCCGGGGCTGCCAGAGATTCTGCTTCGCAGCCCCGTGGTCCTTCCTGCCCGATGGCGTCTCTTGCCTGGGAGTCATTCTTCTTATGGCGTTGCTTTTGCCTCCGGATCTTGCGTCATTGGTCTCGTGTGAGTTGTCGGTCCGTGCGTGTTTGCATGTGGTTGGAGTTGCTCTGCCCGTGGCACCGAAGTCTTAGGACGGGCTAGAAGAGTAAGCGTGAGGTTCTATGATTGATACGTGTGTATGCTTAGGCTTTGAAGGCCAGGGCCGTACGGTCCGTTACCGAACACGTAGCCGTCTACGCAGCAGACGAGGGAGAGTGATTTCCCTGGGGTTCTCAGCCACAGAGGGGACGAGCAGGTCTTCCCGGGAGAAGCCGCTGGAGCGGTCGTAGAGCAGTTTGAATTCCGAGGGTGGGGTAGGTGTGGGGCTTAACCTTTTATTGTAGCCGGGTTTGCCTCTTTTTGTGCCTGTCTGTAGTGTTAAATAGGGATGATAGTCATAAGTGGAATGGAGATGTCTGGAATTGCTAAGGCATTGCGTGTCATCAGGATGACTTGTGTCATCTTTTTTCTTTAGGTGCAGAGGGACCAGCTGCGCACCGAATGCTGGCGATGGAGTGGCGAGGAGAGCGCTACAGCAAGGTGGGTTGGCCTTGTTGTCTGTTGGAAGGTGTGACCGGTGTCTCCATGACTAGCTAATGGGAACATATTTTTCACTTTGAAGGCTCCGAGCAAGTAGCAGTGTGGAATGCCGGTGCCGGCGCCAACTCGAACAAGAAGAACAATGGTGAGTTACCTGAAGCAGCGGTTATTAGTTCAGGTGCTGAGTTATCGGCAAAGATGAATGTACCTGTTTGCTTTCTGTATTGCAGACGCTGCGCAAGCCTAAGCGTGAGACGATGGAGGCCGAGCGGGCGAGAAGTCAAGGTAACGGAGGGCGAAATTGGAATCGGTGCGTGCAAGGTGTGCTTTTGGGTAGAAGCTGAGCACGTGTCGTCTTCTTTGTGTTTTGCAGGTGCCGCACGCAGCCTCAGAGGAGCAAAGCCACGTGGCAACATGCGGTCCGAGAAGGTGAGGAGGCTGTTGTTTGAGCCGATGCCTAAGAGCGATACAGCAACTCAGTTGAGCATTTACATTTGGTTTTGCAGGTGCCGTTTGGGCCACCTTTGGACCGGGAAGAGCCTTTGAGGTGAGCCTGGCATTAGGGAGAGGGAGCACGGGAACCGATTTCTCGCAATCGCAACAGTAATTTTGCGTCTCCTGTTACCTTAGGTGCCCCAGGAGACGACGGCCGCAGCATTGGAAGTTTGGAAGGGCAAGGAGCAGGCGAGTTGAAGGCCGTGGCAGTTTTGCCGCGAGGATGTGCCTTGTGGAAGACGTTGGCACGCAGCAGCGCAACTTTGACTTGTGAGCACAGCTTTTGATTTGTGTTTGGTTTTCTTGCAGGCCGTGCGGAGGATCCGGGTGACTGCGGGGTCGTTCCCGTCGGCCGTTGCCATTTGAGTGTTTCTGCCGGAGACGTCTTCAGGACCTTGGCCCTCTGAAAGCTAAGTGGAGGGACCTGGGCCGGTCTGGGGCTGGGAAGAGGGCCCTAGATTGGGAGGGGCGGGGAGGGTCTCTAGCATAGAGGAGAGGGCTGTGTGGGAATTGTCCCCTTCGGGCAGGTCACGGCAGAATGGATTACTTATCGATGCAACGCTAGCAGCTGCCGGGCAGGGCAGTTCCAACCCGTGTCTGTGTCATTGCGTGGTTTATGTTGTCTGTGTACTTTGTCTCGGACCTTTCTTGGGTCTCGATCTCCTCTTTGCTATCGAGGCAAGGAGTACGCGCCTCGGGCTCCATCCCTATAGTCTCAAATGCCCGTACCCATCACACAGTGCTACTGTGGCACTTCTTTTCTTGCACGGCAATCTTCAAAGCGTGGATCGACCTCATCTCTTGGAAGATTCTCTTCATTCATCATTTGCGGCGGCATCGCGGCCCACATCAGCATCCCTGAAGATCGGTCATCCGTTTTCTTGGATCCCTGTTCTGGGATTTTTTTTCCGTGCACCCACGAAGTCTTTAGGCCTTTCAGTGGGGCTTCTTGCACACGCATCCTCCCAGTTGCGGCCACATCTCTTTGTAACGGGCCTGGGTCTTGCACTCTTCCGGGGCTGCCAGAGATTCTGCTTCGCAGCCCCGTGGTCCTTCCTGCCCGATGGCGTCTCTTGCCTGGGAGTCATTCTTCTTATGGCGTTGCTTTTGCCTCCGGATCTTGTGTCATTGGTCTCGTGTGCGTTGTCGGTCCGTGCGTGTTTGCATGTGGTTGGAGTTGCTCTGCCCGTGGCACCGAAGTCTTAGGACGGGCTAGAAGAGTAAGCGTGAGGTTCTACGATTGATACGTGTGTATGCTTAGGCTTTGAAGGCCAGGGCCGTACGGTCCGTTACCGAACACGTAGCCGTCTACGCAGCAGACGAGGGAGAGTGATTTCCCTGGGGTTCTCAGCCACAGAGGGGACGAGCAGGTCTTCCCGGGAGAAGCCGCTGGAGCGGTCGTAGAGCAGTTTGAATTCCGAGGGTGGGGTAGGTGTGGGGCTTAACCTTTTATTGTTGCCGGGTTTGCCTCTTTTTGTGCCTGGCTGTAGTGTTAAATAGGGATGATAGTCATAAAGGGAATCGAGATGTCTGGAATTGCTAAGGCATTGCGTGTCATCAGGATGACTTGTGTCATCTTTTTTCTTTAGGTGCAGAGGGACCAGCTGCGCACCGAATGCTGGCGATGGAGTGGCGAGGAGAGCGCTACAGCAAGGTGGGTTGGCCTTGTTGTCTGTTGGAAGGTGTGACCGGTGTCTCCATGACTAGCTAATGGGAACATATTTTTCACTTTGAAGGCTCCGAGCAAGTAGCAGTGTGGAATGCCGGTGCCGGCGCCAACTCGAACAAGAAGAACAATGGTGAGTTACCTGAAGCAGCGGTTATTAGTTCAGGTGCTGAGTTATCGGCAAAGATGAAAGTACCTGTTTGCTTTCTGTATTGTAGATGCTGCACAAGCCTAAGCGTGAGACGACGGAGGCCGAGCGGGCGAGAAGTCAAGGTAACGGAGGGCGAAATTGGAATCGGTGCGTGCAAGGTGTGCTTTTGGGTAGAAGCTGAGCACGTGTCGTCTTCTTTGTGTTTTGCAGGTGCCGCACGCAGCCTCAGAGGAGCAAAGCCACGTGGCAACATGCGGTCTGAGAAGGTGAGGAGGCTGTTGTTTGAGCCGATGCCTAAGAGCGATACAGCAACTCAGTTGAGCATTTACATTTGGTTTTGCAGGTGCCGTTTGGGCCACCTTTGGACCGGGAAGAGCCTTTGAGGTGAGCCTGGCATTAGGGAGAGGGAGCACGGGAACCGATTTCTCGCAATCGCAACAGTAATTTTGCGTCTCCTGTTACCTTAGGTGCCCCAGGAGATGACGGCCGCAGCGTTGGAAGTTTGGAAGGGCAAGGAGCAGGCGAGTTGAAGGCCGTGGCAGTTTTGCCGCGAGGATGTGCCTTGTGGAAGACGTTGGCACGCAGCAGCGCAACTTTGACTTGTGAGCACAGCTTTTGATTTGTGTTTGGTTTTCTTGCAGGCCGTGCGGAGGATCCGGGTGACTGCGGGGTCGTTCCCGTCGGCCGTTGCCATTTGAGTGTTTCTGCCGGAGGCGTCTTCAGGACCTCGGCCCTCTGAAAGCTAAGTGGAGGGACCTGGGCCGGTCTGGGGCTGGGAAGAGGGCCCTAGATTGGGAGGGGCGGGGAGGGTCTCTAGCATAGAGGAGAGGGCTGTGTGGGAATTGTCCCCTTCGGGCAGGTCACGGCAGAATGGATTACTTATCGATGCAATGCTAGCAGCTGCCGGGCAGGGCAGTTCCAACCCGTGTCTGTGTCATTGCGTGGTTTATGTTGTCTGTGTACTTTGTCTCGGACCTTTCTTGGGTCTCGATCTCTTCTTTGCTATCGAGGCAAGCAGTACGCGCCTCGGGCTCCATCTCTATAGTCTCAAATGCCAGTAGCCATCACACAGTGCTACTGTGCACTGCTTTTCTTGCACGGCAATCTTCAAAGCCTGGATCGACCTCATCTCTTGGAAGATTCTCTTCATTCATCATTTGCGGTGGCATCGCGGCCCACATCAGCATCCCTGAAGATCGGTCATCCGTTTTCTTGGATCCCTGTTCTGGGATTTTTTTTCCGTGCACCCACGAAGTCTTTAGGCCTTTCAGTGGGGCTTCTTGCACGCGCATCCTCCCAGTTGTGGCCACATCTCTTTGTAATGGGCCTGGGTCTTGCACTCTTCCGGGGCTGCCAGAGATTCTGCTTCGCAGCCCCGTGGTCCTTCCTGCCCGATGGCGTCTCTTGCCTGGGAGTCATTCTTCTTATGGCGTTGCTTTTGCCTCCGGATCTTGTGTCATTGGTCTCGTGTGCGGTGTCGGTCCGTGCGTGTTTGCATGTGGTTGGAGTTGCTCTGCCCGTGGCACCGAAGTCTTAGGACGGGCTAGAAGAGTAAGCGTGAGGTTCTACGATTGATACGTGTGTATGCTTAGGCTTTGAAGGCCAGGGCCGTACGGTCCGTTACCGAACACGTAGCCGTCTACGCAGCAGACGAGGGAGAGTGATTTCCCTGGGGTTCTCAGCCACAGAGGGGACGAGCAGGTCTTCCCGGGAGAAGCCGCTGGAGCGGTCGTAGAGCAGTTTGAATTCCGAGGGTGGGGTAGATGTGGGGCTTAACCTTTTATTGTTGCCGGGTTTGCCTCTTTTTGTGCCTGGCTGTAGTGTTAAATACGGATGATAGTCATAAATGGAATCGAGATGTCTGGAATTGCTAAGGCATTGCGTGTCATCAGGATGACTTGTGTCATCTTTTTTCTTTAGGTGCAGAGGGACCAGCTGCGCACCGAATGCTGGCGATGGAGTGGCGAGGAGAGCGCTACAGCAAGGTGGGTTGGCCTTGTTGTCTGTTGGAAGGTGTGACCGGTGTCTCCATGACTAGCTAATGGGAACATATTTTTCACTTTGAAGGCTCCGAGCAAGTAGCAGTGTGGAATGCCGGTGCCGGCGCCAACTCGAACAAGAAGAACAATGGTGAGTTACCTGAAGCAGCGGTTATTAGTTCAGGTGCTGAGTTATCGGCAAAGATGAATGTACCTGTTTGCTTTCTGTATTGCAGACGCTGCGCAAGCCTAAGCGTGAGACGACGGAGGCCGAGCGGGCGAGAAGTCAAGGTAACGGAGGGCGAAATTGGAATCGGTGCGTGCAAGGTGTGCTTTTGGGTAGAAGCTGAGCACGTGTCGTCTTCTTTGTGTTTTGCAGGTGCCGCACGCAGCCTCAGAGGAGCAAAGCCACGTGGCAACATGCGGTCCGAGAAGGTGAGGAGGCTGTTGTTTGAGCCGATGCCTAAGAGCGATACAGCAACTCAGTTGAGCATTTACATTTGGTTTTGCAGGTGCCGTTTGGGCCACCTTTGGACCGGGAAGAGCCTTTGAGGTGAGCCTGGCATTAGGGAGAGGGAGCACGGGAACCGATTTCTCGCAATCGCAACAGTAATTTTGCGTCTCCTGTTACCTTAGGTGCCCCAGGAGATGACGGCCGCAGCGTTGGAAGTTTGGAAGGGCAAGGAGCAGGCGAGTTGAAGGCCGTGGCAGTTTTGCCGCGAGGATGTGCCTTGTGGAAGACGTTGGCACGCAGCAGCGCAACTTTGACTTGTGAGCACAGCTTTTGATTTGTGTTTGGTTTTCTTGCAGGCCGTGCGGAGGATCCGGGTGACTGCGGGGTCGTTCCCGTCGGCCGTTGCCATTTGAGTGTTTCTGCCGGAGGCGTCTTCAGGACCTCGGCCCTCTGAAAGCTAAGTGGAGGGACCTGGGCCGGTCTGGGGCTGGGAAGAGGGCCCTAGATTGGGAGGGGCGGGGAGGGTCTCTAGCATAGAGGAGAGGGCTGTGTGGGAATTGTCCCCTTCGGGCAGGTCAAGGCAGAGGGGGTTACTTCTCGACGCAACGCTAGCAGCTGCCGGGCAGGGCAGTTCCAACCCGTGTCTGTGTGATTGCGTGGTTTATGTTGTCTGTGTGCTTTGTCTCGGACCTTTCTTGGGTCTCGATCTCTTCTTTGCTATCGAGGCAAGCAGTACGCGCCTCGGGCTCCATCTCTATAGTCTCAAATGCCCGTACCTATCTCACAGTGCTACTGTGGCACTGCTTTCTTGCACGGCAATCTTCAAAGCCTGGATCGACCTCATCTCTTGGAAGATTCTCTTCATTCATCATTTGCGGCGGCATCGCAACTCACGTCAGCATCCCTGAAGATCGGTCATCCGTTTTCTTGGATCCCTGTTCTTGGTCTTCTTATATACATCGTCTAAGTCTTTAGGCCTTTAATTGGGGAATCTTGCACAAGTATCCTCCCAGTTCCGGCTACATGTCTTTGCCATGGTTCATGGTCATACTGTCTTCCAAGGGCTGCTGCTTCTTTCTCGCAGCTGCCATGGTCTTCCTGCCCAGTGGCATGTCTGTCCTGGTTGTTGTTCTTCCAAAGCTTTTTCTTATGTGGATATAGTGTCATTTGTTTCGGTTGCAGTGTTGGTGTATGTGTCGTTGGAGCTGCTCTGCTCAAGGCATAGAAGTGATAGTGTCAGCCATAATGAATAGAGTAAGGTTCTAAGTTTGATACTTTGACAAGCCCAGGTCGTGTAGGCACAGTCTGTAAGGTTCATGGCAGAATAAACTGTCCCCCACGCAGCAAGCCTTGGGAGTAATTGCCTTAAGGTTACACGGGCACAGAGTATGAGCAACGGTGACTGATTAACTGCTGGAGTGAACGGGGACTTTTGAATCTCAAAAGTCCCTGAGTATCACTGTGACCTGTTTGATGTTGTGTTTTTTTCAGATGCAGAGGGGAAACCTGTGTGCTGAGGGATGATGATGTAAGCTGAATGAACATCTCATGCCTGCGGGCTCACCGCTGAGCATGTTACATCATGCCAGCCAGCAAGCAAGCATGTTATGCCATGGCGAGCCACGTTACGTAAAGCCCTGTTACGCCAAGTTATGCCATGGCGAGCCACGTTACGTAAAGCCCTGTTACGCCAAGTTATGCCATGGCGAGCCACGTTACGTAAAGCCCTGTTACGCCAAGTTATGCCATGGCGAGCCACGTTACGTAAAGCCCTGTTACGCCAAGTTATGTAATGTAAAGATGTGTCCTGTAACGCCACGCCATGCCAAGTTATGTTATGTAGGGTGCTGTGGTGTACCATGTTATGTTATGCTATGGTATGCAATGTTATGCTGTGTCATGCCACGTTACGCTTTGTGCTGTTGTGGTAAGTTATGCAGTGCCACGTCAACTTATGCTCTGCTATGTTGTGTAAAGTTATGCCGTGTGGTGCCACGCCAACTTATGCTATGCTATATTACGTTTTGTAGTGAAAAGTTATGCTGTGCCACAGCAATTTATGCTATGCTATGGTATATTACATTGTGTAGTGTTAAGTTATGCCGTGCCACGCCAACTTATGCTAAGCTATGTAAAGTTACGCAGTGCCCTGCCACGACGACTTATGTTATGCTATGCTATGTAAAGTTATGCCGTGCCGTGCCACGCCAACTTATCCTATGTTATGCTATGCTATGTAAAGTTATGCCGTGCCGTGCCACGCCAACTTAAGCTATGTTATGCTATGCTATGTAAAGTTATGCCGTGCCGTGCCACGCCAACTTAAGCTATGTTATGCTATGCTATGTAAAGTTATGCCGTGCCGTGCCACGCCAACTTATCCTATGTTATGCTATGCTATGTAAAGTTATGCCGTGCCGTGCCACGCCAACTTATCCTATGTTATGCTATGCTATGTAAAGTTATGCCGTGCCGTGCCACGCCAACTTATGCTATGTTATGCTATGCTATGTAAAGTTGTGCCGTGCCGTGCCACGCCAACTTAAGCTATGTTATGCTATGCTATGTAAAGTTGTGCCGTGCCACGCCAACTTAAGCTATGTTATGCTATGCTATGTAAAGTTATGCCGTGCCGTGCCACGCCAACTTAAGCTATGTTATGCTATGCTATGTAAAGTTATGCCGTGCCGTGCCACGCCAACTTATCCTATGTTATGCTATGCTATGTAAAGTTATGCCGTGCCGTGCCACGCCAACTTATCCTATGCTATGTAAAGTTATGCCGTGCCGTGCCACGCCAACTTAAGCTATGCTATGCTATGTAAAGTTATGCCGTGCCGTGCCACGCCAACTTAAGCTATGCTATGCTATGTAAAGTTATGCCGTGCCGTGCCACGCCAACTTAAGCTATGCTATGCTATGTAAAGTTATGCCGTGCCGTGCCACGCCAACTTAAGCTATGCTATGCTATGTAAAGTTATGCCGTGCCGTGCCACGCCAACTTAAGCTATGCTATGCTATGTAAAGTTATGCCGTGCCGTGCCACGCCAACTTATGCTATGCTATGTAAAGTTATGCCGTGCCGTGCCACGCCAACTTATGCTATGCTATGCTATGTAAAGTTATGCCGTGCCACGCCAACTTAAGCTATGCTATGCTATGTAAAGTTATGCCGTGCCGTGCCACGCCGACCTATGCTGTGCTATGCTATGCTATGTAAAGTTATGCCGTGCCGTGCCACGCCGACCTATGCTGTGCTATGCTATGCTATGTAAAGTTATGCCGTGCCGTGCCACGCCGACCTATGCTGTGCTATGCTATGCTATGTAAAGTTATGCTGTGCTATGCTGTGCTATGCTATGTAAAGTTATGCCGTGCCGTGCCACGCCGACTTATGCTGTGCTATGCTATGCTATGTAAAGTTATGCTGTGCTATGCTGTGCTGTGCTATGCTATGCTATGTAAAGTTATGCTGTGCTATGCTGTGCTGTGCTATGCTATGCTATGTAAAGTTATGCTGGGCTATGCTGTGCTGTGCTATGCTGTGCTATGTAAAGTTATGCCGTGGTATGCTGTGCTGTGCTATGCTATGCTATGTAAAGTTATGCTGTGCTATGCTGTGCTGTGCTATGCTATGCTATGTAAAGTTATGCTGTGCTATGCTGTGCTGTGCTGTGCTATGCTATGCTATGTAAAGTTATGCTGTGCTATGCTGTGCTGTGCTGTGCTATGTAAAGTTATGCTGTGCTATGCTGTGCTATGCTATGTAAAGTTATGCTGTGCTATGCTGTGCTATGCTATGCTATGTAAAGTTATGCTGTGCTATGCTGTGCTGTGCTATGCTATGTAAAGTTATGCTGGGCTATGCTGTGCTGTGCTATGCTGTGCTATGTAAAGTTATGCTGGGCTATGCTGTGCTGTGCTATGCTGTGCTATGTAAAGTTATGCTGGGCTATGCTGTGCTGTGCTATGCTGTGCTATGTAAAGTTATGCTGGGCTATGCTGTGCTGTGCTATGCTGTGCTATGTAAAGTTATGCTGGGCTATGCTGTGCTGTGCTATGCTGTGCTATGTAAAGTTATGCCGTGGTATGCTGTGCTGTGCTATGCTGTGCTATGTAAAGTTATGCCGTGGTATGCTGTGCTGTGCTATGCTATGCTATGTAAAGTTATGCCGTGGTATGCTGTGCTGTGCTATGCTATGCTATGTAAAGTTATGCCATGCTGTGCCACGTGATGCTATGCAATTGGCTTTGACATTGTATGCAGAATGCTTTGCTTTTCAGGCTACTATCACCACCACATTAGAATAAAAAAACCCCAGCCGGGGGATTTTTTTTTTTTCCCCCGGCTGGGTTTTTTTTTCCCGGTCCCGGCCGGTCTGCGAGGCGACGTTCATCGCCAAGGTTTGGGCGCAGGCCGTAGCCGGGGCCAGGGTGTTCGCAGGCAGGGCCAATTTTTGCGGTCCCCGGGAACGCCGTTCCCGAGGAGCCCTAGAGGTCAGTTGTTAGGCGCGGTTTTGGCGGGCGGGTTGAGCGTGAGGGGTGGTTTTGCGTCGGGGTTGCGGTTGGGTTTAGCTGTAGCTCTTGACACTGTAATCAGAATGCTTTGCTTTTCAGGCTACTATCACCACCACATTAGAATAAAAAAACCCCAGCCGGGGGATTTTTTTTTTTTCCCCCGGCTGGGTTTTTTTTTCCCCGGTCCCGGCCGGTCTGCGAGGCGACGTTCATCGCCAAGGTTTGGGCGCAGGCCGAAGCCGGGGCCGGGGTTTTCGCAGGCAGGGCCAATTTTTGAGGTCCCCGGGAACGCCGTTTCCGAGGAGCCCTAGACGTCGGGTGTGAGGGGCGGTTTTGCGGGCGGGTTGAGCGTAGGGGTGGTTTTGCGTCGGGGTTGAGGTTGGGTTTAGCTGCAGCTTTTGACACTGTAATCAGAATGCTTTGCTTTTCAGGCTACTATCACCACCACATTAGAATAAAAAAACCCCAGCCGGGGGATTTTTTTTTTTTCCCCCGGCTGGGTTTTTTTTCCCCGGTCCCGGCCGGTCTGCGAGGCGACGTTCATCGCCAAGGTTTGGGCGCAGGCCGAAGCCGGGGCCGGGGTTTTCGCAGGCAGGGCCAATTTTTGAGGTCCCTGGGAACGCCGTTCCCGAGGAGCCCTAGAGGTCGGGTGTGAGGGGCGGTTTTGGCGGGCCGGTTGCGGCACGGGCGGGTTGAGCGTGAGGGGTGGTTTTGCGCCGGGGTTGCAGTTGGGTTTAGCTGTAGCTCTTGACATTGTATGTAGAATGCTTTGCTTTTCAGGCTACTATCACCACCACATTAGAATAAAAAAACCCCAGCTGGGGGATTTTTTTTTTTTCCCCCAGCTGGGTTTTTTTTTCCCCGGTCCCGGCCGGTCTGCGAGGCGACGTTCATCGCCAAGGTTTGGGCGCAGGCCGAAGCCGGGGCCGGGGTTTTCGCAGGCAGGGCCAATTTTTGAGGTCCCCGGGAACGCCGTTCCCGAGGAGCCCTAGAGGTCGGGTGTGAGGGGCGGTTTTGGCGGGCGGGTTGAGAGTAGGGGTGGTTTTGCGTCGGGGTTGCGGTTGGGTTTAGCTGTAGCTCTTGACACTGTAATCAGAATGCTTTCCTTTTCAGGCTACTATCACCACCACATTAGAATAAAAAAACCCCAGCCGGGGGATTTTTTTTTTTTTCCCCCGGCTGGGTTTTTTTTTCCCCGGTCCCGGCCGGTCTGCGAGGCGACGTTCATCGCCAAGGTTTGGGCGCAGGCCGAAGCCGGGGCCGGGGTTTTCGCAGGCAGGGCCAATTTTTGAGGTCCCCGGGAGCAGCGTTCCGGGGGAGTGCTAGCATACTGTTCAGTGGAAATGAAAATGTTGGTGTTGTAAATGTGTATTGGCTGTAAATGTTTAGATTTAGGGAAAAGCAAGTAGTAATACATTAAGAGGGTGATGCAGTAGTAATGATTACCCTAGCTGTAAGAACAGAAGAAATTGCTGATACAGTTATCTCTATGAAGATATGCAGGAAAAGAAAAATACAGGAAACCCAAGTTTTAAATATCTGTTTATAGGGGTTTTTTTACAGGTTTTGCATGCTGTGACTGGAGGTGACCACGGGGTGGCAATGTTGAGCCGTGTTTCGGGACTGCAAGAATTGCCACGGAGTTCTGCGTGGGGACAGCCAGAATCAATGATGTTCATATCGGATCAGAGACTGCCAGTGAAGTTGCTCAAAGTCAGTGGTGTTAAGTTCTTCAGTTTCGCTACTGTTGTCCTTCAAAGGATCCTGTAATGAAGTTTAGGGGGTAGAAGGTTACCGTAATGTTTCTATTGTATGGAATGTAAGTGCTATAAGGGATACATCTGTTCCTTTGCCAAGGAGACTAAATAAAGAATTGCATAATAAAGAAAAAACAATAAATCCTCAAAAGCACAGGATTTTGATTTAGTTTGAATAAAGTTTACTTTGCTGTGTGGTGTGGTGTTATTGAATAAAGTTTACTTTGCTGTGTGGTGTTATTGAATAAAGTTTACTTTGCTGTGTGGTGTGGTGTTATTGAATAAAGTTTACTTTGCTGTGTGGTGTGGTGTTATTCTTCCATATTTGGAGTTGTTACTTTAATGTCTAATATCTTTCTTATTATTATTTTTTCCTTTTTCTTTCTTATTATTTTTTCCTTTTTCTTTCTTATTATTTTTTCCTTTTTCTTTCTTATTATTTTTTCCTTTTTCTTTCTTATTATTTTTTCCTTTTTCTTTCTTATTATTTTTTCCTTTTTCTTTCTTATTATTTTTTCCTTTTTCTTTCTTATTATTTTTTCCTTTTTCTTTCTTATTATTTTTTCCTTTTTCTTTCTTATTATTTTTTCCTTTTTCTTTCTTATTATTTTTTCCTTTTTCTTTCTTATTATTTTTTCCTTTTTCTTTCTTATTATTTTTTCCTTTTTCTTTCTTATTATTTTTTCCTTTTTTCTTTCTTATTATTTTTTCCTTTTTTCTTTCTTATTATTTTTTCCTTTTTTCTTTCTTATTATTTTTTCCTTTTTCTTTCTTATTATTTTTTCCTTTTTCTTTCTTATTATTTTTTCCTTTTTCTTTCTTATTATTTTTTCCTTTTTCTTTCTTATTATTTTTTCCTTTTTCTTTCTTATTATTTTTTCCTTTTTCTTTCTTATTATTTTTTCCTTTTTCTTTCTTATTATTTTTTCCTTTTTCTTTCTTATTATTTTTTCCTTTTTCTTTCTTATTATTTTTTCCTTTTTCTTTCTTATTATTTTTTCCTTTTTCTTTCTTATTATTTTTTCCTTTTTCTTTCTTATTATTTTTTCCTTTTTCTTTCTTATTATTTTTTCCTTTTTCTTTCTTATTATTTTTTCCTTTTTCTTTCTTATTATTTTTTCCTTTTTCTTTCGTATTATTTTTTCCTTTTTCTTTCGTATTATTTTTTCCTTTTTCTTTCGTATTATTTTTTCCTTTTTCTTTCGTATTATTTTTTCCTTTTTCTTTCGTATTATTTTTTCCTTTTTCTTTCGTATTATTTTTTCCTTTTTCTTTCGTATTATTTTTTCCTTTTTCTTTCGTATTATTTTTTCCTTTTTCTTTCGTATTATTTTTTCCTTTTTCTTTCGTATTATTTTTTCCTTTTTCTTTCGTATTATTTTTTCCTTTTTCTTTCGTATTATTTTTTCC